>JAQNBH010000005.1:35204615-35512115 GCA_028752905.1 Cladorhizidae sp. MBARI D1340-BT2 | reverse complement strand
CTGGTGCCTTTGAGGAAGAGGTACACCTAAAACCACATAAACTTGAGAATGTATTTGAAATTGCCATAACCATTTCCCTTTCCTTAGTGCTTGTACTGTTGTGTGCTTTCCAGGGATGCGTTGAATATCTCTATACACACATTTTCTTAGAAGATACAGCCAGCAACATCAAGGTCACTAATGAAATGCACATCTGTGGTGGAGTGGGATGAAAGGCACAAATTTATTCTGAGGCTTCCTGAAAAATTTAACTATGTTATCGATGGAATGTAATTGGCTCCTCAAACAAATGCGCAAAATCACCAGATCACACCTGCTAATGAGCCTGGCTGGAAATGCATGCAGTAAACTAAAATATGATGTGCTCATAACACAGAGCACTAAAAGAGCTCTCAAATGACACCAAAAAATAAACCATGGCAAAGTTATTGACCTTATCGAAAATGGAAAACATGGATTCCATGAATCGTGGTCAAAGTTAGGACAATGAAATGTTTGAGTTTGCATGATATTGGAAAGTCGAGACATCATGCCCACCAAGAAAGTTTTGAACTGCAAAAGGAAGTTACCCACAGTAAGTAGAGCAACATATTCAGGGCCACTACGCAACAGTCATGAATAGACTCAGAAAGTAATTTACTTCCTCTCAGCAAGAAATGAGCTTCCTGGTATATGTGGAAGTCATTATATTATATGCTGGCATAAACTTCAGTCCCATAACTTAGAAATGGAGTAATCCAATACTTTGGAAATAGCTATATACTACATTATATAGAACAACAGTTTGAACCGGGGGGAGGGGGGGGGGGATTTTTGGGGGAGGAAATTCCTTATTAACACGCCTGCTTTTATGCGTTCATTATCAGGACATTTACTGATCCTTTAACACCCCTGCTTTTATACGTTCATTATCGCTACAAGAAAAAACAAACAATCTATTTTTTAAATATGAAGGTGCACATTACAACATGAGTAGAAGTGGAACAAGTAGTTAGTTATGCTGAAATATACTGCACATGTGTTCAGGAGAGAGCTTTGCTTTGTAGATCAGAAAAACCTTCTTGGGTGGAGATGTTGCATCAGTTATAGGTGTAGGTGACACTTTAGTAGACGATCCTTTAGAGCTTTTCGACCATTACCACCAAGGTGGTTGTTATGGATCCACAGTGTTTGTAGATTAGGGCACCTCTTTAATCCATCACCCAGAGCAGTTGCACCAAGATCGCCAATGTTGTTATTAGAGAGCGCCAATGTTTGCAGATTTTTGCAAGACTTGAGCCTCTCAGCCAGAGAAACGGCACCGTCATCACTGATGCTGTTATTAGCAAGCTTCAGATTTCTTAGGTTATCGCAAGACTCCAGTCCACGAACAAGAGCTACTGCACCAACATCAGTAACATTATTATCAGAGAGCACCAATGTTTCTAGATTGTTGTAATACTTGAGTCCATCTGCAAGAGCAGCTGCACCAGCATAACAAATGTTATTACCTTTGAGCCCTAGTGTATGTAGACTACTACAAAACTTGGGTTCTTTAGCAAGAGCAGCTGCACCATTTGCACCTATATTGTTTTCGTGCAACAACAGTGTTTGTAGACGATTGCAAGATTTAAGTCCAGCAACCAAATTGACTACACCATCAGCATCAATCTTGTTACCAGTGAGCTCCAGGGTCTCTAGATTAATGCAAGAGTCAAGTCTAGTCAGAGCAGTTGCACCGGCACCACCAATACAGTTATGACAGAAACGCAGTGTTTTTATGTGGTTAAGTTTGCCGTGGCCAATTTCTTGCAGTAGTATTCTTACATGGTCATCTTTTAAGTAACACCCATTCATAGATAGCTCTGTGACAGGGTATGAAGAACTCGAGATGACATAGCCCAGAGAACTCATGTCAGCACATGTGATGGTACAGCCATTATAGCAAAGAACACCAGAACTTTTTGCAACAATAAAATTACAGACAACAGCTTGTTGAGATTCGAATGCGCACTGGACTCCAAACAAGTTTGACTCTTCTGACCTAGTGCCTACAGACCGAATGATGAATTCTATTTGATCTACTTTGTTTTCAAACTTCGTAATGCCAAAATAGAATCTCCAGAACATTCGCAAGTGTTGCTGTCCAGCACAAGATTTGATCATCTTCTTTTGTTGTTTTTTGCCTTGATTAGCTAAGTGGAAAGCTGCCAAGTATTCCTGAAGGGTTAGATGAAGAAAAGAGTATGTTTTGTCAGACCCTTGTCGTTTAAGTACACCAGGGGTGTATTTAGGGGGGGGCGGGGGGGGGGGCATTCGCCCCCCCTTGTATCATTCTCGCCCCCCCCCCTTGAAATTAGAGATATTTTTTTTAATAATGTCAAGAAAGGTGTAATACAAGAACGGTGTAATAAGCTTATGATATCAGGTTCAAATGATAGGAATGTCAAACTGAGGTTCTTCTTGGTTTTCTCTGCCATACGTCCACAATCTCTTCAAGGTCGCTCTCAGAGAGTACTTCTGGTGCCTCTATAGCAATCCTCATAAGGTGAGAAAGGCTGCAGTCACTTAGAGAATTACGCAAACGAGTCTTGATCATCTTCATCTGTGAGAAGCTTCTCTCCACAGAAGCAGTAGAAACTGGAATCGATAAGCAGATGGAGGCAATCTTGTGCAAATTGGGAAACATGGCCTTGAGCATGTCGTTTGAAACAAGTTCTTTCAGCTGTGATGCAGTAGTATCCCGTGGTTGCTTGACTAACAGCTGGCGGAATGTTTTCCACTCTGTAAGTATTTCAGTGGAAATCATGGCTATCTTCACTGTTTCTTCTCCATCCAATGTTTCTGCATCTCTATCTTCTCCGTAGTGAGAAATCAGTTTCTCAACAGACGTGTCTCCATAAGTGGGAAAAGATACTGAATCTGGTTTTGGAACTTTCCGTGGATCGAATATAGACAATGCTGATACAACATCGTTGGATGAAGAAAATCGGCTTGTTATGTTGGCCTTTAAATCAGCAACAAAAGGCTTACCAACAACATTCTGGAACGAAAGTATTTTATCAGCGTCAATAGACACCTTTGTAGATGACTTCAAGTCTTCAACGTTTTCAAGAAGCTCCAACACCCAGTTCGCTCCAGGCAAAACTGCATCATCCAAGGATTTAACAGTAGCATCAACAAGGAATGATATCAACGAAAGGTCAAGCTGCTCTGCCTGAAGTGCTTTGCTGAGCTTGGCTACTTGTGGTAGAGTGAAATCAAGCAAATATATAGCTGCAATCGTAGACAATTTGCAGAGGGCACCATGGATTCCAAGAGCTTCTGGCTCGTGGGACGTCTCGTAGATGTTCCCAATGGTGATTACAATTGCAGAATAACTTGCTTTGACAGCTTTGACACACCTTTCATGTGCCAGCCAGCGTGTGTCAGATGGCTTGATCACTTTCATTTCTGGAAGTTCAAGAACGTGCTGTACCTCCTTCAGACACTCTGCTCGCTTGGGGGAATTGCGAAAATGCTTCCAAAGAGTAGTCAATGTTCTGTAAACATGAGCAATTCCAGGAGTTTTATTGGCAGCTTGCACACAAGCCAACTGCAGTAAGTGACAGTGGCAGTGTATAAACAGAGCGTGAGGAGGATGTTTCTTGATACGTGCCTGAACCCCGGTCTTTCGTCCAGAAAAAGTTGCAGCTCCATCAAATCCCAATCCAACTATTCTTCCGACTTGTAGACCTTTCTTCTTTAAACAATCGATGAGATTAGAATAGATGGTCTCTGCATCAGTGTGGAAGACTCAAGCCTCCATTAAACTGAACAGTATTATTATTATTAGGAATATAATTGTGTATCTTGTTTCCTTTGACTGTTTTGGTGACCCTCTGTGTTGTGATTGGTTTTGAGTTGTAAATTGTTTCTTTCATGTTAGATTTATATTAGCTTATGGAACTCTATGGGAATCCTATGTGTTGAATTTCTGTGCGTGTATGTAAGATGGAATGATGTAATGTATGTGGGCTGGAAGGATATATAAAGGTCCTGCCAGCCTCTGTTGAGGGTCGCTCTCAAGTTCTTAATAATTGTTATTTAAAGAGGACTTCTGACCACAGGCTGGGTGTAGCTAGGACTAGATCCAATTGAAGTAGCTGGAAAGGGTTTACTTTCCATGAGTGAAGTTCTGAGAACCTTTCAATCCTTCACAATCAGCCTTCTTCAATGGAATAAGCTCCAGAAAGCACTCTACTGGTACACCATCTTCCTCCCAGCGGCAAAACACAGACAATTCTTCTACGTTGGTGACATCTGTGCACTCATCTGCCATGAGGCTGTACATAGGTGCCTTTTGAAGTCGCTTCAGAATCGACTCCTCCACCCATGTCCCCAATGATTCGATGAATTCAACCACAGCCAATCTTGATGTGTACACAGCATTTCTTGGTGCAGTTTCTAAGAATTGCTTCAAATGTTGGCTGCCACATCGAACCACCACGTCAACCAGCTTCTCAAATTTGGTCGAATGTGAAACTTGTTCTTTCGTAAGAAAATGAGTGAGTAGGATCAGGCACTTCACTGCAGCTCTGTTCTGAGCTCTTTTGCGAGCTAAAACATTCTGGAGTTGCTGTACAACTGTTCCACCTTTGGCTGCTCCTTTAGCTGCAAAAAGAGCTTGAGTTGCATGGATATGGAAGTCACTTCTCGCATGAGCTTTCATTTTTTCAACAGCTTTCTTCCAATTTCTGCAAGGTTGTGTGACCCACACTCCTCCAGTACGCTGCAGACCAGATTGCTTGCAAACCTTGCAAAAGGCACCATCGCTATCCTCGTCGTAATAGAGCCAACTGAAATCTTTCTCCCAGCTCTTAGAGTATTTTCTCTTCGTGGATACAGAAGAGCGGTGTTTGTTTTGCTTGCTTTTCTTTGAAGGTGGAGGACTAAGGCTAGGACTAGATGCCTCGACATGCTCAGAGCTATCTGTTCTGCTATCTTCGCTATCGCTGCTATTAGCATGAGAAGAGGCTTGAGAAGTACTTGCAAAGTATGAGCGAATATCCATATTAATATGAAGAGAAATCAGCTAGTAAGGTTTCTTTTATAGAGACTTTAAGACCATGACATAATGGACTGAGTTAAAAATACTGAGAGAGAGTGGGAAAGAAGGAGGGAACTGAAGAAGTGACAAACCTACAAAGGAGAACACGTGGTGGTGTGTGATGACTTTAAGACCATGACATAATGGACTGAGTTAAAAATACTGAGAGAGAGTGGGAAAGAAGGAGGGAACTGAAGAAGTGACAAACCTACAAAGGAGAACACGTGGTGGCGTGTGATGACATCATGTCTAAGATTAGACTTGAAGACCATGACATAATGGACTGAGTTAAAAATACTGAGAGAGAGGGAGTGGGAAAGAAGGAGAAACAAAAGAAGTGACAAACCTACAAAGG
Source organism: Cladorhizidae sp. MBARI D1340-BT2 (assembly GCA_028752905.1). Classification (NCBI taxonomy): domain Eukaryota; kingdom Metazoa; phylum Porifera; class Demospongiae; order Poecilosclerida; family Cladorhizidae; species Cladorhizidae sp. MBARI D1340-BT2. Next base: position 35,506,692 of record JAQNBH010000005.1, on the reverse strand, counting down.
AGAGCACGTGGTGGTGTGTGATGTCATCGTGTCATGACACATGCTCTCCTTTTTCCAAGCAGCTACAATATCATGAGAAATATATACAGCCATAGTTCGGTATAGCATAATGCCATTGGTAGTCAGTCAAAATAGCTATCCTCAGACATTGTAAAAGCAAAAAAAAATATGGGGGGATCTTCCCCCCAGACCCCCCTTTTACGACTTATGAACATGTTAAGAAAATATTAACAAAAATTAGGGCACCAAGTGACCAACCATTTCCACCCCCCCCCCCCCCCCCCCCCTAGAGAACTAGAGAAAAATTGTGTATGAAACCATACGAGTGACAAGTGACTATATCTAATCTATATATGCTGATTGCCGTAGCATGCAACTTCAGCAAATATTTAAGATGGAATGTTGTACTAAAGATTTTAGAAAAAGTGCATGCCATCATAAGTAGCAGCTATATATACAGTTAGTACTGCAAAAATACCTGTGGGTAAAACACTTTCGTACTCCACGCGGAAGCCCAGGGTGCACGTCCCCTTTCCGCACCATCCAGGCTCTCCGCCCCCCCTTATTTTTCCATATCTCAAGTTCGCCCCCCCTTGGCAAAATTTCTGTATACAACCCTGCATGTAAGTGACCCTCACACAGCACTGGTGCATGTGCTCTATGAACATGTTCATATTGCAGGTAAGTGGTCCTCACACAGCACTGGTGCATGTGCTCTATGAACATGTTCATATTGCAGGTAAGTGATCTCACACAGCACTGGTGCATGTGCTCTATGAACATGTTCATATTGCAGGTAAGTGGTCCTCACACAGCACTGGTGCAAGTGCTCTATGAACATGTTCATATTGCAGGTACATGTAAGTGACCCCACACAGCACTGGTGCATGTGCTCTATGAACATGTTCATATTCCAGGTAAGTGACCCTCACACAGCACTGGTGCATGTGATCTATGAACATATTCATATTGCAGGTAAGTGACCTCACACAGCACTGGTGGATGTGCTCTATGAACATGTTCATATTGCAGGTAAGTGACCTCACACAGCACTGGTGCATGTGCTCTATGAACATGTTCATATTGCAGGTAAGTGACCTCACACAGCACTGGTGCATGTGCTCTATGAACATGTTCATATTGCAGGTAAGTGACCCTCACACAGCACTGGTGCATGTGCTCTATGAACATGTTCATATTGCAGGTAAGTGACCTCACACAGCACTGGTGCATGTGCTCTATGAACATGTTCATATTGCAGGTAAGTGACCCTCACACAGCACTGGTGCATGTGCTCTATGAACATGTTCATATTGCAGGTAAGTGACCTCACACAGCACTGGTGCATGTGCTCTATGAACATGTTCATATTGCAGGTAAGTGACCTCACACAGCACTGGTGCATGTGCTCTATGAACATGTTCATATTGCAGGTAAGTGACCCTCACACAGCACTGGTGCATGTGCTCTATGAACATGTTCATATTGCAGGTAAGTGACCCTCACACAGCACTGGTGCATGTGCTCTATGAACATGTTCATATTGCAGGTAAGTGACCTCACACAGCACTGGTGCATGTACTCTATGAACATGTTCATATTGCAGGTAAGTGACCTCACACAGCACTGGTGCATGTGCTCTATGAACATGTTCATATTGCAGGTAAGTGACCTCACACAGCACTGGTGCATGTGCTCTATGAACATGTTCATATTGCAGGTAAGTGACCTCACACAGCACTGGTGCATGTGCTCTATGAACATGTTCATATTGCAGGTAAGTGACTTCACACAGCACTGGTGCATGTGCTCTATGAACATGTTCATATTGCATGTAAGTGACCCTCACACAGCACTGGTGCATGTGCTCTATGAACATGTTCATATTGCAGGTAAGTGACCTCACACAGCACTGGTGCATGTGCTCTATGAACATGTTCATATTGAAGGTAAGTGACCTCACACAGCACTGGTGCATGTGCTCTATGAACATGTTCATATTGCAGGTAAGTGACCCTCACACAGCACTGGTGCATGTGCTCTATGAACATGTTCATATTGCAGGTAAGTGACCCTCACACAGCACTGGTGCATGTGCTCTATGAACATGTTCATATTGCAGGTAAGTGGTCCTCACACAGAACTGGTGCATGTGCTCTATGAACATGTTCATATTGCAGGTAAGTGACCTCACACAGCACTGGTGCATGTGCTCTATGAACATGTTCATATTGCAGGCAAGTGACCTCACACAGCACTGGTGCATGTGCTCTATGAACATGTTCATATTCCAGGTAAGTGACCCTCACACAGCACTGGTGCATGTGATCTATGAACATATTCATATTGCAGGTACATGTAAGTGACCCCACACAGCACTGGTGCATGTGCTCTATGAACATGTTCATATTGCAGGTAAGTGACCTCACACAGCACTGGTGCATGTGCTCTATGAACATGTTCATATTGCAGGTAAGTGACCTCACACAGCACTGGTGCATGTGCTCTATGAACATGTTCATATTGCAGGTAAGTGACCTCACACAGCACTGGTGCATGTGCTCTATGAACATGTTCATATTGTAGGTAAGTGACCTCACACAGCACTGGTGCATGTGCTCTATGAACATGTTCATATTGCAGGTAAGTGACCTCACACAGCACTGGTGCATGGGCTCTATGAACATGTTCATATTGCAGGTAAGTGACCCTCACACAGCACTGGTGCATGTGCTCTATGAACATGTTCATATTGCAGGTAAGTGACCCTCACACAGCACTGGTGCATGTGCTCTATGAACATGTTCATATTGCAGGTAAGTGACCTCACACAGCACTGGTGCATGTGCTCTATGAACATGTTCATATTGCAGGTAAGTGACCCTCACACAGCACTGGTGCATGTGCTCTATGAACATGTTCATATTGCAGGTAAGTGAGCCTCACACAGCACTGGTGCATGTGCTCTATGAACATGTTCATATTGCATGTAAGTGACCTCACACAGCACTGGTGCATGTGCTCTATGAACATGTTCATATTGCAGGTAAGTGACCTCACACAGCACTGGTGCATGTGCTCTATGAACATGTTCATATTGCAGGTAAGTGACCTCACACAGCACTGGTGCATGTGCTCTATGAACATGTTCATATTGCAGGTAAGTGACCTCACACAGCACTGGTGCATGTGCTCTATGAACATGTTCATATTGCAGGTAAGTGACCTCACACAGCACTGGTGCATGTGCTCTATGAACATATTCATATTGCAGGTAAGTGACCCTCACACAACACTGGTGCATGTGCTCTATGAACATGTTCATATTGCAGGTAAGTGACCTAACACAGCACTGGTGCATGTGCTCTATGAACATGTTCATATTGCAGGTAAGTGACTTCACACAGCACTGGCTCATGTGCTCTATGAACATGTTCATATTGCAGGTAAGTGACCTAACACAGCACTGGTGCATGTGCTCTATGAACATGTTCATATTGCAGGTAAGTGACCTCACACAGCACTGGTGCATGTGCTCTATGAACATGTACATATTGCAGGTAAGTGACCTCACACAGCACTGGTGCATGTGCTCTATGAACATATTCATATTGCAGGTAAGTGACCCTCACACAGCACTGGTGCATGTGCTCTATGAACATGTTCATATTGTAGGTAAGTGACCTCACACAGCACTGGTGCATGTGCTCTATGAACATGTTCATATTGCAGGTAAGTGACCTCACACAGCACTGGTGCATGTGCTCTATGAACATGTTCATATTGCAGGTAAGTGACCCTCACACAGCACTGGTGCATGTGCTCTATGAACATGTTCATATTGCAGGTATGTGACCCTCACACAGCACTGGTGCATGTGCTCTATGAACATGTTCAGTTCATATTGCAGGTAAGTGACCCTCACACAGCACTGGTGCATGTGCTCTATGAACATGTTCATATTGCAGGTAAGTGACCCTCACACAGCACTGGTGCATGTGCTCTATGAACATGTTCATATTGCAGGTAAGTGACCCTCACACAGCACTGGTGCATGTGCTCTATGAACATGTTCATATTGCAGGTAAGTGACCTCACACAGCATTGGTGCGCATGAACATGTTCATATTGCAGGTAAGTGACCTCACACAGCACTGGTGCATGTGCTCTTATGAACATGTTCATATTGCAGGTAAGTGACCTCACACAGCACTGGTGCATGTGCTCTATGAACATGTTCATATTGCATGTAAGTGACCTCACACAGCACTGGTGCAAGTGCTCTATGAACATGTTCATATTGCAGTTAAGTGACCTCACACAGCACTGGTGCATGTGCTCTATGAACATGTTCATATTGCAGGTAAGTGACCTCACAGAGGACTGGTGCATGTGCTCTATGAACATGTTCATATTGCAGGTAAGTGACCTCACACAGCACTGGTGCATGTGCTCTATGAACATGTTCATATTGCAGGTAAGTGACCTCACACAGCACTGGTGCATGTGCTCTATGAACATGTTCATATTGCAGGTAAGTGACCTCACACAGCACTGGTGCATGTGCTCTATGAACATGTTCATATTGCAGGTAAGTGGTCCTCACACAGCACTGGTGCATGTGCTCTATGAACATGTTCATATTGCAGGTAAGTTACCCTCACACAGCACTGGTGCATGTGCTCTATGAACATGTTCATATTGCAGGTAAGTGACCTCACACAGCACTGGTGCATGTGCTCTATGAACATGTTCATATTGCAGGTAAGTGACCTCACACAGCATTGGTGCATGAACATGTTCATATTGCAGGTAAGTGACCACACAGCATTGGTGCATGAACATGTTCATATTGCAGGTAAGTGACCTCACACAGCACTGGTGCATGTGCTCTATGAACATGTTCATATTGCAGGTAAGTGACCTTCACACAGCACTGGTGCATGTGCTCTATGAACATGTTCATATTGCAGGTAAGTAACCTCACACAGCACTGGTGCATGTGCTCTATGAACATGTTCATATTGCAGGTAAGTGACCCTCACACAGCACTGGTGCATGTGCTCTATGAACATGTTCATATTGCAGGTAAGTGACCCTCACACAGCACTGGTGCATGTGCTCTATGAACATGTTCATATTGCAGGTAAGTGACCTCACACAGCACTGGTGCATGTGCTCTATGAACATGTTCATATTGCAGGTAAGTGACCCTCACACAGCACTGGTGCATGTGCTCTATGAACATGTTCATATTGCAGGTAAGTGACCCTCACACAGCACTGGTGCATGTGCTCTATGAACATGTTCATATTGTAGGTAAGTGACCTCACACAGCACTGGTGCAAGTGCTCTATGAACATGTTCATATTGCAGGTAAGTGACCTCACACAGCACTGGTGCATGTGCTCTATGAACATGTTCATATTGCAGGTAAGTGACCTCACACAGCACTGGTGCATGTGCTCTATGAACATGTTCATATTGCAGGTAAGTGACCTCACACAGCACTGGTGCATGTGCTCTATGAACATGTTCATATTGCAGGTAAGTGACCCTCACACAGCACTGGTGCATGTGCTCTATGAACATGTTCATATTGCAGGTAAGTGGTCCTCACACAGCACTGGTGCATGTGCTCTATGAACATGTTCATATTGCAGGTAAGTGACCTCACACAGCACTGGTGCATGTGCTCTATGAACATGTCCATATTGCAGGTAAGTGACCCTTACACAGCACTGGTGCATATGCTCTATGAACATATTCATATTGCAGGTACATGTAAGTGACCCTCACACAGCACTGGTGCATGTGCTCTATGAACATGTTCATATTGTAGGTAAGTGACCTCACACAGCACTGGTGCATGTGCTCTATGAACATGTTCATATTGCAGGTAAGTGACCTCACACAGCACTGGTGCATGTGCTCTATGAACATGTTCATATTGCAGGTAAGTGACCCTCACACAGCACTGGTGCATGTGCTCTATGAACATGTTCATATTGCAGGTAAGTGACCCTCACACAGCACTGGTGCATGTGCTCTATGAACATGTTCATATTGCAGGTATGTGACCCTCACACAGCACTGGTGCATGTGCTCTATGAACATGTTCATAGTGACCTCACACAGCACTGGTGTATGTGCTCTATGAACATGTTCATATTGCAGGTAAGTGACCTCACACAGCACTGGTGCATGTGCTCTATGAACATGTTCATATTGCAGGTAAGTGACCTCACACAGCACTGGTGCATGTGCTCTATGAACATGTTCATATTGCAGGTAAGTGACCTCACACAGCACTGGTGCAAGTGCTCTATGAACATGTTCATATTGCAGTTAAGTGACCTCACACAGCACTGGTGCATGTGCTCTATGAACATGTTCATATTGCAGGTAAGTGACCCTCACACAGCACTGGTGCATGTGCTCTATGAACATGTTCATATTGCAGGTACATGTAAGTGACCCTCACACAGCACTGGTGCATGTGCTCTATGAACATATTCATATTGCAGGTACATGTAAGTGACCCTCACACAGCACTGGTGCATGTGCTCTATGAACATGTTCATATTGCAGGTAAGTGACCCCCACACAGCACTGGTGCATGTGCTCTATGAACATGTTCATATTGCAGGTAAGTGACCCTCACACAGCACTGGTGCATGTGCTCTATGAACATGTTCATATTGCAGGTAAGTGACCTCACATAGCACTGGTGCATGTGCTCTATGAACATGTTCATATTGCAGGTAAGTGACCTCACACAGCACTGGTGCATGTGCTCTATGAACATGTTCATATTGCAGGTAAGTGACCCTCACACAGCACTGGTGCATGTGCTCTATGAACATGTTCATATTGCAGGTAAGTGGTCCTCACACAGCACTGGTGCATGTGCTCTATGAACATGTTCATATTGCAGGTAAGTGACCTCACACAGCACTGGTGCATGTGCTCTATGAACATGTTCATATTGCAGGTAAGTGACCTCACACAGCACTGGTGCATGTGCTCTATGAACATGTTCATATTGCCGGTAAGTGACCCTCACACAGCACTGGTGCAAGTGCTCTATGAACATGTTCATATTGCAGGTAAGTGACCTCACACAGCACTGGTGCATGTGCTCTATGAACATGTTCATATTGCAGGTAAGTGGTCCTCACACAGCACTGGTGCATGTGCTCTATGAACATGTTCATATTGCAGGTAAGTGACCTCACACAGCACTGGTGCATGTGCTCTATGAACATGTTCATATTGCAGGTAAGTGACCCTCACACAGCACTGGTGCATGTGCTCTATGAACATGTTCATATTGCAGGTAAGTGACCTCACACAGCACTGGTGCATGTGCTCTATGAACATGTTCATATTGCAGGTAAGTGACCCTCACACAGCACTGGTGCAAGTGCTCTATGAACATGTTCATATTGCAGGTAAGTGACCCTCACACAGCACTGGTGCATGTGCTCTATGAACATGTTCATATTGCAGGTAAGTGACCCTCACACAGCACTGGTGCATGTGCTCTATGAACATGTTCATATTGCAGGTAAGTGACCTCACACAGCACTGGTGCATGTGCTCTATGAACATGTTCATATTGCAGGTAAGTGACCCTCACACAGCACTGGTGCATGTGCTCTATGAACATGTTCATATTGCAGGTAAGTGACCCTCACACAGCACTGGTGCATGTGCTCTATGAACATGTTCATATTGCAGGTAAGTGACCTCACACAGCACTGGTGCATGTGCTCTATGAACATGTTCATATTGCAGGTAAGTGACCTCACACAGCACTGGTGCATGTGCTCTATGAACATGTTCATATTGCAGGTAATTGACCTCACACAGCACTGGTGCATGTGCTCTATGAACATGTTCATATTGCAGGTAATTGACTCACACACAGCACTGGTGCATGTGCTCTATGAACATGTTCATATTGCAGGTAAGTGACCCTCACACAGCACTGGTGCATGTGCTCTATGAACATGTTCATATTGAAGGTAAGTGACCTCACACAGCACTGGTGCATGTGCTCTATGAACATGTTCATATTGCAGGTAATTGACTCTCACACAGCACTGGTGCATGTGCTCTATGAACATGTTCATATTGCAGGTAAGTGACCCACACACAGCACTGGTGCATGTGCTCTATGAACATGTTCATATTGCAGGTAAGTGACCTCACACAGCACTGGCGCATGTACTCTATGAACATGTTCATATTGCAGGTAAGTGACCTCACACAGCACTGGTGCATGTGCTCTATGAACATGTTCATATTGCAGGTAAGTGACCCTCTGGTGCATGTGCTCTATGAACATGTTCATATTGCAGGTAAGTGCCCTCACACAGCACTGGTGCATGTGCTCTATGAACATGTTCATATTGCAGGTAAGTGACCCTCACACAGCACTGGTGCATGTGCTCTATGAACATGTTCATATTGCAGGTAAGTGACCTCACACAGCACTGGTGCATGTGCTCTATGAACATGTTCATATTGCAGGTAAGTGACCCTCTGGTGCATGTGCTCTATGAACATGTTCATATTGCAGGTAAGTGACCCTCACACAGCACTGGTGCATGTACTCTATGAACATGTTCATATTGCAGGTAAGTGACCTCACACAGCACTGGTGCATGTGCTCTATGAACATGTTCATATTGCAGGTAAGTGACCTCACACAGCACTGGTGCATGTGCTCTATGAACATGTTCATATTGCAGGTAAGTGACCTCACACAGCACTGGTGCATGTGCTCTATGAACATGTTCATATTGCAGGTACAGTTGTAAGTGACCTTCACACAGCACTGGTGCATGTGCTCTATGAACATGTTCATATTGCATGTAAGTGACCCTCTGGTGCATGTGCTCTATGAACATGTTCATATTGCAGGTAAGTGACCTCACACAGCACTGGTGCATGTGCTCTATGAACATGTTCATATTGCAGGTAAGTGACCCTCACACAGCACTGGTGCATGTGCTCTATGAACATGTTCATATTGCAGGTAAGTGACCTCACACAGCACTGGTGCATGTGCTCTATGAACATGTTCATATTGCAGGTAAGTGACCCTCACACAGCACTGGTGCATGTGCTCTATGAACATGTTCATATTGCAGGTAAGTGACCCTCACACAGCACTGGTGAATGTGCTCTATGAACATGTTCATATTGCAGGTAAGTGACCTCACACAGCACTGGTGCATGTGCTCTATGAACATGTTCATATTGCAGGTAAGTGACCTCACACAGCACTGGTGCATGTGCTCTATGAACATGTTCATATTGCAGGTAAGTGACCTCACACAGTACTGGTGCATGTGCTCTATGAACATGTTCATATTGCAGGTAAGTGACCTCACACAGCACTGGTGCATGTGCTCTATGAACATGTTCATATTGCAGGTAAGTGACCTCACACAGCACTGGTGCATGTGCTCTATGAACATGTTCATATTGCAGGTAAGAGACCTCACACAGCACTGGTGCATGTGCTCTATGAACATGTTCATATTGCAGGTAAGTGACCCTCACACAGCACTGGTGCATGTGCTCTATGAACATGTTCATATTGCAGGTAAGTGACCTCACACAGCACTGGTGCATGTGCTCTATGAACATGTTCATATTGCAGGTAAGTGACCCTCACACAGCACTGGTGCATGTGCTCTATGAACATGTTCATATTGCAGGTAAGTGACCTCACACAGCACTGGTGCATGTGCTCTATGAACATGTTCATATTGCAGGTAAGTGACCCTCACACAGCACTGGTGCATGTACTCTATGAACATGTTCATATTGCAGGTAAGTGACCCTCACACAGCACTGGTGCATGTGCTCTATGAACATGTTCATATTGCATGTAAGTGACCCTCTGGTGCATGTGCTCTATGAACATGTTCATATTGCAGGTAAGTGACCTCACACAGCACTGGTGCATGTGCTCTATGAACATGTTCATATTGCATGTAAGTGACCCTCTGGTGCATGTGCTCTATGAACATGTTCATATTGCAGGTAAGTGACCTCACACAGCACTGGTGCATGTGCTCTATGAACATGTTCATATTGCAGGTAAGTGACCCTCACACAGCACTGGTGCATGTGCTCTATGAACATGTTCATATTGCAGGTAAGTGACCTCACACAGCACTGGTGCATGTGCTCTATGAACATGTTCATATTGCAGGTAAGTGACCTCACACAGCACTGGTGCATGTGCTCTATGAACATGTTCATATTGCATGTAAGTGACCCTCACACAGCACTGGTGCATGTGCTCTATGAACATGTTCATATTGCAGGTAAGTGACCTCACACAGCACTGGTGCATGTGCTCTATGAACATGTTCATATTGCAGGTAAGTGACCTCACACAGCACTGGTGCATGTGCTCTATGAACATGTTCATATTGCAGGTACAGTTGTAAGTGACCTTCACACAGCACTGGTGCATGTGCTCTATGAACATGTTCATATTGCATGTAAGTGACCCTCTGGTGCATGTGCTCTATGAACATGTTCATATTGCAGGTAAGTGACCTCACACAGCACTGGTGCATGTGCTCTATGAACATGTTCATATTGCAGGTAAGTGACCCTCACACAGCACTGGTGCATGTGCTCTATGAACATGTTCATATTGCAGGTAAGTGACCTCACACAGCACTGGTGCATGTGCTCTATGAACATGTTCATATTGCAGGTAAGTGACCTCACACAGCACTGGTGCATGTGCTCTATGAACATGTTCATATTGCAGGTACAGTTGTAAGTGACCTTCACACAGCACTGGTGCATGTGCTCTATGAACATGTTCATATTGCATGTAAGTGACCCTCTGGTGCATGTGCTCTATGAACATGTTCATATTGCAGGTAAGTGACCTCACACAGCACTGGTGCATGTGCTCTATGAACATGTTCATATTGCAGGTAAGTGACCCTCACACAGCACTGGTGCATGTGCTCTATGAACATGTTCATATTGCAGGTAAGTGACCCTCACACAGCACTGGTGCATGTGCTCTATGAACATGTTCATATTGCAGGTAAGTGACCCTCACACAGCACTGGTGCATGTGCTCTATGAACATGTTCATATTGCAGGTAAGTGACCTCACACAGCACTGGTGCATGTGCTCTATGAACATGTTCATATTGCAGGTAATTGACCTCACACAGCACTGGTGCATGTGCTCTATGAACATGTTCAAATTGCAGGTAATTGACTCTCACACAGCACTGGTGCATGTGCTCTATGAACATGTTCATATTGCAGGTAAGTGACCCTCACACAGCACTGGTGCATGTGCTCTATGAACATGTTCATATTGCAGGTAAGTGACCTCACACAGCACTGGTGCATGTACTCTATGAACATGTTCATATTGCAGGTAATTGACTCTCACACAGCACTGGTGCATGTGCTCTATGAACATGTTCATATTGCAGGTAAGTGACCCACACACAGCACTGGTGCATGTACTCTATGAACATGTTCATATTGCAGGTAAGTGACCCTCACACAGCACTGGTGCATGTGCTCTATGAACATGTTCATATTGCAGGTAAGTGACCCACAAATAGCACTGGTGCATGTGCTCTATGAACATGTTCATATTGCAGGTAAGTGACCCTCACACAGCACTGGTGCATGTACTCTATGAACATGTTCATATTGCAGGTAAGTGACCTCACACAGCACTGGTGCATGTGCTCTATGAACATGTTCATATTGCAGGTAAGTGACCTCACACAGCACTGGTGCATGTGCTCTATGAACATGTTCATATTGCAGGTAAGTGACCTCACACAGCACTGGTGCATGTGCTCTATGAACATGTTCATATTGCAGGTAAGTGACCCTCACACAGCACTGGTGCATGTGCTCTATGAACATGTTCATATTGCAGGTAAGTGACCCTCACACAGCACTGGTGCATGTGCTCTATGAACATGTTCATATTGCAGGTAAGTGACCTCACACAGCACTGGTGCATGTGCTCTATGAACATGTTCATATTGCAGGTAAGTGACCTCACACAGCACTGGTGCATGTGCTCTATGAACATGTTCATATTGCAGGTAAGTGACCTCACACAACATTGGTGCATGTGCTCTATGAACATGTTCATATTGCAGGTAAGTTACCTCACACAGCACTGGTGCATGTGCTCTATGAACATGTTCATATTGCAGGTAAGTGACTCTCACACAGCACTGGTGCATGTGCTCTATGAACATGTTCATATTGCAGGTAATTGACCTCACACAGCACTGGTGCATGTGCTCTATGAACATGTTCATATTGCAGGTAATTGACTCTCACACAGCACTGGTGCATGTGCTCTATGAACATGTTCATATTGCAGGTAAGTGACCCTCACACAGCACTGGTGCATGTGCTCTATGAACATGTTCATATTGCAGGTAAGTGACCCTCACACAGCACTGGTGCATGTGCTCTATGAACATGTTCATATTGCAGGTAATTGACCTCACACAGCACTGGTGCATGTGCTCTATGAACATGTTCATATTGCAGGTAATTGACTCTCACACAGCACTGGTGCATGTGCTCTATGAACATGTTCATATTGCAGGTAAGTGACCTCACACAGCACTGGTGCATGTGCTCTATGAACATGTTCATATTGCAGGTAAGTGACCTCACACAGCACTGGTGCATGTGCTCTATGAACATGTTCATATTGCAGGTAATTGACTCTCACACAGCACTGGTGCATGTGCTCTATGAACATGTTCATATTGCAGGTAAGTGACCCTCACACAGCACTGGTGCATGTGCTCTATGAACATGTTCATATTGCAGGTAAGTGACCCTCACACAGCACTGTTGCATGTGCTCTATGAACATGTTCATATTGCAGGTAAGTGACCTCACACAGCACTGGTGCATGTGCTCTATGAACATGTTCATATTGCAGGTAAGTGACCCTCACACAGCACTGGTGCATGTGCTCTATGAACATGTTCATATTGCAGGTAAGTGACCTCACACAGCACTGGTGCATGTGCTCCATGAACATGTTCATATTGCAGGTAATTGACCTCACACAGCACTGGTGCATGTGCTCTATGAACATGTTCATATTGCAGGTAAGTGACCTCACACAGCACTGGTGCATGTGCTCTATGAACATGTTCATATTGCAGGTAAGTGACTCTCACACAGCACTGGTGCATGTGCTCTATGAACATGTTCATATTGCAGGTAATTGACCTCACACAGCACTGGTGCATGTGCTCTATGAACATGTTCATATTGCAGGTAAGTGACCTCACACAGCACTGGTGCATGTGCTCTATGAACATGTTCATATTGCAGGTAAGTGACCTCACACAGCACTGATGCATGTGCTCTATGAACATGTTCATATTGCAGGTAATTGACTCTCACACAGCCTGGTGCATGTGCTCTATGAACATGTTCATATTGCAGGTAAGTGACCCTCACACAGCACTGGTGCATGTGCTCTATGAACATGTTCATATTGCAGGTAAGTGACCTCACACAGCACTGGTGCATGTGCTCTATGAACATGTTCATATTGCAGGTAATTGACTCTCACACAGCACTGGTGCATGTGCTCTATGAACATGTTCATATTGCAGGTAAGTGACCCACACACAGCACTGGTGCATGTGCTCTATGAACATGTTCATATTGCAGGTAAGTGACCCTCACACAGCACTGGTGCATGTACTCTATGAACATGTTCATATTGCAGGTAAGTGACCCTCACACAGCACTGGTGCATGTGCTCTATGAACATGTTCATATTGCATGTAAGTGACCCTCTGGTGCATGTGCTCTATGAACATGTTCATAATGCAGGTAAGTGACCTCACACAGCACTGGTGCATGTGCTCTATGAACATGTTCATATTGCATGTAAGTGACCCTCTGGTGCATGTGCTCTATGAACATGTTCATATTGCAGGTAAGTGACCTCACACAGCACTGGTGCATGTGCTCTATGAACATGTTCATATTGCAGGTAAGTGACCCTCACACAGCACTGGTGCATGTACTCTATGAACATGTTCATATTGCAGGTAAGTGACCTCACACAGCACTGGTGCATGTGCTCTATGAACATGTTCATATTGCAGGTAAGTGACCCTCACACAGCACTGGTGCATGTGCTCTATGAACATGTTCATATTGCAGGTAAGTGACCTCACACAGCACTGGTGCATGTGCTCTATCATCTATGAACATGTTCATATTGCAGGTAAGTGACCTCACACAGCACTGGTGCATGTGCTCTATGAACATGTTCATATTGCATGTAAGTGACCCTCACACAGCACTGGTGCATGTGCTCTATGAACATGTTCATATTGCAGGTAAGTGACCTCACACAGCACTGGTGCATGTGCTCTATGAACATGTTCATATTGCAGGTAAGTGACCTCACACAGCACTGGTGCATGTGCTCTATGAACATGTTCATATTGCAGGTACAGTTGTAAGTGACCTTCACACAGCACTGGTGCATGTGCTCTATGAACATGTTCATATTGCATGTAAGTGACCCTCTGGTGCATGTGCTCTATGAACATGTTCATATTGCAGGTAAGTGACCTCACACAGCACTGGTGCATGTGCTCTATGAACATGTTCATATTGCAGGTAAGTGACCCTCACACAGCACTGGTGCATGTGCTCTATGAACATGTTCATATTGCAGGTAAGTGACCTCACACAGCACTGGTGCATGTGCTCTATGAACATGTTCATATTGCAGGTAAGTGACCTCACACAGCACTGGTGCATGTGCTCTATGAACATGTTCATATTGCAGGTACAGTTATAAGTGACCTTCACACAGCACTGGTGCATGTGCTCTATGAACATGTTCATATTGCATGTAAGTGACCCTCTGGTGCATGTGCTCTATGAACATGTTCATATTGCAGGTAAGTGACCTCACACAGCACTGGTGCATGTGCTCTATGAACATGTTCATATTGCAGGTAAGTGACCCTCACACAGCACTGGTGCATGTGCTCTATGAACATGTTCATATTGCAGGTAAGTGACCCTCACACAGCACTGGTGCATGTGCTCTATGAACATGTTCATATTGCAGGTAAGTGACCCTCACACAGCACTGGTGCATGTGCTCTATGAACATGTTCATATTGCAGGTAAGTGACCTCACACAGCACTGGTGCATGTGCTCTATGAACATGTTCATATTGCAGGTAATTGACCTCACACAGCACTGGTGCATGTGCTCTATGAACATGTTCAAATTGCAGGTAATTGACTCTCACACAGCACTGGTGCATGTGCTCTATGAACATGTTCATATTGCAGGTAAGTGACCCTCACACAGCACTGGTGCATGTGCTCTATGAACATGTTCATATTGCAGGTAAGTGACCTCACACAGCACTGGTGCATGTACTCTATGAACATGTTCATATTGCAGGTAATTGACTCTCACACAGCACTGGTGCATGTGCTCTATGAACATGTTCATATTGCAGGTAAGTGACCCACACACAGCACTGGTGCATGTGCTCTATGAACATGTTCATATTGCAGGTAAGTGACCCTCACACAGCACTGGTGCATGTGCTCTATGAACATGTTCATATTGCAGGTAAGTGACCCACACACAGCACTGGTGCATGTGCTCTATGAACATGTTCATATTGCAGGTAAGTGACCCTCACACAGCACTGGTGCATGTACTCTATGAACATGTTCATATTGCAGGTAAGTGACCTCACACAGCACTGGTGCATGTGCTCTATGAACATGTTCATATTGCAGGTAAGTGACCTCACACAGCACTGGTGCATGTGCTCTATGAACATGTTCATATTGCAGGTAAGTGACCTCACACAGCACTGGTGCATGTGCTCTATGAACATGTTCATATTGCAGGTAAGTGACCCTCACACAGCACTGGTGCATGTGCTCTATGAACATGTTCATATTGCAGGTAAGTGACCCTCACACAGCACTGGTGCATGTGCTCTATGAACATGTTCATATTGCAGGTAAGTGACCTCACACAGCACTGGTGCATGTGCTCTATGAACATGTTCATATTGCAGGTAAGTGACCTCACACAGCACTGGTGCATGTGCTCTATGAACATGTTCATATTGCAGGTAAGTGACCTCACACAACATTGGTGCATGTGCTCTATGAACATGTTCATATTGCAGGTAAGTTACCTCACACAGCACTGGTGCATGTGCTCTATGAACATGTTCATATTGCATGTAAGTGACCCTCTGGTGCATGTGCTCTATGAACATGTTCATATTGCATGTAAGTGACCTCACACAGCACTGGTGCATGTGCTCTATGAACATGTTCATATTGCAGGTAAGTGACCCTCACACAGCACTGGTGCATGTACTCTATGAACATGTTCATATTGCAGGTAAGTGACCCTCACACAGCACTGGTGCATGTGCTCTATGAACATGTTCATATTGCAGGTAAGTGACCTCACACAGCACTGGTGCATGTGCTCTATGAACATGTTCATATTGCAGGTAAGTGACCTCACACAGCACTGGTGCATGTGCTCTATGAACATGTTCATATTGCAGGTACAGTTGTAAGTGACCTTCACACAGCACTGGTGCATGTGCTCTATGAACATGTTCATATTGCATGTAAGTGACCCTCTGGTGCATGTGCTCTATGAACATGTTCAAATTGCAGGTAATTGACTCTCACACAGCACTGGTGCATGTGCTCTATGAACATGTTCATATTGCAGGTAAGTGACCCTCACACAGCACTGGTGCATGTGCTCTATGAACATGTTCATATTGCAGGTAAGTGACCTCACACAGCACTGGTGCATGTACTCTATGAACATGTTCATATTGCAGGTAATTGACTCTCACACAGCACTGGTGCATGTGCTCTATGAACATGTTCATATTGCAGGTAAGTGACCCACACACAGCACTGGTGCATGTGCTCTATGAACATGTTCATATTGCAGGTAAGTGACCCTCACACAGCACTGGTGCATGTGCTCTATGAACATGTTCATATTGCAGGTAAGTGACCCACACACAGCACTGGTGCATGTGCTCTATGAACATGTTCATATTGCAGGTAAGTGACCCTCACACAGCACTGGTGCATGTACTCTATGAACATGTTCATATTGCAGGTAAGTGACCTCACACAGCACTGGTGCATGTGCTCTATGAACATGTTCATATTGCAGGTAAGTGACCTCACACAGCACTGGTGCATGTGCTCTATGAACATGTTCATATTGCAGGTAAGTGACCTCACACAGCACTGGTGCATGTGCTCTATGAACATGTTCATATTGCAGGTAAGTGACCCTCACACAGCACTGGTGCATGTGCTCTATGAACATGTTCATATTGCAGGTAAGTGACCCTCACACAGCACTGGTGCATGTGCTCTATGAACATGTTCATATTGCAGGTAAGTGACCTCACACAGCACTGGTGCATGTGCTCTATGAACATGTTCATATTGCAGGTAAGTGACCTCACACAGCACTGGTGCATGTGCTCTATGAACATGTTCATATTGCAGGTAAGTGACCTCACACAACATTGGTGCATGTGCTCTATGAACATGTTCATATTGCAGGTAAGTTACCTCACACAGCACTGGTGCATGTGCTCTATGAACATGTTCATATTGCATGTAAGTGACCTCACACAGCACTGGTGCATGTGCTCTATGAACATGTTCATATTGCAGGTAAGTGACCCTCACACAGCACTGGTGCATGTACTCTATGAACATGTTCATATTGCAGGTAAGTGACCCTCACACAGCACTGGTGCATGTGCTCTATGAACATGTTCATATTGCAGGTAAGTGACCTCACACAGCACTGGTGCATGTGCTCTATGAACATGTTCATATTGCAGGTAAGTGACCTCACACAGCACTGGTGCATGTGCTCTATGAACATGTTCATATTGCAGGTACAGTTGTAAGTGACCTTCACACAGCACTGGTGCATGTGCTCTATGAACATGTTCATATTGCATGTAAGTGACCCTCTGGTGCATGTGCTCTATGAACATGTTCATATTGCAGGTAAGTGACCTCACACAGCACTGGTGCATGTTCTCTATGAACATGTTCATATTGCAGGTAAGTGACCCTCACACAGCACTGGTGCATGTGCTCTATGAACATGTTCATATTGCAGTTAAGTGACCCTCACACAGCACTGGTGCATGTGCTCTATGAACATGTTCATATTGCAGGTAAGTGACCCTCACACAGCACTGGTGCATGTGCTCTATGAACATGTTCATATTGCAGGTAAGTGACCTCACACAGCACTGGTGCATGTGCTCTATGAACATGTTCATATTGCAGGTAAGTGACCCTCACACAGCACTGGTGCATGTGCTCTATGAACATGTTCATATTGCAGGTAAGTGACTCTCACACAGCACTGGTGCATGTGCTCTATGAACATGTTCATATTGCAGGTAAGTGACCTCACACAGCACTGGTGCATGTGCTCTATGAACATGTTCATATTGCAGGTAAGTGACCCTCACACAGCACTGGTGCATGTGCTCTATGAACATGTTCATATTGCAGGTAAGTGACCTCACACAGCACTGGTGCATGTGCTCTATGAACATGTTCATATTGCAGGTAAGTGACCCTCACACAGCACTGGTGCATGTGCTCTATGAACATGTTCATATTGCAGGTAAGTGACCTCACACAGCACTGGTGCATGTGCTCTATGAACATGTTCATATTGCAGGTAAGTGACCTCACACAACACTGGTGCATGTGCTCTATGAACATGTTCATATTGCAGGTAAGTGACCTCACACAGCACTGGTGCATGTGCTCTATGAACATGTTCATATTGCAGGTAAGTGACTCTCACACAGCACTGGTGCATGTGCTCTATGAACATGTTCATATTGCAGGTAATTGACCTCACACAGCACTGGTGCATGTGCTCTATGAACATGTTCATATTGCAGGTAATTGACTCTCACACAGCACTGGTGCATGTGCTCTATGAACATGTTCATATTGCAGGTAATTGACTCTCACACAGCACTGGTGCATGTGCTCTATGAACATGTTCATATTGCAGGTAAGTGACCCTCACACAGCACTGGTGCATGTGCTCTATGAACATGTTCATATTGCAGGTAAGTGACCCTCACACAGCACTGGTGCATGTGCTCTATGAACATGTTCATATTGCAGGTAAGTGACCTCACATAGCACTGGTGCATATGCTCTATGAACATGTTCATATTGCAGGTAAGTGACCTCACACAGCACTGGTGCATGTGCTCTATGAACATGTTCATATTGCAGGTAAGTGACCTCACACAGCACTGGTGCATGTGCTCTATGAACATGTTCATATTGCAGGTAAGTGACCCTCACACAGCACTGGTGCATGTGCTCTATGAACATGTTCATATTGCAGGTAATTGACTCTCACACAGCACTGGTACATGTGCTCTATGAACATGTTCATATTGTAGGTAAGTGACCCTCACACAGCACTGGTGCATGTGCTCTATGAACATGTTCATATTGCAGGTAAGTGACCCTCACACAGCACTGGTGCATGTGCTCTATGAACATGTTCATATTGCAGGTAAGTGACCCTCACACAGCACTGGTGCATGTACTCTATGAACATGTTCATATTGCAGGTAAGTGACCTCACACAGTACTGGTGCATGTGCTCTATGAACATGTTCATATTGCAGGTAAGTGACCTCACACAGCACTGGTGCATGTGTTCTATGAACATGTTCATATTGCAGGTACAGTTGTAAGTGACCTCACACAACACTGGTGCATGTGCTCTATGAACATGTTCATATTGCAGGTACAGTTGTAAGTGACCTTCACACAGCACTGGTGCATGTGCTCTATGAACATGTTCATATTGCATGTAAGTGACCCTCTGGTGCATGTGCTCTATGAACATGTTCATATTGCAGGTAAGTGACCTCACACAGCACTGGTGCATGTGCTCTATGAACATGTTCATATTGCAGGTAAGTGACCCTCACACAGCACTGGTGCATGTGCTCTATGAACATGTTCATATTGCAGGTAAGTGACCCTCACACAGCACTGGTGCATGTACTCTATGAACATGTTCATATTGCAGGTAAGTGACCTCACACAGCACTGGTGCATGTGCTCTATGAACATGTTCATATTGCAGGTACAGTTGTAAGTGACCTTCACACAGCACTGGTGCATGTGCTCTATGAACATGTTCATATTGCATGTACATAAGTGACCCTCTGGTGCATGTGCTCTATGAACATGTTCATATTGCAGGTAAGTGACCTCACACAGCACTGGTGCATGTGCTCTATGAACATGTTCATATTGCAGGTAAGTGACCCTCACACAGCACTGGTGCATGTGCTCTATGAACATGTTCATATTGCAGGTAAGTGACCTCACACAGCACTGGTGCATGTGCTCTATGAACATGTTCATATTGCAGGTAAGTGACCCTCACACAGCACTGGTGCATGTGCTCTATGAACATGTTCATATTGCAGGTAAGTGACCTCACACAGCACTGGTGCATGTGCTCTATGAACATGTTCATATTGCAGGTAAGTGACCTCACACAGCACTGGTGCATGTGCTCTATGAACATGTTCATATTGCAGGTAAGTGACCTCACACAACACTGGTGCATGTGCTCTATGAACATGTTCATATTGCAGGTAATTAACCTCACACAGCACTGGTGCATGTGCTCTATGAACATGTTCATATTGCAGGTAAGTGACCTCACACAGCACTGGTGCATGTGCTCTATGAACATGTTCATATTGCAGGTAAGTGACCCTCACACAGCACTGGTGCATGTGCTCTATGAACATGTTCATATTGCAGGTACAGTTGTAAGTGACCTTCACACAGCACTGGTGCATGTGCTCTATGAACATGTTCATATTGCATGTAAGTGACCCTCTGGTGCATGTGCTCTATGAACATGTTCATATTGCAGGTAAGTGACCTCACACAGCACTGGTGCATGTGCTCTATGAACATGTTCATATTGCAGGTAAGTGACCCTCACACAGCACTGGTGCATGTGCTCTATGAACATGTTCATATTGCAGGTAAGTGACCCTCACACAGCACTGGTGCATGTGCTCTATGAACATGTTCATATTGCAGGTAAGTGACCCTCACACAGCACTGGTGCATGTGCTCTATGAACATGTTCATATTGCAGGTAAGTGACCTCACACAGCACTGGTGCATGTGCTCTATGAACATGTTCATATTGCAGGTAAGTGACCTCACACAACACTGGTGCATGTGCTCTATGAACATGTTCATATTGCAGGTAAGTGACCTCACACAGCACTGGTGCATGTGCTCTATGAACATGTTCATATTGCAGGTAAGTGACCTCACACAGCACTGGTGCATGTGCTCTATGAACATGTTCATATTGCAGGTAAGTGACCCTCACACAGCACTGGTGCATGTGCTCTATGAACATGTTCATATTGCAGGTAAGTGACCCTCACACAGCACTGGTGCATGTGCTCTATGAACATGTTCATATTGCAGGTAAGTGACTCTCACACAGCACTGGTGCATGTGCTCTATGAACATGTTCATTTGCAGGTAATTGACCTCACACAGCACTGGTGCATGTGCTCTATGAACATGTTCATATTTCAGGTAATTGACTCTCACACAGCACTGGTGCATGTGCTCTATGAACATGTTCATATTGCAGGTAAGTGACCCTCACACAGCACTGGTAAAGGTGCTCTATGAACATGTTCATATTGCAGGTAAGTGACCTCACACAGCACTGGTGCATGTGCTCTATGAACATGTTCATATTGCAGGTAATTGACTCTCACACAGCACTGGTGCATGTGCTCTATGAACATGTTCATATTGCAGGTAAGTGACCCTCACACAGCACTGGTACATGTGCTCTATGAACATGTTCATATTGCAGGTAAGTGACCCACACACAGCACTGGTGCATGTGCTCTATGAACATGTTCATATTGCAGGTAAGTGACCTCACACAGCACTGGTGCATGTGCTCTATGAACATGTTCATATTGCAGGTAAGTGACCCTCACACAGCACTGGTGCATGTACTCTATGAACATGTTCATATTGCAGGTAAGTGACCTCACACAGCACTGGTGCATGTGCTCTATGAACATGTTCATATTGCAGGTAAGTGACCTCACACAGCACTGGTGCATGTGCTCTATGAACATGTTCATATTGCAGGTACAGTTGTAAGTGACCTTCACACAGCACTGGTGCATGTGCTCTATGAACATGTTCATATTGCATGTAAGTGACCCTCTGGTGCATGTGCTCTATGAACATGTTCATATTGCAGGTAAGTGACCTCACACAGCACTGGTGCATGTGCTCTATGAACATGTTCATATTGCAGGTAAGTGACCCTCACACAGCACTGGTGCATGTGCTCTATGAACATGTTCATATTGCAGGTAAGTGACCCTCACACAGCACTGGTGCATGTGCTCTATGAACATGTTCATATTGCAGGTAAGTGACCTCACACAGCACTGGTGCATGTGCTCTATGAACATGTTCATATTGCAGGTAAGTGACCTCACACAGCACTGGTGCATGTGCTCTATGAACATGTTCATATTGCAGGTACAGTTGTAAGTGACCTTCACACAGCACTGGTGCATGTGCTCTATGAACATGTTCATATTGCATGTAAGTGACCCTCTGGTGCATGTGCTCTATGAACATGTTCATATTGCAGGTAAGTGACCCTCACACAGCACTGGTGCATGTGCTCTATGAACATGTTCATATTGCAGGTAAGTGACCCTCACACAGCACTGGTGCATGTGCTCTATGAACATGTTCATATTGCAGGTAAGTGACCCTCACACAGCACTGGTGCATGTGCTCTATGAACATGTTCATATTGCAGGTAAGTGACCCTCACACAGCACTGGTGCATGTGCTCTATGAACATGTTCATATTGCAGGTAAGTGACCTCACACAGCACTGGTGCATGTGCTCTATGAACATGTTCATATTGCAGGTAAGTGACCCTCACACAGCACTGGTGCATGTGCTCTATGAACATGTTCATATTGCAGGTAAGTGACCCTCACACAGCACTGGTGGATGTGCTCTATGAACATGTTCATATTGCAGGTAAGTGACCTCACACAACACTGGTGCATGTGCTCTATGAACATGTTCATATTGCAGGTAAGTGACCTCACACAGCACTGGTGCATGTGCTCTATGAACATGTTCATATTGCAGGTAAGTGACTCTCACACAGCACTGGTGCATGTGCTCTATGAACATGTTCATATTGCAGGTAATTGACCTCACACAGCACTGGTGCATGTGCTCTATGAACATGTTCATATTGCAGGTAAGTGACCTCACACAGCACTGGTGCATGTGCTCTATGAACATGTTCATATTGCAGGTAATTGACTCTCACACAGCACTGGTGCATGTGCTCTATGAACATGTTCATATTGCAGGTAAGTGACCCACACACAGCACTGGTGCATGTGCTCTATGAACATGTTCATATTGCAGGTAAGTGACCCTCACACAGCACTGGTGCATGTACTCTATGAACATGTTCATATTGCAGGTAAGTGACCTCACACAGCACTGGTGCATGTGCTCTATGAACATGTTCATATTGCAGGTAAGTGACCTCACACAGCACTGGTGCATGTGCTCTATGAACATGTTCATATTGCAGGTACAGTTGTAAGTGACCTTCACACAGCACTGGTGCATGTGCTCTATGAACATGTTCATATTGCATGTAAGTGACCTCACACAGCACTGGTGCATGTGCTCTATGAACATGTTCATATTGCAGGTAAGTGACCTCACACAGCACTGGTGCATGTGCTCTATGAACATGTTCATATTGCAGGTAAGTGACCCTCACACAGCACTGGTGCATGTGCTCTATGAACATGTTCATATTGCAGGTAAGTGACCCTCACACAGCACTGGTGCATGTACTCTATGAACATGTTCATATTGCAGGTAAGTGACCTCACACAGCACTGGTGCATGTGCTCTATGAACATGTTCATATTGCAGGTAAGTGACCTCACACAGCACTGGTGCATGTGCTCTATGAACATGTTCATATTGCAGGTAAGTGACCTCACACAGCACTGGTGCATGTGCTCTATGAACATGTTCATATTGCAGGTACAGTTGTAAGTGACCTTCACACAGCACTGGTGCATGTGCTCTATGAACATGTTCATATTGCATGTAAGTGACCCTCTGGTGCATGTGCTCTATGAACATGTTCATATTGCAGGTAAGTGACCTCACACAGCACTGGTGCATGTGCTCTATGAACATGTTCATATTGCAGGTAAGTGACCCTCACACAGCACTGGTGCATGTGCTCTATGAACATGTTCATATTGCAGGTAAGTGACCCTCACACAGCACTGGTGCATGTGCTCTATGAACATGTTCATATTGCAGGTAAGTGACCCTCACACAGCACTGGTGCATGTGCTCTATGAACATGTTCATATTGCAGGTAAGTGACCTCACACAGCACTGGTGCATGTGCTCTATGAACATGTTCATATTGCAGGTAAGTGACCTCACACAGCACTGGTGCATGTACTCTATGAACATGTTCATATTGCAGGTAAGTGACCTCACACAGCACTGGTGCATGTGCTCTATGAACATGTTCATATTGCAGGTAAGTGACCTCACACAACACTGGTGCATGTGCTCTATGAACATGTTCATATTGCAGGTAAGTGACCTCACACAGCACTGGTGCATGTGCTCTATGAACATGTTCATATTGCAGGTAAGTGACTCTCACACAGCACTGGTGCATGTGCTCTATGAACATGTTCATATTGCAGGTAATTGACCTCACACAGCACTGGTGCATGTGCTCTATGAACATGTTCATATTGCAGGTAATTGACTCTCACACAGCACTGGTGCATGTGCTCTATGAACATGTTCATATTGCAGGTAAGTGACCCTCACACAGCACTGGTGCATGTGCTCTATGAACATGTTCATATTGCAGGTAAGTGACCTCACACAGCACTGGTGCATGTGCTCTATGAACATGTTCCTATTGCAGGTAATTGACTCTCACACAGCACTGGTGCATGTGCTCTATGAACATGTTCATATTGCAGGTAAGTGACCTCACACAGCACAGGTGCATGTGCTCTATGAACATGTTCATATTGCAGGTAAGTGACTCTCACACAGCACTGGTACATGTGCTCTATGAACATGTTCATATTGCAGGTAAGTGACCTCACACAGCACTGGTGCATGTGCTCTATGAACATGTTCATATTGCAGGTAAGTGACCCTCACACAGCACTGGTGCATGCGCTCTATGAACATGTTCATATTGCAGGTAAGTGACCCTCACACAGCACTGGTGCATGCGCTCTATGAACATGTTCATATTGCAGGTAAGTGACCTCACACAGCACTGGTGCATGTGCTCTATGAACATGTTCATATTGCAGGTAAGTGACCCTCACACAGCACTGGTGCATGTGCTCTATGAACATGTTCATATTGCAGGTAAGTGACCTCACACAGCACTGGTGCATGTGCTCTATGAACATGTTCATATTGCAGGTAAGTGACCCTCACACAGCACTGGTGCATGTGCTCTATGAACATGTTCATATTGCAGGTAAGTGACCTCACACAGCACTGGTGCATGTGCTCTATGAACATGTTCATATTGCAGGTAAGTGACCCTCACACAGCACTGGTGCATGTACTCTATGAACATGTTCATATTGCAGGTAAGTGACCTCACACAGCACTGGTGCATGTGCTCTATGAACATGTTCATATTGCAGGTAAGTGACCCTCACACAGCACTGGTGCATGTACTCTATGAACATGTTCATATTGCAGGTAAGTGACCCTCACACAGCACTGGTGCATGTGCTCTATGAACATGTTCATATTGCAGGTAAGTGACCCTCACACAGCACTGGTGCATGTACTCTATGAACATGTTCATATTGCAGGTAAGTGACCTCACATAGCACTGGTGCATGTGCTCTATGAACATGTTCATATTGCAGGTAAGTGACCTCACACAGCACTGGTGCATGTGCTCTATGAACATGTTCATATTGCATGTAAGTGACCTCACACAGCACTGGTGCATGTGCTCTATGAACATGTTCATATTGCAGGTAAGTGACCCTCACACAGCACTGGTGCATGTGCTCTATGAACATGTTCATATTGTAGGTAAGTGACCTCACACAGCACTGGTGCATGTGCTCTATGAACATGTTCATATTGCAGGTAAGTGACCCTCACACAGCACTGGTGCATGTGCTCTATGAACATGTTCATATTGCAGGTAAGTGACCTCACACAGCACTGGTGCATGTGCTCTATGAACATGTTCATATTGCAGGTAAGTGACCTCACACAGCACTGGTGCATGTGCTCTATGAACATGTTCATATTGCAGGTAAGTGACCCTTACACAGCTCTGGTGCATGTGCTCTATGAACATGTTCATATTGCATGTAAGTAACCCTCACACAGCACTGGTGCAAGTGCTCTATGAACATGTTCATATTCCAGGTAAGTGACCCTCACACAGCACTGGTGCATGTGCTCTATGAACATGTTCATATTGCAGGTAAGTGACCTCACACAGCACTGGTGCATGTGCTCTATGAACATGTTCATATTGCAGGTAAGTGACCCTCACACAGCACTGGTGCATGTGCTCTATGAACATGTTCATATTGCAGGTAAGTGACCCTCACACAGCACTGGTGCATATGCTCTATGAACATGTTCATATTGCAGGTAAGTGACCTCACACAGCACTGGTGCATGTGCTGTATGAACATGTTCATATTGCAGGTAAGTGACCGTCACACAGCACTGGTGCATGTACTCTATGAACATATTCATATTGCAGGTAAGTGACCTCACACAGCACTGGTGCATGTGCTCTATGAACATGTTCATATTGCAGGTAAGTGACCCTCACACAGCACTGGTGCATGTGCTCTATGAACATGTTCATATTGCAGGTAAGTGACCTCACACAGCACTGGTGGATGTGCTCTATGAACATGTTCATATTGCAGGTAAGTGACCTCACACAGCACTGGTGCATGTGCTCTATGAACATGTTCATATTGCAGGTAAGTGACCTCACACAGCACTGGTGCATGTGCTCTATGAACATGTTCATATTGTAGGTAAGTGACCTCACACAGCACTGGTGCATGTGCTCTATGAACATGTTCATATTGCAGGTAAGTGACCCTCACACAGCACTGGTGCATGTGCTCTATGAACATGTTCATATTGCAGGTAAGTGACCTCACACAGCACTGGTGCATGTGCTCTATGAACATGTTCATATTGCAGGTAAGTGAACCTCACACAGCACTGGTGCATGTGCTCTATGAACATATTCATATTGCAGGTAAGTGACCCTCACACAGCACTGGTGCATGTGCTCTATGAACATGTTCATATTGCAGGTAAGTGACCCTCACACAGCACTGGTGCATGTGCTCTATGAACATGTTCATATTGCAGGTAAGTGACCTCACACAGCACTGGTGCATGTGCTCTATGAACATGTTCATATTTCAGGTAAGTGACCCTCACACAGCACTGGTGCATGTGCTCTATGAACATGTTCATATTGCAGGTAAGTGACCTCACACAGCACTGGTGCATGTGCTCTATGAACATGTTCATATTGCAGGTACAGTTGTAAGTGACCTCACACAACACTGGTGCATGTGCTCTATGAACATGTTCATATTGCAGGTACAGTTGTAAGTGACCTTCACACAGCACTGGTGCATGTGCTCTATGAACATGTTCATATTGCATGTAAGTGACCCTCTGGTGCATGTGCTCTATGAACATGTTCATATTGCAGGTAAGTGACCTCACACAGCACTGGTGCATGTGCTCTATGAACATGTTCATATTGCAGGTAAGTGACCCTCACACAGCACTGGTGCATGTGCTCTATGAACATGTTCATATTGCAGGTAAGTGACCCTCACACAGCACTGGAGCATGTGCTCTATGAACATGTTCATATTGCAGGTAAGTGACCCTCACACAGCACTGGTGCATGTGCTCTATGAACATGTTCATATTGCAGGTAAGTGACCCTCACACAGCACTGGTGCATGTGCTCTATGAACATGTTCATATTGCAGGTAAGTGACCCTCACACAGCACTGGTGCATGTGCTCTATGAACATGTTCATATTGGAGGTAAGTGACCTCACACAGCACTGGTGCATGTGCTCTATGAACATGTTAATATTGCAGGTAAGTGACCTCACACAGCACTGGTGCATGTGCTCTATGAACATGTTTATATTGCAGGTAAGTGACCCTCACACAGCACTGGTGCATGTGCTCTATGAACATGTTCATATTGCATGTAAGTGACCTCACACAGCACTGGTGCATGTGCTCTATGAACATGTTCATATTGTAGGTAAGTGACCTCACACAGCACTGGTGCATGTGCTCTATGAACATGTTCATATTGCAGGTAAGTGACCCTCACACAGCACTGGTGCATGTGCTCTATGAACATGTTCATATTGCAGGTAAGTGACCTCACACAGCACTGGTGCATGTGCTCTATGAACATGTTCATATTGCAGGTAAGTGACCCTCACACAGCACTGGTGCATGTGCTCTATGAACATGTTCATATTGCAGGTAAGTGACCTCACACAGCACTGGTGCATGTGCTCTATGAACATATTCATATTGCAGGTAAGTGACCTCACACAGCACTGGTGCATGTGCTCTATGAACATGTTCATATTGCAGGTAAGTGACCTCACACAGCACTGGTGCATGTGCTCTATGAACATGTTCATATTGCAGGTAAGTGACCCTCACACAGCACTGGTGCATGTGCTCTATGAACATGTTCATATTGCAGGTAAGTGACCCTCACACAGCACTGGTGCATGTGCTCTATGAACATGTTCATATTGCATGTAAGTGACCCTCTGGTGCATGTGCTCTATGAACATGTTCATATTGCAGGTAAGTGACCTCACACAGCACTGGTGCATGTGCTCTATGAACATGTTCATATTGCAGGTAAGTGACCCTCACACAGCACTGGTGCATGTGCTCTATGAACATGTTCATATTGCAGGTAAGTGACCCTCACACAGCACTGGAGCATGTGCTCTATGAACATGTTCATATTGCAGGTAAGTGACCCTCACACAGCACTGGTGCATGTGCTCTATGAACATGTTCATATTGCAGGTAAGTGACCCTCACACAGCACTGGTGCATGTGCTCTATGAACATGTTCATATTGCAGGTAAGTGACCCTCACACAGCACTGGTGCATGTGCTCTATGAACATGTTCATATTGGAGGTAAGTGACCTCACACAGCACTGGTGCATGTGCTCTATGAACATGTTAATATTGCAGGTAAGTGACCTCACACAGCACTGGTGCATGTGCTCTATGAACATGTTTATATTGCAGGTAAGTGACCCTCACACAGCACTGGTGCATGTGCTCTATGAACATGTTCATATTGCATGTAAGTGACCTCACACAGCACTGGTGCATGTGCTCTATGAACATGTTCATATTGTAGGTAAGTGACCTCACACAGCACTGGTGCATGTGCTCTATGAACATGTTCATATTGCAGGTAAGTGACCCTCACACAGCACTGGTGCATGTGCTCTATGAACATGTTCATATTGCAGGTAAGTGACCTCACACAGCACTGGTGCATGTGCTCTATGAACATGTTCATATTGCAGGTAAGTGACCCTCACACAGCACTGGTGCATGTGCTCTATGAACATGTTCATATTGCAGGTAAGTGACCTCACACAGCACTGGTGCATGTGCTCTATGAACATATTCATATTGCAGGTAAGTGACCTCACACAGCACTGGTGCATGTGCTCTATGAACATGTTCATATTGCAGGTAAGTGACCTCACACAGCACTGGTGCATGTGCTCTATGAACATGTTCATATTGCAGGTAAGTGACCCTCACACAGCACTGGTGCATGTGCTCTATGAACATGTTCATATTTCAGGTAAGTGACCTCACACAGCACTGGTGCATGTGCTCTATGAACATGTTCATATTGCAGGTAAGTGAACCTCACACAGCACTGGTGCATGTGCTCTATGAACATATTCATATTGCAGGTAAGTGACCTCACACAGCACTGGTGCATGTGCTCTATGAACATGTTCATATTGCAGGTAAGTGACCTCACACAGCACTGGTGCATGTGCTCTATGAACATGTTCATATTGCAGGTACAGTTGTAAGTGACCTCACACAACACTGGTGCATGTGCTCTATGAACATGTTCATATTGCAGGTACAGTTGTAAGTGACCTTCACACAGCACTGGTGCATGTGCTCTATGAACATGTTCATATTGCATGTAAGTGACCCTCTGGTGCATGTGCTCTATGAACATGTTCATATTGCAGGTAAGTGACCTCACACAGCACTGGTGCATGTGCTCTATGAACATGTTCATATTGCAGGTAAGTGACCCTCACACAGCACTGGTGCATGTACTCTATGAACATGTTCATATTGCAGGTAAGTGACCTCAACCAGCACTGGTGCATGTGCTCTATGAACGTGTTCATATTGCAGGTAAGTGACCTCACACAGCACTGGTACATGTGCTCTATGAACATGTTCATATTGCAGGTAAGTGACCTCACACAGCACTGGTGCATGTGCTCTATGAACATGTTCATATTGCAGGTACAGTTGTAAGTGACCTTCACACAGCACTGGTGCATGTGCTCTATGAACATGTTCATATTGCATGTAAGTGACACTCTGGTGCATGTGCTCTATGAACATGTTCATATTGCAGGTAAGTGACCTCACACAGCACTGGTGCATGTGCTCTATGAACATGTTCATATTGCAGGTAAGTGACCCTCACACAGCACTGGTGCATGTGCTCTATGAACATGTTCATATTGCAGGTAAGTGACCTCACACAGCACTGGTGCATGTGCTCTATGAACATGTTCATATTGCAGGTAAGTGACCTCACACAGCACTGGTGTATGTGCTCTATGAACATGTTCATATTGCAGGTAAGTGACCCTCACACAGCACTGGTGCATGTGCTCTATGAACATGTACATATTGCAGGTAAGTGACCCTCACACAGCACTGGTGCATGTGCTCTATGAACATGTTCATATAGCAGGTAAGTGACCCTCACACAGCACTGCTGCATGTGCTCTATGAACATGTTTATATTGCAGGTAAGGGACCCTCACACAGCACTGGTGCATGTGCTCTATGAACATGTTCATATTGCAGGTAAGTGACCTCACACAGCACTGGTGCATGTGCTCTATGAACATGTTCATATTGCATGTAAGTGACCTCACACAGCACTGGTGCATGTGCTCTATGAACATGTTCATATTGCAGGTAAGTGACCTCACACAGCACTGGTGCATGTGCTCTATGAACATGTTCATATTGCATGTAATTGACCTCACACAGCACTGGTGCATGTGCTCTATGAACATGTTCATATTGCAGGTAAGTGACCCTCACACAGCACTGGTGCATGTGCTCTATGAACATGTTCATATTGTAGGTAAGTGACCTCACAAAGCACTGGTGCATGTGCTCTATGAACATGTTCATATTGCAGGTAAGTGACCCTCACACAGCACTGGTGCATGTGCTCTATGAACATGTTCATATAGCAGGTAAGTGACCCTCACACAGCACTGGTGCATGTGCTCTATGAACATGTTCATATTGCAGGTAAGTGACCCTCACACAGCACTGGTGCATGTGCTCTATGAACATGTTCATATTGCAGGTAAGTGACCTCACACAGCACTGGTGCATGTGCTCTATGAACATGTTCATATTGCAGGTAAGTGACCCTCACACAGCACTGGTGCATGTGCTCTATGAACATGTTCATATTGCAGGTAAGTGACCTCACACAGCACTGGTGGATGTGCTCTATGAACATGTTCATATTGCAGGTAAGTGACCTCACACAGCACTGGTGCATGTGCTCTATGAACATGTTCATATTGCAGGTAAGTGACCTCACACAGCACTGGTGCATGTGCTCTATGAACATGTTCATATTGTAGGTAAGTGACCTCACACAGCACTGGTGCATGTGCTCTATGAACATGTTCATATTGCAGGTAAGTGACCCTCACACAGCACTGGTGCATGTGCTCCATGAACATGTTCATATTGCAGGTAAGTGACCCTCACACAGCACTGGTGCATGTGCTCTATGAACATATTCATATTGCAGGTAAGTGACCTCACACAGCACTGGTGCATGTGCTCTATGAACATGTTCATATTGCAGGTAAGTGACCTCACACAGCACTGGTGCATGTGCTCTATGAACATGTTCATATTGCAGGTACAGTTGTAAGTGACCTTCACACAGCACTGGTGCATGTGCTCTATGAACATGTTCATATTGCATGTAAGTGACCCTCTGGTGCATGTGCTCTATGAACATGTTCATATTGCAGGTAAGTGACCTCACACAGCACTGGTGCATGTGCTCTATGAACATGTTCATATTGCAGGTAAGTGACCCTCACACAGCACTGGTGCATGTGCTCTATGAACATGTTCATATTGCAGGTAAGTGACCTCACACAACACTGGTGCATGTGCTCTATGAACATGTTCATATTGCAGGTAAGTGACCCTCACACAGCACTGGTGCATGTGCTCTATGAACATGTTCATATTGCAGGTAAGTGACCCTCACACAGCACTGGTGCATGTGCTCTATGAACATGTTCATATTGCAGGTAAGTGACCTCACACAGCACTGGTGCATGTGCTCTATGAATATGTTCATATTGCAGGTAAGTGACCTCACACAGCACTGGTGCATGTGCTCTATGAACATGTCATATTGCAGGTAAGTGACCCTCACACAGCACTGGTGCATGTGCTCTATGAACATGTTCATATTGCAGGTAAGTGACCCTCACACAGCACTGGTGCATGTACTCTATGAACATGTTCATATTGCAGGTAAGTGACCCTTACACAGCACTGGTGCATGTGCTCTATGAACATGTTCATATTGCAGGTAAGTGACCTCACACAGCACTGGTGCATGTGCTCTATGAACATGTTCATATTGCAGGTAAGTGACCTCACACAGCACTGGTGCATGTACTGTACTCTATGAACATGTTCATATTGCAGGTAAGTGACCCTCACACAGCATTGGTGCATGTACTCTATGAACATGTTCATATTGCAGGTAAGTGACCCTTACACAGCATTGGTGCATGTGCTCTATGAACATGTTCATATTGCAGGTAAGTGACCTCACACAGCACTGGTGCAGGTGCTCTATGAACATGTTCATATTGCAGGTAAGTGACCCTCACACAGCACTGGTGCATGTGCTCTATGAACATGTTCATATTGCAGGTAAGTGACCTCACACAGCACTGGTGCAGGTGCTCTATGAACATGTTCATATTGCAGGTAAGTGACCCTCACACAGCACTGGTGCATGTGCTCTATGAACATGTTCATATTGCAGGTAAGTGACCCTCACACAGCACTGGTGCATGTGCTCTATGAACATGTTCATATTGCAGGTAAGTGACCCTCACACAGCACTGGTGCATGTGCTCTATGAACATGTTCATATTGCATGTAAGTGACCTCACACAGCACTGG
This sequence comes from Cladorhizidae sp. MBARI D1340-BT2, assembly GCA_028752905.1. Taxonomy (NCBI): domain Eukaryota; kingdom Metazoa; phylum Porifera; class Demospongiae; order Poecilosclerida; family Cladorhizidae; species Cladorhizidae sp. MBARI D1340-BT2. Next base: position 35,472,795 of record JAQNBH010000005.1, on the reverse strand, counting down.
TGCATGTGCTCTATGAACTTGTTCATATTGCAGGTAAGTGACCCTCACACAGCACTGGTGCATGTGCTCTATGAACATGTTCATATTGCAGGTAAGTGACCCTCACACAGCACTGGTGCATGTGCTCTATGAACATGTTCATATTGCAGGTAAGTGACCTCACACAGCACTGGTGCATGTGCTCTATGAACATGTTCATATTGCAGGTAAGTGACCTCACACAGCACTGGTGCATGTGCTCTATGAACATGTTCATATTGCAGGTAAGTGACCTCACACAGCACTGGTGCATGTGCTCTATGAACATGTTCATATTGCAGGTAAGTGACCCTCACACAGCACTGGTGCATGTGCTCTATGAACATGTTCATATTGTAGGTAAGTGACCTCACACAGCACTGGTGCATGTGCTCTATGAACATGTTCATATTGCAGGTAAGTGACCTCAAACAGCACTGGTGCATGTGCTCTATGAACATGTTCATATTGCAGGTAAGTGACCTCACACAGCACTGGTGCATGTGCTCTATGAACATGTTCATATTGCATGTAAGTGACCTCACACAGCACTGGTGCATGTGCTCTATGAACATGTTCATATTGCAGGTAAGTGACCTCACACAGCACTGGTGCATGTGCTCTATGAACATGTTCATATTGCAGGTAAGTGACCTCACACAGCACTGGTGCATGTGCTCTATGAACATGTTCATATTGCAGGTAAGTGACCCTCACACAGCACTGGTGCATGTGCTCTATGAACATGTTCATATTGCAGGTAAGTGACCCTCACACAGCACTGGTGCATGTGCTCTATGAACATGTTCATATTGCAGGTAAGTGACCCTCACACAGCACTGGTGCATATGCTCTATGAACATGTTCATATTGCAGGTAAGTGACCTCACACAGCACTGGTGCATGTGCTGTATGAACATGTTCATATTGCAGGTAAGTGGTCCTCACACAGCACTGGTGCATGTGCTCTATGAACATATTCATATTGCAGCTAAGTGACACTCACACAGCACTGGTGCATGTGCTCTATGAACATGTTCATATTGCAGGTAAGTGACCTCACACAGCACTGGTGCATGTGCTCTATGAACATGTTCATATTGCAGGTACAGTTGTAAGTGACCTCACACAACACTGGTGCATGTGCTCTATGATCATGTTCATATTGCAGGTACAGTTGTAAGTGACCTCACACAGCACTGGTGCATGTGCTCTATGAACATGTTCATATTGCATGTAAGTGACCCTCTGGTGCATGTGCTCTATGAACATGTTCACATTGCAGGTAAGTGACCTCACACAGCACTGGTGCATGTGCTCTATGAACATGTTCATATTGCAGGTAAGTGACCCTCACACAGCACTGGTGCATGTGCTCTATGAACATGTTCATATTGCTGGTAAGTGACCTCACACAGCACTGGTGCATGTGCTCTATGAACATGTTCATATTGTAGGTAAGTGACCCTCACACAGCACTGGGGCATGTGCTCTATGAACATGTTCATATTGCAGGTAAGTGACCTCACACAGCACTGGTGCATGTGCTCTATGAACATGTTCATATTGTAGGTAAGTGACCCTCACACAGCACTGGTGCATGTGCTCTATGAACATGTTCATATTGTAGGTAAGTGACCCTCACACAGCACTGGTGCATGTGCTCTATGAACATGTTCATATTGCAGGTAAGTGACCCTCACACAGCACTGGTGCATACATGTGCTCTATGAACATGTTCATATTGCAGGTAAGTGACCTCACACAGCACTGGTGCATGTGCTCTATGAACATGTTCATATTGCAGGTAAGTGACCCTCACACAGCACTGGTGCATGTGCTCTATGAACATGTTCATATTGCAGGTAAGTGACCCTCACACAGCACTGGTGCATGTGCTCTATGAACATGTTCATATTGCAGGTAAGTGACCTCACACAGCACTGGTGCATGTGCTCTATGAACATGTTCATATTGCAGGTAAGTGCCCTCACACAGCACTGGTGCATGTGCTCTATGAACATGTTCATATTGCAGGTAAGTGACCTCACACAGCACTGGTGCATGTGCTCTATGAACATGTTCATATTGCAGGTAAGTGACCCTCACACAGCACTGGTGCACACATGTGCTCTATGAACATGTTCATATTGCAGGTAAGTGACCTCACACAGCACTGGTGCATGTGCTCTATGAACATGTTCATATTGCAGGTAAGTGACCCTCACACAGCACTGGTGCATGTGCTCTATGAACATGTTCATATTGCAGGTAAGTGACCCTCACACAGCACTGGTGCATGTGCTCTATGAACATGTTCATATTGCAGGTAAGTGACCTCACACAGCACTGGTGCATGTGCTCTATGAACATGTTCATATTGCAGGTAAGTGCCCTCACACAGCACTGGTGCATGTGCTCTATGAACATGTTCATATTGCAGGTAAGTGACCTCACACAGCACTGGTGCATGTGCTCTATGAACATACTCATATTGCAGGTAATTGACCTCACACAGCACTGGTGGATGTGCTCTATGAACATGTTCATATTGCAGGTAAGTGACCTCACACAGCACTGGTGCATGTGCTCTATGAACATGTTCATATTGCAGGTAAGTGACCCTCACACAGCACTGGTGCATGTGCTCTATGAACATGTTCATATTGCAGGTAAGTGACCTCACACAGCACTGGTGCATGTGCTCTATGAACATGTTCATATTGCAGGTAAGTGACCTCACACAGCACTGGTGCATGTGCTCTATGAACATATTCATATTGCAGGTAAGTGACCTCACACAGCACTGGTGCATGTGCTCTATGAACATGTTCATATTGCAGGTAAGTGACCTCACACAGCACTGGTGCATGTGCTCTATGAACATGTTCATATTGCAGGTACAGTTGTAAGTGACCTTCACACAGCACTGGTGCATGTGCTCTATGAACATGTTCATATTGCATGTAAGTGACCCTCTGGTGCATGTGCTCTATGAACATGTTCATATTGCAGGTAAGTGACCTCACACAGCACTGGTGCATGTGCTCTATGAACATGTTCATATTGCAGGTAAGTGTCACTCACACAGCACTGGTGCATGTGCTCTATGAACATGTTCATATTGCAGGTAAGTGACCTCACACAGCACTGGTGCATGTGCTCTATGAACATGTACATATTGCAGGTAAGTGGTCCTCGCACAGCACTGGTGCATGTGCTCTATGAACATGTTCATATTGCAGGTAAGTGACCTCACACAGCACTGGTGCATGTGCTCTATGAACATGTTCATATTGCAGGTAAGTGAGCCTCACACAGCACTGGTGCATGTGCTCTATGAACATGTTCATATTGCAGGTAAGTGACCCTCACACAGCACTGGTGCATGTGCTCTATGAACATGTTCATATTGCAGGTAAGTGACCTCACACAGCACTGGTGCATGTGCTCTATGAACATGTTCATATTGCAGGTAAGTGAACCTCACACAGCACTGGTGCATGTGCTCTATGAACATGTTCATATTGCAGGTAAGTGACCTCACACAGCACTGGTGCATGTGCTCTATGAACATGTTCATATTGCAGGTAAGTGACCCTCACACAGCACTGGTGCATGTGCTCTATGAACATGTTCATATTGCAGGTAAGTGACCTCACACAGCACTGGTGCATGTGCTCTATGAACATGTTCATATTGCAGGTAAGTGACCCTCACACAGCACTGGTGCATGTGCTCTATGAACATGTTCATATTGCAGGTAAGTGACCTCACACAGCACTGGTGCATGTGCTCTATGAACATGTTCATATTGCAGGTAAGTGACCCCCACACAGCACTGGTGCATGTGCTCTATGAACATGTTCATATTGCAGGTAAGTGACCTCACACAGCACTGGTGCATGTGCTCTATGAACATGTTCATATTGCAGGTAAGTGACCTCACACAGCATTGGTGCATGTGCTCTATGAACATGTTCATATTGCAGGTAAGTGACCCTCACACAGCACTGGTGCATGTGCTCTATGAACATGTTCATATTGCAGGTAAGTGACCTCACACAGCACTGGTGCATGTGCTCTATGAACATGTTCATATTGCAGGTAAGTGACCCACACACAGCACTGGTGCATGTGCTCTATGAACATGTTCATATTGCAGGTAAGTGACCTCACACAGCACTGGTGCATGTGCTCTATGAACATGTTCATATTGCAGGTAAGTGACCTCACACAGCACTGGTGCATGTGCTCTATGAACATGTTCATATTGCAGGTAAGTGACCCACACACGGCACTGGTGCATGTGCTCTATGAACATGTTCATATTGCAGGTAAGTGACCTCACACAGCACTGGTGCATGTGCTCTATGAACATGTTCATATTGCAGGTAAGTGACCTCACACAGCACTGGTACATGTGCTCTATGAACATGTTCATATTGCAGGTAAGTGACCTCACACAGCACTGGTGCATGTGCTCTATGAACATGTTCATATTGCAGGTAAGTGACCCTCACACAGCACTGGTGCATGTGCTCTATGAACATGTTCATATTGCAGGTAAGTGACCCACACACAGCACTGGTGCATGTGCTCTATGAACATGTTCATATTGCAGGTAAGTGACCTCACACAGCACTGGTGCATGTGCTCTATGAACATGTTCATATTGCAGGTAAGTGACCTCACACAGCACTGGTGCATGTGCTCTATGAACATGTTCATATTGCAGGTAAGTGACCCACACACAGCACTGGTGCATGTGCTCTATGAACATGTTCCTATTGCAGGTACAGTAGGCGCCATAAAAAACTTGGCGTTTCGTTTAAACCAAACGTACGTGCAACGCATGACCGTTGGCTAAAGAAACGCAGACGGAACGCACAATACAGAGCGATCCAACGCTCGCTGCGTTTAAATCGACAAACGCTCGCTGCGTTTTATCGACAAACGCTCGCTACGTTTTATCAAAAACGCTCGCTACGTTTCTTTTAAGCACTTGGGCAAGCGCGTGCGTTGGCCACCACGCGTTGACCACCACGTGGGAAGGTGAAAAAAGCGGGCTAGATTGAACTACTGTTACTTGTTACGCGAGTGTCCTGCTGGAGTTCAGTTCTTTGTCAAGTTATTTTCGTCATGAGTTTAAGGAAAGCGTTGAGGGATACCACCTCTGAAAGCAGTAAGTTTCTTTGTCTCACTTAACATTTTTGTTATACCTATCCTGCTGTAATTGGAATCTGCTAGATCCCTACTAGTTGTTGGAATTCAGTTTTAGTTTGTTTGGGGTAGATAGAACAAGTGGACTACTGGCTGGTACTTTCTCTATCTAGTTTTGTACTAATTGGGCTTTTTCTCTCTCTGTAGCTGTTTTTGTACTATTTTGCTTTTCCCCCCTAGCTAGTGAAGAGAAACAGCATGGCCTAATACTTGAATACTTGCTCACCAGGCAGTCCAGGGCCTAATACTTGCTCACCAGGCCGTCCAGGGCCTAATACTTGCTTATCAGGCAGTCCAGGATCTATCTTGAACAACAGAAAATGGCTTCTTTGGTACAATGGCTAATTGATATGTTCAAGGGGAAAATATTGAAAGCTCAACCAGCTAGTAGGTCTAGCAGCTTGTGACTTAGATTTGGATCAATACTTTTGTTTCACTGTGGCAGCATGATAATTGTTTGTCTAACCAAAGTTATCCAAAAGGGAAAAATATATATATTTGTACTTGTCATCTAATTGATCCAATATGGTGTTATTTGTTTAGAATTTATTTTGGTCTTTTGGCCCATGGAGGACTCGGTGTCTGTGGTCCAGCAAGCCAAAGTGCTACAGGGTACCTTGGTGGGAGACAACTGTAAGGTTAAGGTGGGGACAGCTGTTTACAAGGGAGAGATTTCTGCTATTGGTAAGGAAGTGCCACAATAATGAAAGCTGGTGTTATACAATATTATTTTACATAGGAACTCTGACTGAAATGGAGCAGTTAGAGTCGAATTTTGTGGGGAAAAATTCCTTGGGCAACCTTTCACCACCTCATCACTCAACTTGTAGACCCAAGGCTTCTGTTTGCTCCTTGACCACACCTCAGAAGTCTGGTGCAGTAAGTAGGCAAATCTTAGGGGACTGGTCAGGGTTTCATTTAGAAAAATGTCCAAGGGGGTCAACTGGAGGAATATTAAGCGGTTCTAATGAATTTTAATAGTACAATTTCAAAAGGTGGGGGGCAAAAAGGTGCCAATGGGTGGCAGTCGTTCCCCCCCTCCCCCCCCCCCCCCCCCCCCCCCCCTTAAATGAAACCCTGCTGGTGAAGATGTGCTTATCTATCTTTCTTTTTACTTATTTTAAGACCGCTGGCAGGAAAAGGCAATGTAGCCGTGGAGTTCGGCCAGCCAAGCATTGTCGCGTAGTTTCTCCTATTGGTGAGTTTAATAATTCTAACTTCATTTGTTACTTTTAAAATGATACACATTTTTTTAATAGGAAGGGTATTGGATGTCACTCGTCCTGAACCCATGCTTCCCTTACCACCTGTGATGAGCCCATCTCCTACCCCGTCGGACAGGCCATCCTTGTCTTCTAGCCCATCTCCTTTACCTCCCAGCCAGTTTGGGAATTGTTCTTCAAATTCTGAAGCAGGTGATTCATATACTCCTGCGTTCAAATGAAGGCAATGTGTCTTGTACAACAACAGCAGTGTTAACAATGCTTGTGTTTCACAGATTCTTTGTTCCTGGAAGTACATACAAACCACAGGCTGGCCAGAGTGGAGGAGCTCTTGCACAAGGTCTTGAGGAACCAGCAAGAGATCATGTCGAAAATTGCAACACTGATCCTGCCTCAGCCCCAGTTGCCACATGGCCCATCCTTTTTGACACCTCCACCTCCACCTGCTGTTGGGAACCCACTGCCTCCACCTGTTGGGACTCCACCTGCTGTTGAGACTCCACCTGCTGTTGAGACTCCACCTGCGGCAATACAGATACCCAGCAATCAATTGTTTTCACCCGTCTACCACCGGTCTAATGCACTTCCCTCATCTGCGATACAGCAGAACCTCATAAGTATGGAAGACGTTTTGCTAAAATACCCCAAGCTGGCCAACATCAGCAAGGTTGGCACATTGGCTTGCAAATTGGCAAGGGAAGCTGTGTTTGGAGACGACATCTTAAGACGGTGTACTCCGATGGGGAATAGGGAGCTCCCTGCTCTACCTGCCAAAGAATTAGATGAACTAAAAAAAAAAATTTACACAATGCATCCACAATTTTGGAGGCATCCAGTGGAGTTCGAGCCCGTTTGGCAAACATGCCTGGAATCAATCCAGCAGGCATCCAAGAGGCTGAGACATCCCAAGAAATAGTCCCATGATAATTGACATTTAATAATTATTTTAATAATTGATTGTTTTATTAATATTAGTTAATTAGTCAATTAGTCCTTGTGTAATAATAGTTTTTTTTGCTAATTACTGGTTCTTAATTAGTCTTTTCATGAAATGCAATCTTTTCGTCATGTTATTGATATAATTATATTCCAGTTTCCCTTGTATATATACGGATGCATCCTACATCAAACTTAATAAACGGCGCTTCTTGGTCTACCAGTAAAAGAAGTATGTATCCATGAGGCCTTCAGGCTCGTTCACAAGGGTGGATACTTCTGAGTAAAAAAATATATATCTTTTTGCCTTTATAGTGATCCAAGAGGCTTTGAGAGTAAATGCTTCACTTCATTATAATTGTGTCGACGTACATACTGATTTCTAAACAATTAAGATTCATATATTAAATATATGTATTATATTAAATACATACTGATTTCTAAAATATTCATATTAAAAAATGTAAATCAACATGCACTCTTATTAATATCCAGTTGCAGCACCATTTAGTTCGATAATCCGAGGAATTACTTTTCTCAAATGTCGGATATACCTCCGACATTTAACTAGATCCAATGTTTCCCAAAACCTTTTTATCCCTGCCACCAACTCTTCCTTATTTCTCGGCTTAACTTCTCTCCTCATATATTCTTTAAGCTCGTGCCACAAATTTTCAATAGGATTTGCGTCCGGAGATTCTGGCGGAGTTCTCCACCAGTTGATCGAGTTCGACTCGAAGAATTGTTTTGCCAACCGGGAAGTATGTTTTGGGTCATTGTCCTGCATGAACCGATGTCCAGGGCAAATCTCTTGGATGTAGGGCAGCAATGCTTTTCCCAAAATTTCTACGTATAGAGGTGCCCGCATGATGCCATCGAATATACATATTCCAGTTTTCCCTTGTATACTGATGCCTGCCCACACATGAACCTTGACCGGATGCTTTGCCCTGTGAATTGAAGACAAGGTTATTTCATGGCTTAGGTAATACATCATACCTCAAAGATTTTGCCACCCTAATTTAAAAAAATAGCCTTACTCTTCTGATTATGCAAAAGATCATCACAAGCTCAGTTGGTTTACATAATTTAAATTACATGCATGTTGGTTTGTCAAGTCTTGCCAAGGCTGTAGACACCTGGGTTGCTGAGTGAGTAATGAGTGAGTAATGAGGCAATATGGGTGAAATCCTGTGGATTAGAGCTTGAACCAAAAACTAAAATATAAAACTCGCAACATTTTAACAGCCATATCAACCTCATTGGATTAAGAACAAAATAATGACCTCTTGTAACAAAAATGCACACAAGCTCCCCTACTGTGTAAGACCAACATATGATTACCTTGGTTTGTTCTTCACAGGTTGTCCAATTTTTCTACAACAAAAGCGTCGGTGGGTTTCAAGTTGGACCGTGCATTCATCGGTCCAGAGGACATTTTCGAACCCATCAGCCGCCTCTCCCACAAATTGTCGTGCCCACTCTAACCTCTTGATCTAAAGATGGAATGGGGATTATAATTGGAAGGAGAATGATCACAAACAGCGGCTACATCAACAGAGCAGGCCTTTGGCATTGTTAAGCTTAAACTGAAAACAACCCAAAAAAGTTAGCAGAGCCCCCCCCCCCCCCCCCCCCCCCATAGCAGGAACCCCATGATGCTGTCAGTTAGCAGCATTAAGTCAGCATACACCCTTAAGAATCCCAAGATAACAACGAACCTTGTTGACGTCTCTTATTAACTGGCAGTAAGAGCTACCCCGAAAAGTCCAGCCGAGTGACGTTCTACACCGTAGAATTGTCCTCAACGACAAAGGAAATCCCTTTTTGTTGAGGAGTTCGTGCAGCTGGTAGGCAGTCGTTTCATCGTCGATTTGCATCCTCTCTTCCACTATCTCACGGACGGCTGCCGTTATCTTCGACGGTCTCCCGCTACCCAACTGCCTGGCTATCGTGTGGGTTTCTTTATAGCGCTTTAGGAAGTAGTCGACCCCTTGCCTCGTGGCCGTCAAACCCTCCTTCTCCAAGGTCCTAACAATGGTCGGCGCCTTCAAACCTTTCAAATTAAGAAATAAAATTCTCTGTTTTTTGTACGACGAATACACCATCTTCTCGCTACTAGTACGAACTCAAATCACTGCCACGTGCACTACTAGTACGAACTCAAATCACTGCCACGTGCAACTCGCGACGATCAATTCCTTTTATGCGTCTAAACGTTTCGAACGTCTAAACGTTTCGAACGTCTAAACGTTTCGTGCGTCTAAAACCTTTATGCGTCTGAACGTTTCGTACGTTCCTTTAAGCCGGTTGGACAACGCATCGTTTAGACGCTGAACCAACGCTGCGTTTAAACGAAACGCCAAGTTTTTTATGGCGCCTACTGTAAGTGCCCCTCACACAGCACTGGTGCATGTGCTCTATGAACATGTTCATATTGCAGGTAAGTGACCTCACACAGCATTGGTGCATGTGCTCTATGAACATGTTCATATTGCAGGTACATGTAAGTGACCTCACACAGCATTGGTGCATGTGCTCTATGAACATGTTCATATTGCAGGTAAGTGACCTCACACAGCACTGGTGCATGTGCTCTATGAACATGTTCATATTGCAGGTAAGTGACCTCACACAGCACTGGTGCATGTGCTCTATGAACATGTTCATATTGCAGGTAAGTGACCCTCACACAACACTGGTGCATGTGCTCTATGAACATGTTCATATTGCAGGTAAGTGACCCTCACACAGCACTGGTGCATGTGCTCTATGAACATGTTCATATTGCAGGTAAGTGACCCTCACATAGCACTGGTGCATGTGCTCTATGAACATGTTCATATTGCAGGTAAGTGACCTCACACAGCACTGGTGCATGTGCTCTATGAACATGTTCATATTGCAGGTAAGTGACCCTCACACAGCACTGGTGCATGTGCTCTATGAACATGTTCATATTGCAGGTAAGTGACCCTCACACAGCACTGGTGCATGTGCTCTATGAACATGTTCATATTGCAGGTAAGTGACCTCACACAGCACTGGTGCATGTGCTCTATGAACATGTTCATATTGAAGGTAAGCGACTCTCACACAGCACTGGTGCATGTGCCCTATGAACATGTTCATATTGCAGGTAAGTGACCTCACACAGAACTGGTGCATGTGCTCTATGAACATGTTCATATTGCAGGTAAGTGACCCTCACACAGCACTGGTGCATGTGCTCTATGAACATGTTCATATTGCAGGTAAGTGACCCTCACACAGCACTGGTGCATGTGCTCTATGAACATGTTCATATTGCAGGTAAGTGACCTCACACAGCACTGGTGCATGTGCTCTATGAACATGTTCATATTGCAGGTAAGTGACCCTCACACAGCACTGGTGCATGTGCTCTATGAACATGTTCATATTGCAGGTAAGTGACCTCACACAGCACTGGTGCATGTGCTCTATGAACATGTTCATATTGCAGGTAAGTGACCCTCACACAGCACTGGTGCATGTGCTCTATGAACATGTACATATTGCAGGTAAGTGACCCTCACACAGCACTGGTGCATGTGCTCTATGAACATGTTCATATTGCAGGTAAGTGACCCTCACAGAGCACTGGTGCATGTGCTCTATGAACATGTTCATATTGCAGGTAAGTGACCCTCACACAGCACTGGTGCATGTGCTCTATGAACATGTTCATATTGCAGGTAAGTGACCTCACACAGCACTGGTGCATGTGCTCTATGAACATGTTCATATTGCAGGTAAGTGACCCTCACACAGCACTGGTGCATGTGCTCTATGAACATGTTCATATTGCAGGTAAGTGACCTCACACAGCACTGGTGCATGTGCTCTATGAACATGTTCATATTGCAGGTAAGTGACCTCACACAGCACTGGTGCATGTACTCTATGAACATGTTCATATTGCAGGTAAGTGACCTCACACAGCACTGGTGCATGTGCTCTATGAACATGTTCATATTGCAGGTAAGTGACCCTCACACAGCACTGGTGCATGTGCTCTATGAACATGTTCTTGTTCAATATCACTCACTGGGTAGCCCTCAGCAAAGCATTCAAGCAGGACAAATAGGCAGTGCTCATCCCTATGGCCACCTTTCCTAGAAGCTGGGCCACATGCAGACCTGAAGAAAACATTATCTAAGACAGTGTCACGACCAGATCTGACAGAAGAGGAAGAGAGAAGACTCGCAGAAGCCTGCATAACTGTCTCTATCAACACTTGCATGCAATATAAATAATACTTCATTATAACATATCTTATCTCCTCAACACTTTAGTCTGAGACACTGATTAATAGTCGTATAATTATTAGTAGTTGCACATATCATCCTGATTGGACAGAGTCATAATCACACTTGGTAATTTAACCATATATGGTTGTATGCTGACCAACGAGAGGTGACCTATAAAAGGGGAACTTCTGAGTGGTAAAGGAGACTTGTCCTTGCATTGACTATTACAATAGACTTAAACTCCATCAGTCTTTACAGGGGACTTTCTCTGGTGGCAGCATATCAGAGGAGGACTGAGCTTAATCCCACAACTCCTCACACATGGTGGCAGCAGCTACAACGAACCTTAACCCACACACTTCTTGAAGACTATGTGGTAACAGAGAGCTGAGTTTATAGCTCCACAGGTCTATGAAGACTTTGCCTTACGTTAGCAGAACTACAACTTACTGTGGAAAGGGGACGCCCTGAGAACCAGCGGGGTTCAGATTCAGCCATTACAATCCACTATGAAGTTGCCACACCCCAACAAGGAGGGACAGCAACCCTGACAGAGAACTTTCAGTGGCACAGCATGGTCGAGAAACTCCTGGAGATCCAGCTCCGGTGAGAAGAGCAGTTGGCTCAAGAACATCAGAGTATGCAGGAGATGCACGTACGCTATGATGAAGAAAGGAGAGAGTTTGAAAGAGACCTCTTAGAAAAACAGATTGAAAGAGATAAATTGAAATCTTGACTGGACCAGCAGAACAGGTTGGCAGACAAGATAACTCCTAGGAAGGATACAGACAAACCCCTCTCATACTTAAAAAGATTTGAGGACACCATGAAGATAGCCGAGTTCCCTGAAGACAAGTGGCACTATAGAGTGATTCCTCTTCTCAATGGGAAGGCCTTGAATGCTTACTCCCAGTATGTGCCATGGGATGCAACCAGGAAGTATTCTACACTCCTTGATGCGTTGCTCAAGGCAATGGGTCTATCCAAGGACCAGTGTAACCAAAAAATTTGGCTCTACCGCAGGAGGCATTCCGACCTCACTCGAGACATTGCCAGAGACCTGGAGAACATGGTGGAGAGGATGGTGGAAGGCTGTTCCACCGTGGAGCAGGTTGCACATACAATTACTCTTAATAAATTCTTTCCCCTCTACCCACAGGAGGACGCTGAGTATGTCCAGCTGAGGCAGCCAACTTCTATCTTGGAGGCAGCCAACGTGATGCAGGACCACATCCAGTACAAGTACCAAGACCAGCAAGGATGCAAAGGATACGTTCCACTTTCTCACTTTCTAATTGCGCCCCAACGACACCAAGCATGGCCCGACTAGAAAACCATTTCAGCACCGAGATTGGCATACCAAACCAGGTCCAACCAACGGAACACCTTCGGTAGGTATGACAGTTACTCTTCCCCTAACACTCAACCTAACTCATTCGTCCCAACGTACTTAGGCCTTGGCATGCGGGGCCATAAAATGCCCGACTGCCCCAACAAGGTATTGGTAGTAACATCTAATGCCCAATTTGACTTGTATGTGATGGGACTGGTTGGCAAGACAGAATGTCGTATGAAAATTGATACTGGTGCAGTTATGAATGCAGACTAAGTAGACCCTTTGGAATATACAGGCAAATCCCACTTACTGGTTTTAGTGGAGAGGCTAAAGGCTGGTTCACAACACGACGCTGGCCGAGCGGAGCGTTGCGTTGCGTCCGAGCGTGATGTTGCGTCGTGTTGTGAACCTCAAACGCAACAGAGCGCAACGCGACGGAGCTGTATTCTCGATTAGAAAAAAGTTCTAATCCAGCGTCTGAAACGCAGCGTCGGACCAGCTATAATCTATCACGTGCCGCTGACCTGCAGTTCAGCCAGTATCAAAGGTGTCTATTGATGAAGAAAAGTTGCTGTCAGGAGCTTCCCGTTTGTGGCAGGTGACTGGAAGTCAGTGGCAAGTCAGGTAAGAATGGTCTAGCTAGTTATATAAAGAATGGCCTAGCTATAACTAGCTATAGAAAGAATGGCCTAGCTATAACTAGCTATAGAAAGAATGGCCTAGCTACAACTAGTTTCTATCGAGTGACGACAATTATCCACATATTGATATGATAGGTTGGAGAAGGAGCAACCTCAGAACACTGTTGCAAAAAGTGGAAGACACTGAGGGATCGGTATGTAAGGGAACTGAAGAATAAGAGTCCCAAGAGGGTGATGCAGTTCCATGGTTATTTCATGCTGGCCAGTTGAGTGCGGTTCGAAATGAATAGGGTCAAAGGTCAATTGGCACACGACACTGGCCGAGCGGAGCGTTGCGTTAAATATGTTGTGAACCGGCAAACGCAATGCAATGCAATGCAACGGCCAGCGTCGTATTGTGAACGAGCCTTAAGAGAGTTCCCCTAGCAAAAGTGTGGATTACAGCAGAAGAGTATTGCATGCAATGTACAGTTGCTGCAGTACCCAACATCCCAGAACAGGTACTCTTAGGATTAGACCTGGGAATATTACAGTACTTGTTAGACCTTGAGCAGCAGCAAAGACCTGGGAATATTACAGTACTTGTTTGACCCTGAGCAGCAGCAAAGACCTGGGAATATTACAGTACTTGTTAGACCTTGAGAAGCAGCAAAGACATGGAAATATTACAGTACTTATTAGACCTTGAGCAGCAGCAAAGACCTGGGAATATTACAGTACTTGTTAGACCTTGAGCAGCAGCAAAGACCTGGGAATATTACAGTACTTGTTAGACCTTGAGCAGCAGCAAAGACAAGCAGCAGAAGCTGAGAAGAGCCCTCAAATACTACTGACTAGAGAAGAAAGGAAGAAAGAGGTAGAATTAGACGAGCGTGACATGGTGGCAGATCAAACATCAGAGGCCGGCCTCACCCACATGACAAGCTCTTTGATTTTGATGATGATTTATTCACATCAGGCCAAGTGTACAGTGAACCAGTACAGACCATACCTGATGGGGATGCATAGCAACTACACATCCCTAGTCTCGCTAATGATCAGGAGATGTAGAACTGCTAAAGCAGCGGCAGAAAGATGATGAGACACTGGCTGGTATAAGGCTCTAGCAGACCACAATGAGAAGTGGAGGCAGGGGTTGTTGAGGCATCTGCATGATGATGACTCTGGTGAACAATGGGACAGGATTGTTCTCCCCATGGCTAGAAGAAAGCAAGGATTACGGATATTTCTGGCGAGAAAACCAAAGCAGCCATTCGGAAACTGTTTACATGGCCAAGCATGATAAAGATGTGCAGCAGTGGTGTGCAGCTTGTCCGGCCTTCAAAGAGCTGGTAAAACCAACCCCATCAGAGCTCCCTTACAACCACTCCCAGTCATAAGTACTCCGGTGGCCTTTGACCTAGTTGGTCCAATTCCCCGAACAGCTCAACGAAACCGGTATTTGCTTTCTTGCATGTGCTTAGGATCTAAGTACCCTGATGCTATACCTCTCAGAAATGTGGAAGCAACCACAGTGGCAGAAGCCATGCTTGAAATATTTTCTAGAATTGGGTTACCTGCAGAGCTATTAACTGATCAGAGCTCAGTTTTTATGAGTCAACTCATGAAGCAGCTGTGTAGCATGTGCGACATCAAACAGCTTCGAACGTCCCCATACCACCCTCAAACTGACAGTGCACTGGAACGGTGGCATGGGTCACTAAAACACTTACTCTGGAAGTGTGAGGAGAGAAGGACTGAGTGGGATCGAATTCTCAAATATTTCTTATTTGCTTATCGTAACTCTCCCCACACCAATACAGGTTTCTCGCCCTTTGAGATCGTTTACGGCAGAGCACTAAGAGGGCCACTGGAACTGCTCCAGGAAGGCTGGACGGAAGGAGAGATGACTGGGTGAACCACCTGGCAGACCACCTGACTACCACTAGGGTCATAGTAAAGGAGAGAGAGGAGAAGGCTAAATCAGCCATGAAGAAGCACTATGATGCTGGTACCCAACCTAGAGTCTTTGCACTGGGCCCCATGGTGTTGATCAGGACTCCTGACTTGCGGGAGAAACTGGAAGATGTCTGGGAAGGACCATTTGAGGTGATTAGAGTCATTTCTGACGTAACCCTTGAG
Organism: Cladorhizidae sp. MBARI D1340-BT2; assembly: GCA_028752905.1. NCBI lineage: Eukaryota > Metazoa > Porifera > Demospongiae > Poecilosclerida > Cladorhizidae > Cladorhizidae sp. MBARI D1340-BT2. The sequence continues at coordinate 35,457,026 of JAQNBH010000005.1, read as the reverse complement.
ATCACTGTACCAACTAGACAGACAAAGTGACAGGTTGTCCACATTAACCGGGTCAAAGCCTGGATATCACCAGAGGCAGCTGTCCTACCGAGTAACAGCAGCAACAACTACAGGAGATGCTCAGTAAACATAGGGCGGTGGTGACGGAGAAATTGGGAAAGACAGACACGGTATCCATGCATATTGACACAAAACCGGCAACACCCATCAGAGCATACCCATACCGGATCCCACCTATTTGGAAGGACCATTTGAGGGAGGAGGTCCGCTCACTAGCTGAGGCAAGCATCCTCAAACCCTCCTTCAGCCCCTGCTCCTCACCCATGGTCCTCGTGAGCCAGACGGCTCGATTCACCTTTGCTTGCGTATCAATGCAGTAACTAATCCAGACCATTACCTCTTGCCGTGAATGCACGACATGCTTGCTCAGATTAGTAATGCCAAATACCTTACTAAGATTGACCTGAACAAGGGCTTCCATCAGATCCCACTCAAGGAAGAAGATCAGTTCAAAACAGAATTCTGCGCTCCATGGGGCAAGTGGCAGTACACAGTTATCCCTTTCGGCTTATGGTACGTGCCTGCCATTTCAGCGATTCATGCACATCATCCTGGCAGACATGCCATCTTTTGCAAATGCTTACATGGACGATTTAGTCATTTTTAGCAACTCTTGGGATGACCATCTCTGTCATATCGACGTGGTTCTGCAACAACTTCACCAGCATGGTTGGACAGTGAAGCCAAGCAAATGTGGGTGGGGCTCGACCAAGATATTTTCTTAAGGCACGTTGCAGGAGAGGGTCACATCTCCGTTCCAGAATGCCGAGTACAAGCGATATGGGACTATAAGCAACCTGTTACCCAAGCAGACCTACACTCCTTCTTAGACGTCACCGGATATTATCGTCGTTTCATTGATACGTACGCACAGAATTCATTCCACTTGACCAACGCAACCAGAAAAACTGAACCAAATGCACTTGTATGGTCGGACTCGATGTGTGCTGAATTTATGTATTTGCGCAATTCACTTGCTAACTTGTTCCCTCATTGCACTCCAAGACTGCAATACGTTTCTACTACAGACCAATGCTTCGGCTAGAGGCATCTCTGGTATCTTGAGCGTGTGTTGTGATGATCAGGAGCTACCAGTAGCATTCTACTCCCGGAAAGTCACACCAGCTGAAAGAAACTATGCAGCTACAGAACTAAAAGGCATAGCAGTAGTGGAAGCCATTCTCCATTTTGAGATCTACCTCATTGAACGTCACTTCACCGTCGAGACGGACAACAGGGCCCTAACCTTCTTGGATACAGCCAAATATTTCAACCCAAGGCTCACTCGTTGGTGTCTACATCTCCAAGACTTCTCCTTCACAGTAAAGTACAGACCCGGCCAGCAAGTACACCCCTCAACACTTTAGTCTGAGACATGATCAATAGTTGTATAATTGTTAGCAGTTGCAAGGAGACTTGTCCTTGCATTGACAATTACAATAGACTTAAAACTCCATCAGTCTTTACAGGGGACTTTCTCTGGTGGCAGCATATCAGAGGAGGACTGAGCTTAATCCCTCAACTCCTCACAATGACGAAGGACAAGTACTGGCAAGACTTCATGGCCTGTATATATACTAAGGCCTGGAGGTATGCTCCCTCCCTTCCTTACATATTTGGGTGCCCACATAACCACTATATTGTGTGTATGAGCGCTAATGGGGCTGGGTCCTGTTGTCCGTTGTCATACATGTAGAACCCCCCATGTTAAAAACATGAAATTTCATCCTCAGGATCATGTATCTATCTATTTATCATCTATCGCCCCCCCCCATGACTTGCATTCATCATAATTTTACTATGAGAGACTCCACACTGTCAACAACAAATCCATTTCTCCAGGCAGCAAAACGCTTGGGAAATGGTAGGGATCTTCAATTTCAAAACTCCATTTATGCAAATGAAGCCGAGCTGACTATGCAGGTTACCATTGCTTTGGTAAAGGTCCCCAAGCTTAAAAATATCATCCACAGTCTAGCTTGCTTACATGGCGTACTAATAGCAGCTGCTATCTTCTGCAGCTGCATTGTCTACTAGCAAAGAGGTCAGTAACTACAGTACCTCTGTTCAGGCCTAAAGACCTTGCCACAAGGAACTATATACAAACATGGAATCATGTGTGAACATTCTTAATAATGTGTCATTTCCTATCTCTATTTCCCTCCTACTTGATTGTATCACGTGCATGCATTTTGGTATGAGGGGGCGTGGGCTCCCCTCGTGTGTTGTCTTTTTGTTGTTGGTAAAGGGATCTATTAGTGACGTTCTATATTGTTTTCAGTTTGGTAGTTTTCTCAGTCAGTATAGGATTCCCTTTTTGAGTGTCTGCCTATTCGTGTGAGACGCTGAATTGCAGCTTAGTTGACATAATCTAGTAGCTATCTATCTGTTAAAAGGCCCCTTGCTGTAAGCAGCAAGGTCTCTGACGCACCTGCGAGTCAGGACACAAAGCTTGATCCTTCGTTCAAGCAGTGTTCAGAAACATTGGTCCTTCGAGCCGGATCGTCTTGTTGCCAGAGCTCGTCCAAAGCATACGAGTGATCCGAACCTCAGCGGTGATTTGGCCGACTAACATCAGTTCGCAAAGCTCCTCACCGTTTCTACTACACGCCCAGCTCACGTGCTACCCTACCGCGCTCAGGGTCAGCTATCGATCATACAGCTTCACAACCTGTAACATGCATCGTCGAGGTAGATTCCATTCCAGACACCATCTTCTCCAAGGAATTTATATTTTAGAAACCTTACCTTATTTTTGCCACCTCGTACTTCACCGACTTGTGCCTCTCATCGTCCATCACATCTATCTTCTAATATTCGATTCTCTTCCAGTCCATCATGTATGGAGTGAGAGATTTCTCCAAGACAGAAGCTGAGATAAAGGTGGAGACGCTGCCAACCCTCAAGAAGAGGAGAGCAGCCTATCGACGCAGCTTCACAAAGGTAGAGAAGGTCCTTCAAGACCATGGAGCCCGACACCTGGACACCCTGGATGGAGAGTGCATACAATCCACCCTCGACCGCTTAGAGCTCGACATCAGATGCAGCCAGGTCACTCAGGATTGCATCCTCAACCATCTTCCGGAGAACGAGCACGAAGCAGCCGAGGAAGAGAACGAACCACACGAGGAGAGGTCAGTCGACACCGTCAAGGGACTGAGGCGACTGATGGCATCCGTGAAAGCAGACAGGCTGATCCAGAAGACCAGAGATACCATTGACGAACTCGCCCCATTGCCTTCCCGCTTGGACGAAACCTCAGCTACAGGGCTGAAAGAGATTGGGACATACATCAACGACCTTACGAGCCTATGGGTAGATGCCGGAAGGAGGGACGAGATTATGGTCCTGATCAAGGACCTGAGAAAGGGGAAGGATAGTCTGACGACCAGACGTAGCCAGGAATTGGAAGCCTTACCAAAGCCCGCATTCAGTTCACCACCAAGCAGGGCCAGTCCTACACTCTCCAGTTCCTTCTGACTTCCCAGGATCGAATTGCCCACCTTCAACGGTGATCAAGAGAACTGGCGGAACTTCTGGGACGAATTCCAGAACGCTATGAAGAAGGATCCCTTTGTCTCTGACACCGACAAACTGCATTTCCTACGCACCGTCATCAGGGGTGAGGAAGGAAAGGACATTGTATCCACTGCCTCCAGGGGCGGCAAGTGAAATCGTTAAGTCCCTCCTGATCAGATATGACAGGCCACGAGAAACATGTCGGATCATGTTACAGAGATGGATTCAGCACGCCTTGGACCCTTCGCACGATGGTCTAGGGAAAACCATGTCTCTTATGCAGAAGACCCTCACTACTCTAGAGGAGTACTCTGATTTCCCAACAGTAATGTCCCTCATCATGGAGCTCAAGATGTCAGGAGCAATCTTTCAAGATTGGAAGAAGGATACTTCGTCCATGAAGAAGCCTCCATCGGCCGAACACATGTTGGATTTTGTGGAGTGCTACCGACGAGGATTAGCAGCCACAGGGACACCAATCAAGCCCACTTACAAGCCACGCTTCCCGGTGAAGAAGCCTTATCAGACTCCAGTCCTTCACATGAGAGAATCGTCAGGATGCAAGCTCTGCAGCAATGCAAGTCACTTCCTTTTTCAGTGTCCAGACTTTAGGAACATGAATATCGAACAGAGACAAACGACCTCTCAGAGGTTGAAGGCATGTGGTAACTGTTTGGGAGAAGACCACAGTTCAAGGAATTGTCCCAGAAAAAGTTCTTGCCGGACTTGCGGCAAGAGACATCACAGTCTCCTACATCGGCCAAATGCTCCACAGCAGCCCCAGCCACCCGCATCTGCGTCTTCTCTACCCACGAACACAGTCCAGTCGACTCACCACGTATCCATAACTGATCTTGTGTGCAATGCGACTACCGATTCAGTAACTATGATACTGGGGACCTTTGTCACCACCATCGAGCACCAAGGGAAGTTACAGAAGGCCCGAGCGCTGATCGATAACGGCTCAGGATTATCCTTCATCACTTCCAAGTTGACCAACACACTCAGGCTCAAGAAGATTGCAGAAACCACTAACATTGTGGCATTCCAGCAAGCCTCCACGCCCGTCAGCAAGTTCAAGGTGGACTTCACTCTACGTGTACCGAATGGGAGTGTCACCACCCTGATGCCCATGAGAGTGCTGGTAGTAGACACCATCACTGGGGATCTACCAGCAGGAGTTCTGACTTCAGTGCGGCGAGATCCCTACCTCGAGGGTCTGAAGCTGGCAGATCCTGACTTTGACAAACCAGGATGGGTGGACCTACTCCTGGGAGTGGATGTCCTTCCAGGATCATGGGTGAGAAGACTGTGCGATCTACCAATCGACTACTGAGACCGTGTACAGATGGGTAGTGTCCGGACAGTGCCAATCTGACAGCAATGTACCGAGATCCCATCTGTGTCTGAAGACTCAAGCCGTAGATGAACAGACTCAGGACCTGCTGACAAGACTCTGGCAAGTGGAAGACGTCTCCTCAACTGACACTACGTGTACCAGGGACGAGCAGATGGCCCTGAATCACTTCGAAAGGACGCACACACGGCAGGAAGACGGCAGATATGTGGTCGAACTTCCTAGGAAAGCTGATGCGCTTTCACTCGGCTGCCACGAGATCAAGCTCAGCGACGACATCACCAGAACCAGAAGTCCCTCACCAGAAGGGGCAAGTGGTCAGAGTTTGCTGAAGCCATCGACGACTATTCCATCCGAGCACACTCAGAAAGGGTTCCATCAGCCGATCTTCTCAAGCCAGAAAGCGACTCTTATTACCTACCCACACATGGAGTCATAAAGGAATTCAGTACAACTACGAGACTTAGGGTGGTTTTCGATGCCTCGACACACACATCCTCTGGCATCTCCCTCAACGATCAGCTGTTACCCGGACCTAACCTGTACCCACGACTCACAAGCATCTTGGTCTCCTTCAGGCAACATAAGATCGGGATGACAGCTGACATCGGAAAGATGTTTTGGGAGATAGCCCTAAGAAAAGGATTTTCACCGGTATTTGATCACAAATGAAGAAGGACATATAGAGGACTGGAGGATGACCAGGCTTACGTTTGGAGTCACCTCCTCTCCCTTTCTGGCCACCAAAGTCCTCCACCAGGTTGCCAAGGACCATGGAGAGGAGTTTCTGAAGGCAGCAGACATCATCTTATCCCAACTGTATGTGGATGACTGCATCACAGGTGCAGAGACTCTCGAGGAAGCAGTTGACAAGCGCGAGCAGATTAATGGACTCCTGCTACATGCTTGCATGGATCTACGCAAATGGAGGACTAACAACCCGAGACTCCTAGCAACCATTCCGGAAGACTTGAGAGAAAAAGAGATCACTCAGTTGATTGCATCTCCTGGTGATTGCCACAAGACATTGGGCATTCACTGGAATACGGCTAGTGACACTCTACACATCTCCACTCCAGCTGTCATTCTTGTCACACACCCCACCAAAAGGCAGATTGCTTCAGAGATTTCTCGAGTATTTGATTTACTCGGTTGGTTTGCGCCAGCCATTGTCGTGCTGAAAATCCTGCTCCAGAGTCTCTGGAAGCTAGGTATGACATGGGACGAGCCAGTTCAAGACGAAATAGCATCTACATGGAAGGCATGGCAATCAGAACTACAATGCATCACCAACCATCCGATCCCAAGGTGCTACTATGACCCAACCAAGGAGAAGAGGAGCATACAACTCCATGGTTTCTCCGACGTGTCTAATGCAGCCTATGGTGGTGTGGTGTATGTACAAACTCTATACAAGGACACTACAGTCTCAGTCAATTTGGTGATCTCCAAGACCAGAGTGGCTCCCATCTCTCCTCCGGGCACAACTCCTCGTCTAGAACTCTGTGGCACTCAAGTGTTGAGCAAACTACTCAGCTTAGTCATGGAGTCTCTGGGCATAGAACTACAAGACGTGTTCGCCTGGTCTGACAGCACCATCGTTCTGTGCTGGTTAAATACGCCACCAGGAAGACTCAACTCATACGTCAGTAATCGGGTGGCAGACACGTTGACCAGGATCTCTGCATCAAACTGGAGACATGTTCCCACAGAGACAAACCCGGCAGATCTAGCCTCCCGAGGCGTCAGCCCAAGAGAGCTCTCAGAATCTAAGCTTTGGTGGCAAGGACCAAAGTGGCTACTGCAGGGACCTGAAGACTGGCCATGCAGGAATTGGCGTCGGAAAAATGACAAGCTACTGGAGCTGAGGACAACCACACTCACAGTGGGACCTCCAGCGAAGGACTTGATCACCAGATTCTCTTCCCACAAGAGAATGCTCAGAGTTCTATCCTGGTGTCGCCGATTTGGGATGAACCTCAAGAAACCATCAGATAAAAGACCACAGGAGTTCCACACTTACCCTACAGGAGATCAAGGGATTGAAAATCATACTACTCCGACAGAGTCAGGAACGCTTCTCCTCAGAGGAAATCAGATGCCTCGAGAACAACCAGGAGTTGTCCAGGAAGAGTTCTCTGCTGCAAAGGAGACCTTTCTTGGATCCAGACCAGTTGCTGAGAGTGGGAGGACGCCTCAGACGTGTAGATCTCGCCTCACAACAAAAACATCCTCTCATCCTCCACCGAAAGGACCACCTGTCTCAACTCATCGGTTGGCAGACTCACAGAGACGCTATGCACATTGGCCCCACTGGATTCATGGGAATCCTCAGTCTGGATTACCACGTCCTGGGCGCCAAGAACCTCACCAAAGACATTTCTAAGTCTTGCGTAAAATGCCAACGATTTTATGCAAGAACCACGGACCAGCTGATGGGCCAGCTACCTCCAAGCCGAGTCACTCCAGCACCAGCCTTCACTACTACAGGAGCTGACTTTGCTGGACCCTTCACCCTTCGGAGGGGACATACCAGGAAGCCAGTCCAGTCTGGATTCCAGGATACGTTTGTTTATTCGTTTGTTTAACAACAAGAAGTGTACACCTCGAGCTGGTGATGGATCTCACCGTAGAAGCGCTCCTAGCAGCTGTTAGGCGATTCATTGCCAGATGGGGGAGACCTACCACCTTCATTACCGATAATGGAACAAACTTTGTGGCCGCCAGGAGAGAGCTAGAAGCAGTATACAAGCTACTCGACACCCAAGAAGCACACGAGTCTCTGAATCAGTTCCTGGCAGATCAATGCAACACCTGGCAGCACTCTCCAGCACGTTCTCCACATTTCGGAGCTATCTGGGAAGCCGGGTTCAAACAAATGAAGAGTCTACTCTACAAGACCCTCGGCACCCAGCTCACAACCGAGGAAATGTACACCATACTTACCGAGGTGGAAGCAATCCTCAACAGTAGGCCACTCGTCCCGCTGGACTGTGCTCCAATGGACGGTGCTCAAGCACTCACCCCAGGGCATTTCCTGGTAGGAAGGTCTCTCAAAGCTTTACCACACACCTCGGACACAACTAGCAAAATCACTTTTCTACGGAGATGGAACCTCTGCAAACGGCTCGTACAAGACCTCTGGGAAAAGTGGAGTCAGGATTACCTACAACAGTTGCAAAAGTTCCAGCGTTGGAAACATCCAAAGTGATCAGTGCAAGTGGGTGATGTGGTTCTACTCAAAGATAGCGAATTGTTTCTTCGCTCCTGGCCTTTGGCAGTCGTGGAACAAGTGCACCCTGGAGAAGATGGACTGGTGCGAGTGGCTACCCTCAGGACCTCTAAGGGACTCTACAAACATTCTATTACGAGACTGGTGCCTCTACTGGATCAAGAGCAGACAGCAGCCTCCCTGGCCCCGGAGGATGTTCAGGCCTAAAGACCTTGCCACAAGGAACTATATACAAACATGGAATCATGTGTGAACATTCTTAATAATGTATCTCTATTTCCCTCCTACTTGATTGTATCATGTGCATGCATTTTGGTATGAGGGGGCGTGGGCTCCCCTCGTGTGTTGTGTTTTTGTTGTTGGTAAAGGGATCTATTAGTGACGTTCTATATTGTTTTCAGTTCGGTAGTCTTCTCAGTCAGTATAGGATTCCCCTTTCGAGTGTCTGCCTATCCGTGTGAGACGCTGAATTGCAGCTTAGTTCACTTGTCCTTGAAGAATACACTGAACTGTGATGGCCTGACTTCAGCCATCTTGAGGCATCCCTTTCCCATCAGAGATAAGTGCAATAGAGTTGCAGGAATCAAGTCATAAGCAGCTGCTCACAATACACACTCCTAATCTAATCCTATCTGTTCTGACTGGCTAACAATGTGATTACTACAGGAAGCAATTCAGGTATGGTCTTAAAGTACATATACAATATTATATTTACATATATACATATACATGCATATACATATAATATTATATACATGCATATTATATACATATTCTCAATGAACTCTCAGTTGACATAATAACATTAAAATCACCTTCTCAATCATCAACTTCAAATTTTATTCACTCGACATTTCGACTAGATGCTCTAGTCTTCATCAGGAATAATGAGATGCTAAGGCTCATGTGAGTCTGTTATATATCGGTAGCTAGCTATCCACCATGTGCCAGTACATGCGGATGTAAAATAATAATAATAATAATAATAATAAATTAATCATTAATAATAAATATTAAATAAATAAATTTAATTTTGTTGTTGTAATTATGGTGGGCATGGCTTCAAGTTCAAACTCTTCAGAGTGGCTCCCCAGCATCCAGGCAAGTCCATTCCAGTCTTGATTGAACCGCTCACACTTTGGTGCTAGACCAATGTGCAATGCCTACTTCAGTTCCTTCTGTCTTCTGGCCTGGTCCAAGATGGTAGTCTCCTCACAATAATTACTTCACTTTTTATTTATTTATTTTAATATTTATGACTATTATTATCATTATCATTTGTTGTTCATTTAATTAATTAATTTCTTTATTATTATTATTATTTTAATTCTTATTCTTATTCTTATTCTTATTCTTATTATTATTATGATGATGATGATGATGATTATCTTTACATCCGGTGCACGTGTACTGGCACGTGGTGGATACCTAGCTACAGGTATATAACAGACTCACGCGAGCCTTAGCATCTCATTATTCCTGATGAAGACTAGAGCATCTAGTTGAAATTTCGAGCGAATGAAGTTGTTTATTGAGAAGGTGATTTTAATCATATTAATCATATATACATACGTATTATACATTTATGCATACATATATAATTATATACACACATACATACAATGTATATGTATGGGATAGCCTATACAAAAGAGTCGGTTATGCGCCTATGTAACCTCCGAGTTTGCGGTTACCTCGAGGCCAAGCCGAGGAATGTAACAGCAAACGAGTAGGTTACACTGGCGCATAACCGACTCTTTTGTATAGGCCATCTTACTTATACATGCGCTAAACTACATGCGGTTAAAAATGTAAGTTACGCGCCTATGTAACCTATAGTTATTAACCAATCAGATTAGCCACAGATGACGTGATGTAGTATAAATACATATATTCATATATTTACTGTACATATATACATATACTATACATATATACACATTTACTATACATATATACATATACTATATACACATATATGCGTACATATATGCACAGATATATACGTACATACATATATTTATATCACACCATGAAACGATTTCTCATGCTTTGATTGGAGGATCAGCTAGACATGTCCCGTATCCTACCCCTTCGCCCATATCTGGCCAGTAAGGTACAGATTAGGTTGCCTGGCTGTCATGTACACATCAGGGTGTAGCTTTGTCAGGCCACTTTGCCTCGGCCTGGGCACAACTGAAATACATATTTGTAGTAATTGGTACATATGTATTTTGATGGCACAATAATTCATTATTAGGCTCAGGGGTTTAGGGTGGGATACGGATTTCCTCTAGTCTGGCAGCTGGAACACGGCTCAGCGTATGCCTGCCTCACCTCCATGTACAAGCATGTTGACTAGAGGTCATCTGTGTCCCACCCAACCCACCTAATTACTATATATGACACACACAAGTAACAACACCCACCAGGGACCCATACCTCATTGCAGAATATATACATATTTATATACTGTAGCCACATACACCAGGAGCCATGCAACATTTCAATATATAGTACCACCCAGGGTTTCATTTAGAAAATTGTCCAAGACGGGGGAATCTTAATATTAAGGGGGGGGGGGGGGGGGGCAAGATGTCAAGCACTTATCTACATCAATAAGAATTTTAATAATACAATTTCCAAGGGGGGGTGGGGAGGAGTGGGGGGGGGCAAAAAGATTCCAAGGGGCAGCCCCCCCCCCCCCCCCCCCCCCACTAAATGGAACCGTGCCCCCATCAGGGGATACATACTACATTGCATGTACCTGACAGATTCATATACATAACAGATTCAAGACTAAACTAGCTTTCCTAGCCGCACAGTAAGTCACATGACTTACATGTGATTATCTACTTACCTCATCCACTTAATCTATTCTGGTGTTGAAATGTTTGATGAAAGATGTCATCCATGAGCCCAAGTGGGAGGTCCTGTGCCACACCTCCTGAACAAACGTAAGCTGTGTGCATCCTGGCTCCAGAGTCTCTCATAAAACTCCATCATCTGAAGACAAGTACAACACCATGCAGTGTTCTTCCTCCTCTCTTAATTTTACACACCTTTTCAATCTTTTTCATGCCTCTTCCCTAACCCAGGCCCCTCCAATTTTTGTGAATAACCCTTCTCTCCCAACCCACCACCCTCCCCTCCCACCCACACCTAACCTTCCATCCAGCAACCAACCTTCCCTCACCTCACCCTCCCACACACACCCAATCTTCCCCTCCCACACAAGTGACCTACCCACCCTCTAATATATAAATTTAAAATAAAAAAATCGATAAATAATCAATAAATCGATAAATAAATTTAAAATAATAAATTTATTATTTTCTACATCCGGTGCACGTGCTAGGCACGTGTACCGGCACATGGTGGATAGCTAGCTACAGGTATATAACAGGCTCACACGAGCCTTAGCGTCTCATTATTCCTGATGAAGACTAGAGCATCTAGTCGAAATGTCGAGTGAATAAAATTTGAAGTTGATTGTTGAGAAGGTGATTTTAATGTTATTATGTCAACTGAGATTTCATTGAGAATAATAAATATATATTATCCACACATGAATAAATGAGAACAAGAAAGGCTTTGTAATGTTCTTCAAGGGTCTTGGAGATCTACAAAAGAAAAGTACCCAGATATGGAGGGGGGCAGTTCAGTCAGTATGAATCTTTCCCTTCCCCCATGACAGAATACACTGCATAACATGGCTGCACTCAGGATTTACAAAAAAAGCAATTTCAGCTTCTGTACATATGAACCTTGCCCCAAGTATTGCTGTGAACTCTTGAAGACCAATTAAAATGGGGTGTGATTAAGGTTGCCACTAAAATTATACGGGTGCCACACACACCAATATCCCTTCAGAAATTCCTGAGGAGAACATTGTCCTGATACTTGGAATCAGACCACTGATGATTGGAATTGAACAGATATATATATATGCTGGAAGAGTTAAGTATGACTTGCTCTCCTGCTTGAGCCGTGTCCAAGAATGCGCGTGGACATTCCATAGTTACCCCAGGATGTCTGAAATGCTCTGGCGTCGGGATCATGCCGGGATGTCAGAGTATCCCACAGCATAACTATGGAACGTCCAGGCATTCTTGGACGTGGATGGCTTTCCTGGAGCCTTGCTGCTTGATATCCTTACCCCGTCCTTGCAGATGTGAGTGACATTGGGGAGGATGAAGGCCCTTCTTCTTCTCCCACTTTACCCCCTTCCCATATCACCTACAACCATCTTCTCTCTCTCCTTTCCTATGCCCCTGCTCTCTTTCCCTCCCTCCCCCCCCTCCCACATCTCTCTCTGCTTGTCCTCCCCCTCTCTCATTGATGATCTCCAGCCCCTCCCACCTCTCTCTCTGCTTGTCCTCCCCCTCTCTCATTGATGATCTCCAGCCCCTCCCACCTCTCTCTCTGCTTGTCCTCCCCCTCTCTCATTGATGATCTCCAGCCCCTCCCCCTCTCTCATCGATGATCTCCAGTAATATCATTCCATGCACACCTTGAGATGCATGAAGAAGTAGAGATACTCGCTGACCATCAGCCACTCCAACAGCTCCTTCTTCAGGTGAATACATGTGTATGTGTGTGTGTTTGTGTACATGCATGTTGTGTGAACATGCACAGTGAAACCTCCCTTATCCGGGCAGCGTGGGACCAAGGGGTGCCCGTAACTTAGAAATTGCCCGTAACTTAGAATTTCCCTAGAAATGTCCTTTATTAATTAGTACACATGTATTGTACGTACACACAACCACTAATAATGTTGTGTACACATGTCATTTCAATTCTCACTGTTTTTTAAAGCAAGATGTTATGGTGCTCTGTTTTAGGTTCTCCACTCGGTTCATAGCAGCAGTATCTCTCCATTTCTTTACAAGAAGGAGATGAACGGGGTGTGTATGACCTTGAAACTCAAGCCACTTCAACGCTACATGGAAAGCCTTGCATGCTTTTGTGTCTGACACTGAACTTTGGGCATCCAATTCCTCATCATCACCACTAGAGAAAGAATCATTGATTGACCTTTCACCAACGACTTCACTCACAATTTCATCGTCTGTCGTTAGTTGGTACCCAGGGTCTTCTGCATCTTCTTCAAGCCAGTCTTCTGGAGTTAGCCAGTTTGGATCATCTGGACTGTAGCCCAACTGTTGAAAAAGATCTCTAAACTCCATATCTTCAACATTATCAAAAACCCGCTGTATCGTCATGGCTTGTAGCTACACAATGGGAGGTCAGCTGGACTACCAGAACCATCATCTGCTCTACCAGAAGAACCAAGAGCTGTACATACATAAGAACCATCAACTTGACTAACTGCAGAACCATCATCGACTGCACCATCAATCGCAACATGGGAACTACCCACTTTGGAAGGACGAAGGAGCTTGTTCCATCCCTTCACCAAACCGTCATGTGTCCCTTCATCCCATGCGTGGGCACATCAGTACACAGCATCCTTTATTGTTAGCAGTTCAGGAACAGAGAGAGAAGATGATTCATTCTCAAGAATGAGATGGCGTAAAATAAACGTTTTGTATGGACTCTTCATTGCCTCCACAATTCCTTGATCCATCGGCTGAAGAATCGAGGTAGTATTGGGAGGCAGAAACATGGTGCTAACTTTTCCATGCCTGGACTGTAAAATGTCTACTGATGGGTGGGCAGGTGCATTATAACATGTCTACTGATGGGTGGGCAGGTGCATTATAACATGTCTACTGATGGGTGGGCAGGTGCATTATAACATGTCTACTGATGGGTGGGCAGGTGCATTATAACATGTCTACTGATGGGTGGGCAGGTGCATTATAACATGTCTACTGATGGGTGGGCAGGTGCATTATAACATGTCTACTGATGGGTGGGCAGGTGCATTATAACATGTCTACTGATGGGTGGGCAGGTGCATTATAACATGTCTACTGATGGGTGGGCAGGTGCATTATAACATGTCTACTGATGGGTGGGCAGGTGCATTATAACATGTCTACTGATGGGTGGGCAGGTGCATTATAACATGTCTACTGATGGGTGGGCAGGTGCATTATAACATGTCTACTGATGGGTGGGCAGGTGCATTATAAAATGTCTACTGATGGGTGGGCAGGTGCATTATAACATGTCTACTGATGGGTGGGCAGGTGCATTATAACATGTCTACTGATGGGTGGGCAGGTGCATTATAACATGTCTACTGATGGGTGGGCAGGTGCATTATAACATGTCTACTGATGGGTGGGCAGGTGCATTATCAAGAAGCAATGAGATGTTATATTCAATGTTATTTAACATAAGGCACAAACCTCTCATGAAGCCATGATGCAAACAATGTGGAATCCATCCAAGCCTTTTTTTAGAGTAATAGTGCACAGGGAGAGAGCTCATGTCCATATGCTTGAAGCAACAGGGTTTTGCACTTGTGTGTACAAACCCCAATGGCAGCCTGCATATGGCAGCCTGCATATTCCAGCAGCATTAGAACAGCGCCAACTCTTTCTTTTAATTTTTTGAAATTTTTAGCTTACCTTTCCGCACAGTGTGCGAGAGTCCTGGAAGGTTCCACACAGTCTGCGAGAGTCTCCTGGAAGGTTCTGCACAGTGCGCGAGAGTGGCATAAGTCGCCACCATAATCCAGTCCCATTTGCATAAAAAACTTGACTTAGAGTGTATCCTTCCTCTTCCATCTTACTCAGTAATTTTCTTTGAAATGCACACACAGCTGAAGCATCAGCAGAGAGTGATTCTCCTTGAAGGGATACACATCTAATTCCATGTCTGCAAGAGAATTTATGCAACCAACCAGAGCTAGCCTTGAAAGATTCTACATCTCTGTCTGGATAGAGAATCTAGTACAGCTGCAGTGCCTTCTCTTGCAGAACTGGTCCAGACACAGGAGCACCCTTCATTGCTGAATGAACCAGATGTAAGCAGCTTTGTCCAGCTTCTCAAAGTTAGCTTGTTTTACAATGCATCTCTTCTTATAGGAGGGATAGTCGCTGGCTGAAACATGCCTCTCAATCTTATCTCTCCCTTTCCATATATAAGCAATAGTGGACTTGGGAATATCGTGTACACTGGAGATTAACCTTTGTGACTTTCCTTTCTTTAGGTCACTAATAATCTCCAGCTTCTTTTTTAATGTTACAACATTGCAACACCTATTTCCCCCACACACTCCTCTGACACTGCTGCAGACACGAGACAGAAAGATGATAAGGGTCGTTTTAGCATGATCGGTAAAGGAGAGTTTTTAAGCTTTTGCTGCCTGGTAGAAGGAGGTGCCCGTATATTGGGAGTCCGGATAAGGGAGATTTCACCGTACCTGCACATTGGGGAGTGTGTTAGCAGTCCCTGTATTGGTCCATTTTAAAATGGCAGACGAAAAATAACAAAAGTTATATCTCAAGCTAGACCTCACT
Source organism: Cladorhizidae sp. MBARI D1340-BT2 (assembly GCA_028752905.1). NCBI lineage: Eukaryota > Metazoa > Porifera > Demospongiae > Poecilosclerida > Cladorhizidae > Cladorhizidae sp. MBARI D1340-BT2. The sequence continues at coordinate 35,441,422 of JAQNBH010000005.1, read as the reverse complement.
TTGGCAGCTTCTTAGTACATGTATTATAAACTGTCTTCTTCTGATTTTGACGACAGAAACACTTTGGGCGTGCCTTGAAGCCTTCGCAAAGGCAGGCCCAGAAACTGTTAAAACAGTGAAATTTGGTCCTCAATATCTTAATCTACTTCCCCCCCCCCCCCCAACACACACATAACTTGCATACTGTATGTCTGCTGGGCATAATTTTACTACCAGAAGACTCGTGCATTGTCATGACAAATCCATTTCTTAATTTAGCACCTTCTAACCTTCTCAATAATCACCTTGGAATTTATTCTCTCGCCGTTTCAACTACATGCTCTAGTGTTCATCAGGAATAATGAGATGCTAAGACTCACGTACACTTGATATATACCAGTAGCTAGCTAGTCACCATGCCATACAAACCACACCCTGGCACACGCGTCCAGCACGTGAACCGGATGTGGCAAAATACAACAAATAAAAATACAAACATACAAACATAATAATAGCAAGCAAATATAATAATAACAAATATAATAATAATAGTAGGAATGTACCCATGTAGACCCCCATGTAGACCACAACCAGTTAATGACCCTTTACCATTTAAATTCATTTTCACAGTAAAACACTTCTTTATTGTTGTACACTACAACATAACACATGTCACTGTACCTTGTACACCATGTTGTCCACTACACAAACATCAGCACATACCATAACATCTTGCTTTTGTCGCCTGCACCTTCGTTGGGTCATCTACAGCCTCCTTCAAGGTTTGGTAACAGTTGAGTAAGCAATAGCTAGCATCGCTTAGTAGAGCTTACAACAGAGAAATCCAGCTGGAGTACTCAAAAGTGAAGGGATTTAGAGTAGTTTGTAGTAACATTAGGCCGTATTGCAGAAGGATTTCCAGATTTAGGGGAGACTTGTTCATGGCCAGTTGGCTCGCTCGGCTTAGTCATTTCGATGACGATCTATACCCAATGTGTTTGTAAGCTTGAACTTTACTACGCCACTTTTCTTATCGTACGGCGATTGGGAGAGGGGGGGGGGGGGGGGGGGGGAGGAAGAGGCAGAAACAAAACCTTGAAGCTTCTTATCCAGGCATGCAGCTATCCACCAGGGCAACGAATATGCTAATTCCCCCCTTCACCACGCGGATGGGTTTGCTGGGATTGATCCCCTATGCGGGGGAACAGATCTGCTAACAGTACTCTGTGAGCATAACATATTGATCTAGCTATCCTAGAACAGATCTGTTAGCGGAACTGATAATCCTAGCTGTGCATGACATCCATCCTGGAACAGATCTACTACAAATCCCACCCAGAAAATTATCTGGCTACTTGATTTTGAATTGTAGACCATCAGTACTCTTTCTCCCTAATCATGGTCATCACTCGTGTTTCTATATATATATGTACTGTAAAGTGATAATAATAATAATAATAATGGTCAGGAAGGTGTGCGGTTGCAATTTCGACTGAGGACTGCATCAGCTGGGTTGAGATGTGGGATAGTTAGGGATGAGAGATGTATCATGTGTGATAGTGGAGCAGAGGAAGATGTGGAACATTTCTTGGTGATGTGCAGGGAATTTGAGAAGGTTCGGCTGGCACTGATGGATGAGGTGCGCAGAATTGTAGGGGCAGGACAGCTGGATGAATTTAGAAGAGTGGGTAAGGATGGAAAGGTGGCATTGCTTTTGGGGAAAGCTGTGGAGGGAGTAAGTGATGCAGTGATGGAGGAGGTGGGCAAGTGTGTTATATATTGGGTAGGGAAGTGGTGGCAGAGGAGAAAGGAACTGTTATATGGTGAACTGAGGAATGATCTTTGGTCCCCTCCCCCCCCCCCCCCCCCCCCCCCCCCCCCTCCTTGAGCAGCGGGACACTCATAACTTAATATTGTGGATATTTTTTGAACTAATTAAGTACTGTTGATTTTTAATATAGATCGTTATTAGCATAGTCCAATACTGTGTTGTAACATATTGATGGCCTAACAGGCTCAGCAATATGAAGATTCAATCATCAACTAAAGGTGTATAACTCGAAAGAGTCCACTTCATCTCTGTGTTACACTTTTCATCATTCTATCTTGTATCATGCTAATCATAATGTATGAGTTTCCTGAATTCCTGAGTTGAAGTGACACAATAAGGTTAATTCTAATTTGATGTCATAGATTGTTTATGGACTGGTATTGGACATACTGGCACACTATAGATATAGGAATTATATTATTCCAAATGGTATCAGTCTAATTGGCATAAATGACAGACAGCCAAGTAACATTTTGACTATCAAAATATAAAACAAAGCCATAGACTTATATCATATTATATATAATCGGTATATATATATAGTAGCTACATGCTTGCAGTAAAGGTACAAAGTTAATTGTTTGTGGCTAATATGCAACTTTGTTCTGCTCTTACCAAAATGTCCTCCAAGATTATCAGCATGGGCAAGACTCGGCTACTGTGTTTCTGCTTAACTTCACCATTAATCCACTGCTTCACCTTTTCTTTAAAAGCACGTATCTTCTTGTACTGATTATTCCGGATAGTTTTCTTATGCGCAGTCACTCCATTAAGACATTTGTCACCATTGTGATCCAAGCTCTGTAGTGCCAAGTAAGAGGCGGAAGCAAGTGATTGTCATCGATGATGGCAGCTTACCTGGAATGGCGACCCTGAATCTTCCTGCAATTTAACCCCTACAATCCCTGCTGGTCCACTTATATATTTGTTTGTTTGTTTGTGTGTGTGTTTGTTTGTATGTTTGTCTGATAAACAAACATAAGTGTGCCATATATGGAAGTCCAAGTTTACAATGTTCAGCCCATGTGATCGTGATCTTGGTTCAGGGCCAACCTGGCTGACCTCCCTGGAGTGCCGATGATGAGTGAATGGTTTTCACTTTGCACTTTTTGGAGAGCAGCTGGCTTATAAGGAAATTGTCATGCTATATAAAACTCGTAATCCAATGCTCAAAATAATCATTATTCTAAATTATTCTAATTATTCTAAAATCTTTAGCTGTTTTAGGTAGCATTATTTATTAAGACCTATATAGTTGCTGGCCTATGATTTAAAAATCATGCAAGTTTATTCACACATAGTTTTAATGCTTAATTACATTGTGTACAAGTAAGCTCAGTTTGTTCAGGCTGTTCTCCATCTCTCTTGACTGGAATCCAACATGAGTGCTTGTTTTGAGAAGCATTATTAATGTTTGATTAATTACCAGTGCTGTAAGAGACAAGGTTTACTAACCTACACACAGTTATTTGGCAAAGAACAAAAACATGGGCTGAGACAAAATAGGCAGCTTCTTTTGAAGAGAAAGATGGCCTTCTTTTTTACCATAGTGAGGACTCAGCATTTGGTGGCTCTCACCTTCACTGTGTTGTGGTGGATTAGAAAGAGAGCATGAGAGGCTTATCAAAGCTTGCCACAATGGTATAATGGTGGTCACTTTGGGAGAGACAAGACGATGAGCAAGGTTTGTCTCTTACAAATTACAAAATTATGTTTGATTAGCTAGAGTGCTCTCCCTGTGGGTTTGTCGATGCAAGAGAAGTAGCAGTTTTAAATTATAAGTGCAATGTGAAAATATCCTGACCCGCTCATTTCCTTTTGGAAAAGGAGGTGGAGCATCACTTCCTCAACCCTGCGCATGACATTGCTTGCCATCGAGTTACAATATTACTTGGACAATGTTGGTGTGCAGTATTCCTGTTGTGAGCTATATACAGATCCCATTAAATTTTGTTTCATTTTCAACTGTGAAGGTTTCTGAGACATGTTGAATGATATGATGTTGGGATATTGTAAGAGGTGTGATATATGTCAGAGAGTAAACAACCAGTTAGGAATGGCCAAGGCTGAGTTAACTCTGACCCCTGTAAATTAAAGTTTGGAGCCAACTTGGCATTGACCTAATAGGTGAGTTGCTACATTGATAGTTTTCAAAATCTTGCAATGAATCCTGCTATATTTTTATGTAAACCTCCAACTACTTTTCAGTGGATTTCTTTCCTTATTAACTATCTATATACTCATTACAGGTCCTTTTACCGAATCACAGCGAGGAAACAAATATATCATTACTGGTACTGATTACTTTTCCAAGTAGCCCGAGGCCGCACCTGTTTCTGACAAGACAGAGATTGGTGTAGCTGATTTTCTTTTTTCTGTCTTTTGTTGGCATGGATGGCCAAAGACGATCATGTCTGATCAAGGGAGGGAATTTGTTAACATTATATGTGAAATAATATAGGACACCTGTGAAAATTAATATGAATGTCTTCTCTAGATGACGAGCAGGTCTGAAAAGTGTTTTATAATAGTTCACCAAGATCTTGGTATGATGACTCACCTTTGTGTGCAGTAGACAGATGTGGCACATGTGAGGGTGTGTCAACTAAAATTGTGGCAAGTATATTCACTGTTTGGACATGCCAAGTTTTGGCAGCAAAGGAACACTGAAGAAGTGCTGCAAATTCAGGATCAATGCAGATAGTGATGGTGTGTACATAAACAGTGCACAGATGTTTTTGCTACTTGCCCCATAATTTCATTCTGAGCTAGTCCAATAATTGTGTACAATGTTATAGGAACCAAAACTGCGTAATAAAAATTACTGCAGGTACTTGCAGCAGTCCTAGAAGTAATTAGATAGATAAATACTTGTTGTTTAGCATTTCAAAGTAAAATACTTGTAATCTTTCACAGGCTAGTGCATCATGTGGCGAGTGGCTACCATAAAATCATGTCAAGTGTGTAGAAGACCTCAACACACTGACAGACAGGGAATGTGATAAATACATGGAAAATCACAAAATCTATAGTGGATAATTCATCACTAAAGGTGCACTGATAGTACTCGACAGATCAAAATGTGTTTAACCTTTATTCAATATTCGATAGATGCATTTGCTCAGGTTAGCAAGGGCAGCCAGCCACTCTGGGTATCAGAAGGGGAACAGTGCACCTTTTAGCATTATTGCGCTCATAATTAACATGTATTGTATTTGAATGAATATATTTCTGCACAGATTATAGATGCATACTTGTACTTGATCATGGAGGAAGACCACAAATCTGCATATTGCATCAGCTGCTTCTACGGGACTATACAGAGCTGATTATGGCAATATCACGGATTTATATTTTATTAATAAATATATTAATGTTTACCAATGCAGATGAACTGTTTTTCATTTGAAAAATTATTCACCAGCAATCTCATTGATCATGAACTGTAGTGGACTTTGATGTGAATGAACTATTTGATTCTTTGAAAATCAATCGCTTGAAAAACATCTGGTGAGTATGGTAGGCAATATTTCATTTTCAAACACTATATACCATGATGGGTTAATGGTAGTCTTTGGCATAAAAAGAGCCCCTGAGTTTTTGTAAAGCAGTAGCCAATCATGCAATGTCAATACTAAACAAGATAGACACAGTGACAAACTTCTTCTTAAATATAAATATGCTAACTCTGTGTATGTTTAGCAATTGTCTACAGATAGTCAAGCCAAGTTTTGAGTTTTCTCCATGGATGATGTGCTGGCAAGGTATTTAATATGAAGCATCCCATGCATGCATCCATCATGCATTCATGTGTTCTGCCAAAATAGTACAGCAAATAATAATGCAACTAATGGTCACATTACTCTTTTGAAGTGGCAATTTTTTTATATCATTATATTTATTTATGATATATCAGAGCAGAAACAGCCAAGTCTTTTATGCATGGTAAGCTATCCTCCTCCTTTTGTAATGTATATCAGGGAATGCACCACATAGCATCCCGTTGCACTGCTATTTTACTCTTTACAGTACGCACCTTTCCAAGCATTGGACTTGCAATTCAAGTTTTGTCAGGTTGGTCACACTTGTATACTAACATTATAATTTAAGATTTTGTCTCTTTGCCAATGCCTTTATCCTCTGTATATATACATAATAATATATATTCCTCAGCTAAATGATTGAAGAAAACAATCAAAGAAACATTTCTTTAACATTTGTTGCAACTTGTAATAACTGCAATAATACATAACATAGTAGCATATGAAGTATATCGTTATTATAACAAGGTATTATATATCATTACTTTTTTGATAAAAAAATGCTAATTTTAATAATTTTAATCTTGTATGAGGTGTGGAGAGTTGTGTGTATATATATATATGTAGGAGCTGGATTTTGGCTGGTGAATATGGAAAAGTGGGGAAGGATAGGTGGTGTTGCTGTTGAGGAAATGTGGAGAGAGTCTGAGATGCAGTGATAGAGGATGTGGGTGAGTGTGTTATGCTTTGAGTTGGAAGTGGTGGAAGAGGAGAAAGGAGCTAACTGTTGTATGGTGAGTAGATGAACGATCTTTGGTTCCCTCCCATCCCACCTTCTTTGAACAATTGGACATGCTTAGCTACTAAACTGCTGTTGTCTGTTGTCCTTATCAATAACATTATTTGTTATACTGGCATTAGTGTTACACAAAGTTACATTTTTAGTGTCACAATAATGCTGTGTATGTGATGATCTTAACAAGATCAACAGTACATTTCAAGATTAAAAAAATCACTGCCTCCACATCAAATATCACCTCCCACCCCACCCCCACACACACCACAAAAGTCTATACTCATATATGAATTGGCTAGTGTGAATTTCCATATCTACTTTTCCTTGGTTATATACAACAAGGTCTTATTTCGTTAATATATATATTTTAACTAAGAGTGAGGTGAGTTGAGCCCTGGCCAGAGAGGTCTTCTCCCAGACTAGGCCATAAATGACTCTTTCCAACTACCCCAATAAAGACAGAGAACATGGTGTCAGGACCAGAGAAGTCTCTCAAATCTCCCTTCTATCGCCAGCTACTAGGAGAAACCACTCACTCACTACCTTTATTAAGTCAAGGCTTTCCCTGAATCAGCAGTCAGATTAGTTGGAGGCCCAGACACCTTGCATCAGGGATAGTCCTGTTCTATCTAGACATTTCTATATGGGGGAGAAGCTTTTGTGCACCTTAACCATGCAGGACAAAATTTGTATTAAAATTCCTGGACTTTTTGGGGAAGCTCCCCCCCCCCCCCCAGTAGATAGAACTCTGAGGGTGTGGGATTAGGACATGACATGTACATGCAAATCACATATGTGATAGCTTGTAGGTAATGTTTGTGTATATATTAGTGAGTAGATGTTTGTGTAGTATATAGAAATGTTTGTGCTGGATAGGTTTTTGGGGATGTGTTGTTGATTGGTAATGGTATCATGTTATACTGCTTCTATATAGATTGCATGAATCTTTTACAATTCTATTTTTCTATGTGACCCTATGCAGTCAATGAGGTCAGACGAGAGCTACATTCTATTCTGGCAGCATGTAATAAAAGAAGTTGATGAATGTGATATTCAAGCCACACCAGAAATTTACAGTTGTGCCATTTACTTTGAATGTTTTGATACTGTCACCAGCTGCATTTCGCACAGATTTGACCAGGAAGGCTATCAAATATCTACCAAGTTGCTTTTGAGTTGGCAGGAAGATGGTGATAAAGATGAGGCATTGTCACTTTATTCATAAAGGATGATCTTCTGTCACAGCTACACTCGTTCCATGCAAATTTCTAAATTGACAGGAGCATGAATATACATGTAATTCAATATTGAATATTGCTAGAGGAATGTCAGAGGCAGTTAATACTTAAAGTTATTCGCCTACTGCTTGTCGAACCAGCCACCAATGTGGTAAGTGAGCGGAATGATTAAATGTGATTAGGATAATGAATGTCTACAAAGATTTAACTGAAATTTAGACTTAAAGTAATGAGTTTTGTTGAGGTGAATACAGGAGAAGTAAATTCCACACATTTTAAAGTAAGTCATCATCATCATCATCATCATCATCATCCAATAATTCTTTGTTTTGTATACTTGTATATAAATAGCAATAGTAATTGTTTTCTGTCAAATATTCTATTAGCATAACTTTAATATGTCTGTTTCTTAAAAAAAAAAATTGTTGCTGCTCTTCACAAACGAGGACTCTTGAAAAGGATGAGTGTTCAGTAGCACAACACTTGACCAATAATAACCAGGTCATGGAACCATGCTTCATGACGATCTTGTAGGTGATATGTATCTACAAATACCTACAACTGAGAGTGGCTATGCAAGCTTGCAGACAGGCTCAACCCCCCCTCCCTCTGACCTACAATTCCTGGATTGTGACTTTGATTGTGGTACATGTACTGGTATCCAGGAACTGAGGAAGAGGCAGTACATAGCAAACAGTGGTCTGGTGTCAACTCTTAACCTACATCTTGACAAACCACTTCTAGACCATACTGCACAGTCATTCTACTGCCAATCCAACCACCCACCCACATACCATAGACCAGGACCAACGACAACCAGAAAAGATATTCATTTCCATGGAATCCTCACAGATTGAGTCAGATTTTTCTGAGACTGTACTGAGGGTAAATAGCAATTGTCATGTACAGAGAATTACCTTGCTTCACGTAACTCTTCCAGTAAAAGCTATATTGCCAATATTTTACACAGAGCTAGTATTAGAGAGAGAACAGAAAAACACTTCAAGTGAAAAAAGAAAATTAGAATATGTAACCAGCAGATGAAACAGAGGGCCCTGGATCAGTAAGGTACTCGTCCTACTTGGGCAGAGCTTGCAAGGGCAACAAAAGGTTTAAAAAAAGAAGAAACTGATAAGTATTGAGTTGGAGAAAGAATTGATGGACAGAGCTGAGTGAACTGCCATAGGTCCAATGGTCTACTGTTGCTAGACGACTCCAAGTCATCCCTATAGCTCTGAACATCACACGCTTTCCCACCATCAAATATTTGATGTTACAAGAGCTCGGGCAGGATTCTAAAACTCAGCCAGGGTGTTTGAGCGAGTGACCTTGAGTGAGTGATCAAGGGCCGCAATTTCCATGGTCATAAGACTTGTTGCATCTATGGAATAATTAATAATATGTTTCTCACTCTCTCCTATATACATAGCTAACTCATGCCAACTATAGATATGTGATTTCTGTTAGCATTTTGTACTGGTAATCAACCACGATAATTAAAGCCTAATTACCTTTGTCCAAATCTTTATTAAAAAAAAGACAAATATGGTCGTATGTGATAAAAACATTTTCTACCAGTTTTGGATTTTCATTTTCATGATAATGCCAAAAAAAACAACTAAATTGTAACAAAACATCTGTATCAACAAATTCAGTGTGTACCCCAACTGACCCCACCGCAGATACTGCATAGCTTACTACAGTCACCTGGTGACAGAATCATCTTCTGGGAGTAGGCAAGTGAGAAATATGGCAAGTGTGAAGGGGACCATGCCATTACTCGCACTTCCGGCGGTAATTTGGTGGATGCGGGCAATTACCGACACCGCGACACCAGATAAGATAGAGCCCAAAGAGTAGACGTCGGACTGTTACTTCGCCATGGCGGGAAGTTGTTCCAGGAGGCGGCAGCAGTTTATACTGTTATTGCGGACAAGATTTAAACTCGAGGTATCAGTATATAATACTAGCTGAGGTGCCAGGCGTTGCCTTGTTAAGCATAAAATAGCTAGAGGAGCACAAAATGAGAATTCTGACCCCCCTCCCTCAAGTGTTGACTCAACAATGTTACTCGACCCCCTATTATGGCTAGCTACCTACAAAAAAAAAGAAATCAAACCGGCATGACAACTCTACCCTCTACAAATCTCTAATTGCTGTGATTTTCTAAAGGAGCGTTACCCACTTTAACTACTTTGGGGTGGGAAGATAAGAGATCAAGAGAGAAAAAAAAAGTTTTAAAAAAAAGAATGATTTTTTTTCTGCAATAAGGCCATACCAATTTGATTACTTGTTTTTCGGATTCCTGGGCACAAATTTAGACCAGGCAACCAGGAACCAGGCAACCAGGAAGAAAAAAACTTTAAGAAAAATTGGAGCTACAGTACATGTATTGCATGGTACATACAATTAACATAATTATTCAAAAACTATATAGGTCCAAGCTGAAAATGAGAAACCAAAATTATTTAAAAAAAATCCATCTCATTACTGTTTTTTTGCCTCTTAACAACATTGGAAAGGTTGTTTGCAGAAAGCATGTTTCCCCTCACTCTTGCAAAGGAAGCATATGGGCAACACTGCTGCATATGATTCACGAAGTTCACGGACCTCTTCATCATCAACTAGTGCTCCAGCCCCCATTCAACAGTAGTAGCAGACATCAGGGAAACTCACAAGTGTGGATTTGTAGTACTGCATTTCAACTGATGATTTGCAGGTAAGAGCCTCTCTAACTTGACTACAGTATACTCGGCCAAGCGAAAGTGAAGGGAGAGGCCATTGCGTTCTAACCAGCTTCAGATTTGGATCACGTGATATTTTTTTCTTTCCCGTCGGCTAAAATTTGGACCCGCCGGATCTGAGAAACAAGTAATTAAATTGCAGTGGCCTAAGGTGTATTTTTTTAACATCGATGTATATATAATTATAGGCACAGAGATTGTCCAGCTTTTTTATCCTACCAATTGTCAAATAAGACTGAGTTGCAGAAGAGGCGCCTGGGATTAGTCTATATATAACGTTTGACAATTTGCTCATTGTTAAGCTTCAGTGCCTCTGTGTATGCAGAGCCATCAGTGTTAGTCCTGCTAACCTCTCCTTAGATGTGACGACTGCATACAGATGGGTCTTCACATGTCTGAAGGACAGTGAAAGACGAGACACACCCTATGAGAAGAAGCTCCCCGATGTTCGGAAAGATATCCACATCACTATGAGGCAATGTCTCTATCAAATTTTGTCGTACTTGATTTTTCTTTGACAGCCAGAAGGTTTTGCAATGCCGGAGCTCTCTCTCTAAAATTAAACTAATATTTCTTATTTCACAACAAAATAATTAGTCACATATTATACATTTATCCAAAAATATAAGGTGCTACAATTATCATTACATATCAAAACTCATGTACAGAGGAACTAACCTTGAGGACATGTGGCGGTGATAAGTCTCTAGCCCAAAAGTGTAGATTACCTTCCAGTGAGTACAGCAAGTGTTGATCAGACAAGTTAATGACTACTGGTACAAGAGGCATGATGGACTTAACTCCCTGACTGTCCTCTGAAAACCTGGTATCTAGTTGTTGCACCAGACTGTCCAGGAAGTGTATTTCAACTGTCCGTCTGCAGTAGTCACTGGAGATAATGACCAAACCAACAATTCAAAATTAGGCATACGCCAGTGTGCAAAAGTATCCATCCACTTGAATGAAAGTGCTTTGTATTAGACTCTTTCGTTTCTGACTATGGAGATTAGTCTCTATGTTCAATTGTTACTCATTTAAGTGACCACATTAAGTAAGACATTCAAGACCTTCTATTTATCTGCTAATTTCCCAGTATTAGAAAGATGACATCTCTAGGCTCTAAAATGTGGTGTTCTTCTTACTGGGAACACCTCCCAAGTTTAATCTTGCTAGGGTTGATTATTGGAACACTTCAAATATTACCCTGCTGTATCAGCAGGAGTGCTTGCTGGATGCTTCTGATGATGCATCTTCTTGGGATTGTGATATCTGATCTGATGTTGGTAGCAATCGTCTTAGGATCTCTGAATCAATCAATCCATACAGACTTGAAGTTGTCTCTCTGCATATAGACTTCATTAATGACTGTGTCAATGTAATTTAGTGCAGCTACCACATTAACATCAGCTTCTGAAGTTTAGTGCTGAGCCTTTTCAGTGGATCCAGGCCATTCAGCAGAGTAACAAGTGCAACAATATTGCAGCCAGTTTGTTTCAACCTCTCTGCTTTGGTCTGTGTGGATGTGTCCCAGGACCAATTCTGTTTATCTCCTCCTGCCTCCTCAATCTGTGGATACTCGTATGACTCCAGCATAGCATGGAGCGTGGTGAAGATATACTCATACAGAGCATGGAATGTTTTTAAGCAATCATGTCTTTCAGTACATCTTGTCTTACAGAAGACTTTCAGTTTGGAAACTCTGCTTTCAGGAGCACACACACACAGGACAAGTTCGTGCTGTCTCCCAGAACAAGTACAGATCATTGATTATGTTTCTGAGAGCTAAGAACTGAGCATGACTTCCCAGTTGCCAGACTTAGAACATGAGAACCACAGTGTGTATATATCGCGAGGTGGTTTTTCTCCCTGATCAGTGCCTGATCTCCTCTTTTCTCACCAGCCATTGCTGAAGCACCATCAAATGACTGCCTTCACGTGTGCTGACCGTGCTAACCGTCCAAGCCATGTTTGGCAAGAAGCTCCAGGATAGCACTGGCACGTCCTCTAGATGGAGGAAGTCAATGAAGGCTTCCCTGATATGAGGCTCTGTGCCAGTCATGTCAATATACCTCAAACAGAGGGTCAGTACCTCCTGGTTTCCACGGGGGTTTGTAACTTCATCAGCCATGATTGTGTAGTAGTGCACTTTTTTAAGAGGTTCCAGGATTTTCTCCTGCAAGTTGTGGGCAATGATGCCAATAAGCTCATTCTGAGTCATTATTGACATGTAGCACTGGTTCTTCTTACCCTGTTCCAAATTTTGCAAGATAGGGTCACTCTTGCCAGTATGTTCAATGATGCAATGGAATTGGCTGTTAGTTGCACAAACAGCAGTCCAGTCAGCTCTGTCTCCCCTTAAAGGTCACCCCTGCTGAGAGGATGTGTTTGTTTTTATCTGATAGTCATGATGCTCTCTCTGTATAAGACTATCGACCCTGGTTTCAGGTTGGGTTTAGGTTAATTTTCCAATCATCATAGCATCATGGTGTAACTCAAAAGCATCATGGGTAGTAAGATATCCATCCTTGCCTTTAGCTTTGCTGAAGTTTCGGAAAGGTGTTTTAAGTACCCAAAACAACCTTTTTTCCACTTGGCTTAGCAAAACAGTACACAGTACTTACAGTATCCAACACTCTGGGAGGGCGGCCACTCAAATTCTTTCAAACAAGCAGAATGGAAAGTAATGGGATTCATTTTTCTTTCTTTGTCACTTCATAATTAGCAAAGTAAGTTCCGTGGTACTCTCCTGTGTGAGGTAGTTATACTTGTCTGAATCTATCGTAGAATTGCCTTGCACCTGCCCTGAAGCAAGTAACCCTGTCATAGGAAAGAGGACAATTGGGCACAGCATCAGCACAAGAGGGTTCAGTACTAGTGGTTGAAGCTTGGCAAGTACTCACTGATGAAGTACCTTCACCAAGGAGTTCTGGGCTGCTAGAGCTACTTGCAGAAGTATTATCCGAAGAACCATCTCCAGAAGCTGACCTAACCACAAATGCAATTTCAAATTGTCACTGTATGCACTATTGAATTGGCTAATTATAAAATGCACCTGAACTAGGTCAGGTAGTGAGCTAAATCTTTTAATGTGAAGCCACATGTATCTAGCTAGCTAGCAGGTGGAGTCTAACCTTAATATTATACAATGTCTTAGTTACTGTGTCTTACTGTGGTATATGTACCTGAAGAAATCTGCAATGGACTGCTGCCTCACATACTTTTGTGATGGCTCCATGCACAACTATTAGTGTTCTATTACATGGTTTGTACATGCTAGTCAAAAGAGCTGTAAGAGGTCCTGTAATAAATGCTTATTGCAAGTTGCTGTGGTCTTGAACATGAAAATGTATAAGCAGCTATTCTTTTAAACAAAAATGGCTGACTGGCAGACAAAGCCAAGTGTCTACCATATGATGGTGCTTCAAGTCGAAATCCTGACCAAATGTTGACAAAATCATCCATTAGTTCCATAGGTGATTTTTCATTTGGATCTGACTTTCTGTTCAGCTGTGCATAGTGGACATACATACATACATACAGACAGACACATGGTCCTAAATTGATGCAAAGGGTGGAACCTGGGGTGGGTATCATGTTGCAAGAAAGAAAACTATGAATAATATTGTAGTTCATTACCATAAAAAAAACACGGTGAGCTTATCAACTTTGACTATATACATCCTAGGTACAACCATGGCATGTTTTCAGGATGTTTTGGCAGGACTGCTGGATTGGGCTAGTCAAGTTTAGTGAATGGGCAGGTGTTATTGCTAGTAGGGTTAGGGTGGACCTACGTATTGGACTAGTAGTGTTATTGCTGGTAGGGTTAGGGTGGTCCTATGGGCCTATTTGCAAGATATGGAAGGTGAAAGAGAGTGTGTGGTGAGTGAAAAATTGCCATGTTTCCATGCCTTTATCAGGATTCTGAGACTGCCAATTAGATCATTAGAGAAATAATGTGACAGGTGTGATCTATTACATGCACAGCATTAAGCACAGAGCTAGAGGTGGAGTAAAAGCCACTATATTTAGGCCACCGCTGAGACTGCCTTCTATGATATTCAGCATGTCAGTTAGGTTACACTGAAGTATGCACTTAATCAAGAACTGGCCATCAAGAAGTTTCTGGCTGGAATTGTTGTATTTGTCGGCCTCCAGCAGACAGAGAATCAATGAGCTATTTGTTGTTGCTGCTGCTTTTGGTTGCCACCAAGCTTGGTTAGTGGTGGTGAGGCCCTTGGTTTTATTTTTTTAGTTATTGATTATTTTACATGAAAAAAATGAACTCAATAGCAGTGAGTTAATTATGAGTCAATGGGCAGCTAATATATGTTCTGTTTCTAAAGGGAAAGAGAGAAAGAGGATGTAATGAGGGAAGGAGTGAGTTGCCTAGTGCAGTGGCAGAGGGAAGAAACTGTACACTGCATAGCTAATGTGTAGGAGCAAGGGATTGTGATATTTGATGGAGGTAGCAGAGAGAGGGCAAGAGGGGAGTTGGCGCTGATTGGATGAATGGAGTGGAGGAAAATGGATTTATTATTTATCAGATAGAGCTTGGCCTGAGTCCATCTGCTTGAGGGAGTAGGGAGCTGAGAAGTGGAGCAAGGCATGTGCAGAGTCTTGGTACAAAATGCTGGGTTCATTCCAGATATTTTGAGTTGTAATAAGAGGGAGGAGGTTCCCACACAGAGGAACAGTAAGTTTGTTGAGGGAGAACTAGTAAAGTCTGAGACATATATTGAGAAGGTATAATTGAGGTTTTGATCTAATACTTTCCTGGATTTAGTATGAACTTTGCTGTGTGCTGTTCTAATAATGAGAGCAATGAGGGAGAGGAAGATTTCTGGTGCGCATATGCCGGAAAGATAGAAGACGATGGAGAAAAGAGTGATGTGCTCCTTATCAATTACCTATCAACTTATTTTTACTAGCAGTTTATTCGTACTAGCATTGTTGTCAGCCTCTTGATGGCGAATGCTCACTCTTGTTGCCCTGGTTGTGGATTCATTAGGTGAAGAAATAATTTTGCTTGTGGGTTAGGTTTTGTCTATGCACTTATTAGAGGAGCTCTCCCATGCCATCAGTATACTTTAAGCTGTAGCTTGAAAAGAAGTTGTTAAAAATCAAGTGGGCTGAGGGGGTGCACTTGATGTGACTCTTTGTTGGAGATTGCATGTTTCCTGCTCGGCTCTTCCATTGACTTCCAACAAAATTGGTTCTGCTGCTTGAGTACCATAAGCTTTCAACTCTGCACCAACAGAAAACTGCATTCCTCTCACACATACTCCTTGGTGATCATCTCAAAACCAATATACAAACACACAAATTTTGCTGAGTTTACATAAGGGCTAAAATTTGTGCGGTGGACTTTTTTTTATTGCATGCATATATAGCACTTCCTGTAGTAACTAGACATCTGGAGTCTTGTCAACGACTGCAAGGTTTCCTTCCCTATTCGGATAATCGTTGACCTCACTCTGAGTGTATTTGCTAGCGCCAGGAAAAGCAGCTTCCAACAAAAATCTCCCCTCCTGGTCATATTTCACTAGCACAGATTAATGTTTCACAACTAGCCAACCCATTGTGTTGCAGGGCTGCCGGTGGCACAAGCTAAGCCTCTGAATAACTTATGTACACTTCTCATACGCATAATATGCACAGAGGAAAAGGCTTGGTAAGTGCTTCAGTTAACCAAACAGTGCCTCACATTCATTTCTAGTTGCTAGTCTTTAACCCACTAACATTCATCGAAAACACACACACACATGATTGTTTATGCACAATAGTTTTTATGTCATAAAATAGCTTTATTTCCTGCTCTATTATGCACCTAATTTGAAGTATGTTACTTTCGAGGGGGAAATCTTGAAACGCACTGTTTGTGGTTTTGATGACTCAAATAATGATGAGGCAAAGTCTAGCAGAAGTCATTTTTCTAGTGACAGGTGGTACTGTTGACTTGTCATGACTCTTTCAAAGAAGAAGATTGTGGCATCATTTTTTACTTGGGAAAGCCTTTTTCTGAACGTGGAGCCTTGATAAGATGGCCACCATTGTAGAAACTGTTGGAATGTGGGTGAATGAGCTTAGTGCCACAGCAAAAAGTGATGGCTTGGTCTCTGAAGAGGAAGGTTTGGATAAGTAGACTTCTCAAGTTTGTAAATGGTATCTAGATATAGAATTAGCCTGTTCGTTCTCCAAAAGCAATAGGGTAGTGCCTATACCTAGCTTCCCAGTATCCTCGTTGTTGATGATGCTAGATCTCTTTAGCTTCCTTGTTCTCCATCTCCTCTCACAATTCAATTATAAAAACAGATTCACATTATAAACATGTCAAATCTAGCAAGTATAATATGTGTGGCATTTGGTGGCAAAGAGTAAGTCCAGGTCTATGTTTTGGTGAACAAGGACAGAAGACATGTAAACAATAACTTCAATATTATAATATCAACATTGTGTGGAGGACATATATATACAGTGATATGTCTATAGCTACTTATAACCTCAGGTTTGAATTTTATCAAACAAAAATAACAAATGATTGCTGAACCTTTGTAAGCAATAGATTTTGCATTAAATGCAAAAAGAACTGTATTCTAGTCTTATTAAAATCTAGCTAACATCTATTCATATTTGTGGTCATAAAACCCTGACCGCAATATGTATCAACAATAGAGCTATCCTATAATATATGCTTGCTAGGGACTTTAGTCTTTGTATAGATATTTAACTGCAATTGTTTTAAACACTCCCAGCAATGTGATGGTGAGAGGGTTAAGGAGCTATGGCACTGGTGTCTATATGACAGGAAGTGCTGTAATGAGATTCATAGAGTAAGGATCCCACAAACTCGAGACACTAGTGGCATGTATGAAATTGCTTTAGTTTACCTGCTGCATTGAGATGGGGCACCATGGAGCATGTTGTTGGTGTGGAGATGCAAGATTATGGCGAGCATTAGCTGCAACTAACCATGCAAGCCTCTGGGAGGAGCCAAGTAGGAGAGCTGCAATCACTAACATAGAGACGTTGCATTGAATACGCAGTACAACAGATACGGCAGGTAACAGCTTTTGTAAGAAAATCGTGCATGGCCATTGATTTATTGTTATAGTAGTCACTTTGGGAAGGACAAGAAACTCAGACCAACCTTGTCAGAAAAAGGTTAATGATCCTGAATACCCACAAAGACCAAAGAATTGAGTTGGGAATTGAGTTGGTGTTGCAAATGATTTTGTTAGCACTAGAGAAACCAGCCCTCCGGTTATTGGGTCACTTGAGATAAAGTTGAAACAAACTTGCACTCAGGTACAGGAGGTGTAGCCACCAAATGTCCCCATCCATCATACCACCTAAAACTTCTTCCACTGGCCCTGATACCAAACAGAGATGACTGGATTTTTAGCAGCTACTTCTCAAGATTTGGCTAAGGTTGCACACCTCGTGTGATAGCTCCTTTAAATCAGAAAATCTGTGTGTAACATCCTGTGTGGGTGGGTGGATGGAGGTGGTGGGGTGAGTGGTGGGTGGTTGCGTGTGAGTGTGTTTCACACGCTTCACTCTATATATAACATGACCTACATATGCATGTGTTATTTTTAATATAGGCATGGAATATTATTTTGATGGCAGCTGAATCTCTCTCTCCCATATTGATGGCATCGATGGTCATAGGCTTTTGGTGAGTTTATCTTCATGGGTGGTGTGGGTGGGTGGGGGTGCATGCATATCAAGTGCCTTGCATTCCTCTATACAAGACCAAATGCAAAGACATCTCACTTAGTATTCCACTTTTTTGACAGTGAGAGGATTAAATGTTGTAACTAGAGCATGTTCATAGAAGTCACACATCGCCAACTCCTGGGCTCTCAAATTCCACTGGCTGCATTGTTTAATTTCCTATCTCTGTATAGAATTATTAAAGGCTGGTTCACAATTTGTTGTGAGGCCTTCAGGTTGCATGCAGCAGTTCACAATATCCGCCTTGTCATGACACATTGCTTTGAACTAAACTTTCACACCCATGAACGCACACACACACCATACACACACGCACATGCACACATATACTGTGCACATATACACACACATACACACAGAGGGAGAGAGAGAGGAAATGCCAAGAGATTTATATTGTAGATAAATACTTACAATGAACTCTCAATTGACATGGCAAAATTACAATGACCTTCTCAATAATCAACTTGAAATTTACTCTCTCGACATGTCGACTAGATGCTCTAGTCTTCATCAGGAATAAGGAGACGTTAAGACTCGTGTGAGCTTGATATATACCGTTGGTTAACTATTCACCACGTGATACAAACCACATCACCCTGGCACACGCGTCCAGCAAGTGAACTGGATGTTGCAAATAAAGAGAGTAATAATAATTAAACACCAAAACAATAATATAGAATAAAATAAATAAATAAATAAAATAAATCAAAACTCAAAAATAAAAATAACTTTATTTTAATTTTATTTTTATATTAATTTAATTTAATTTATGCACTGTCATATTTTTACGGGGTAAATAAGAAGCAAATTAATTAAATAGTTAGGTAACTAACTAAATGCAGAAAAACTAGTTCAGCCAAGTATTAATGCAGTATTTGCCCTCTTGCATGGCCACAGACAATCTCTGGATGAGGTACGACCCTGCTTTCTCCTCACCAGTCGTTATCCTTGCCCACGACTTGCCCAAGGCTTTCAGGATTGTATATGTATATTTTTATTTTAGTTTATTTTAATTTTTGATTTTATTCTAAATTATTGTTTTGATGTTTATTAAGTTTCTATTATTATTATTATTATTATCTAGCTAGCTAATAATACGCCTTGACCGACGGTCCGTTAGTGTGTCACGCTTATACGCATGTGCAAAATTTATTCTCATACCTACTTTACCCTTTCTGACATATTTGATGTTTATTAATTATTGCACTAAACAAATTCACAAACAACAAAGAATAGACTCTAGCACAATGGTGGATTATTATAGAAGGGTCTTATTGAAAGAATTTATGATACAGTATGTCAACTTTTTTATAACATAATAAATGATAAGAAACAAATAAACACCTTCCACCACAACACAACACACAAACATTTATATATCTCACACTGTCGCAGGTATTTGCTAGTTACCTTTATTGTATTTTTCCACATCCAGTTCACGTTCTGGACGTGTGTGCCAGGGTTTGTATCACGTGGTGAATAGCTGGCTACCAGTATATAACCAACTCACACCAGTCTTAACATCTCATTATTCCTGATGGAGGATAGAGCATCTAGTCGAAATGTTGAGAGAGTAAATGTCAAGTTGATTATTGAGAGGGTCATTTTAATGTAATCGCGTCTTTTTTCTGTCAGTATGTATGTATGTCTGCTATGCACAGCTGAACAGAAGGTCAGATGCAAGTGAAACTTCACCTTTGGGACTGCATGGATGCCTGGATGTTTTTTATCCTCAGCATGGAAACCACCATTGAATGACATGACACTTGGCAGTTGTCAAGTCGGCCATTTTTTAAAAGAAATGTTTTTTTCTCGTGTTCGCACTTACACAACAGGCAACCAACTACGCTAGCTACATTAGCACTCACCTAATGCAAGCAGTTTTCTAGCGAGGGTGCTTCTAGCCTTACTCTATTTGAAAAACACCACCAAGGTGAGATTCATGGAGGGCAGAGTCATTGTCCTAGATATATATTCTTTCCTTGGCAATGCTGGTTACTTCTGCTAGTATATATATGTGACCAGATTTACAAAAACTAGACATTGTTGCCATTTTTTGCTACATGTGGTTTAAGTTTCACGTGATTTCTCCCTTTCTTTTTGTCCTCTGGAGGAAGCGTCAGAAGTATTTTCCTAAACAACTGTGCAGTTATAAGCACTACAGTAACTAAGGGCTAAATAAGCCCAGACAAGTCGGCTAGTTGACATGTGGAATTGACAGAGTGTTGTCAATGGAAGCTTTGGCATGGTGAACACCTAGGAAATTCTTTTTGCAGCTGTCCACTTCAAAACATCCTGCCTTACTTGAAGCCATTCGAGATTTGCCTTATTTGAATGAAGCCAATCTGGTGAGAATGTCCACACAGAAGGCTACCTCAGCTCTCAACCACTTCACTAGCAGTGGCTTCCAGCCTCAGATGGTCTAGCACATCATTAAAGACAATTGTTGTGGGGAGGAGCCTCTTGATAGTGGGTTTGGATAATATTACTATTTCCAATGGGTGAGAGTGATGAATATTTTATGAGCATTCCTGAAGGAATAACAAAATATAACTTAGCTAAAACACTATTAAGCTTTTACAACAGGCGAGCTGTTAGAGATAGATGCCAGGGAAGTAGCTCTCATCCAGGATCAGTTGCCTTGAAACTCAAAACAGTTCCTCATCTGGGCAGCAGCCAGACATCCGTGCACCTCGACAGTTTCCCCCCCAAACTTTGGTAACCCACCAATAACAAAGTAAGTTATGTGACACTTGCCTGAGCATGCATAAGAGATCTAGGCAATCAATTATTATCCTTGTACTTCATACCATCTTTGTACTCTCCTAGATACCATTGCCAACAAACCAAACTAGCTACACAACTCTAGGGCAGAGCTGAGTTAGCAACAGAGGAAGTCTAGGTCTGGGAATTGTACGTAGTCTGGTGTGGCCGACCCTGTACCTCCTTACCTTTGGGGCCACGGTGAGAAAAGGGTGTGGTGTCTCTAGTGTATATGACTTGTGTCCCTCAACTATAGTTGTGTGACAATCAGACTGAAGTATTACATTCCAGGCACATGGAGAGTCAGTTCTTGTTTGTATATATTCGAGCAGACCGCTGGGAAGTATGGAGTGTTAAGTCCACAAGTCTTGTTGGCACTGAGTCTACCTATGAGCTTGCTGCTAGTTCTTCTCAGAACTCATTGTCAGGAGGCGGTTCACTGGTTTGTTTCAAGGAAGAAGACCAGTTTAAACATCTAAGTTCCTGTGTCCAGCTGGCAAAGTTTTGCAGCATCTAGGATTTTCATCCATTAAATACAGTTTGTGCCAGGAATAATAGAGTGTGATGTCTTTGTTGCTCTGCCAACAGGCTTCGGGAAGAGCCATATCTTCCTCTTTTGTATGAAGGGCTGTTTCCAGATCATGATCCTCCTACTGTATTAGTAACTCCTCTCACAGCCATAATAAAAATCAGGCAATTCCATCATAGTCTTGTATACCTTTTAAGATCAACTTTTACTTCTGTACAATATACACCCTGTGTACTGTGCACTAAGCTGGCCCTGACAGGACTCAGTGATTAGACATAGCTAGCTACAATAGTTCTCTTCTTTAGCTTGAACGTGGAGCAAATGAGCTGACCATGTCCACATGTGCATATGTACATGTGTAGATAAAGTTGTGGTCGAATTTTCCTTTTTTTATTTCCCCCATTTATTTATCTTTTAAAAAAATTTAATTCTTTGGAGAAAGAACAATCATGGTAAACCCCTCCCCTCCCCCTCCCCCACCCACACATTGAAACTGCTTTTTTAAATATAAAAATCAACTTTGTGTAATGATGTAAAACTAGTAAAGAGGATGGTTTTTGCTTATCCATCCAAGATCTACAACTTCTGAGAGCACAAATACACCCTCAACTACTTTAGTTTCTACACAGCTTATATGGCTACAACTATAATATAAAATGTTCAAAATGACACTGAGAAACTCAAAGAGCACTCCAGAACCGTGAGAAAGCTACCTATAACTACAAACTACAGCTGTAGCTATGGCTACAGCATTGGTCTAGGTTTGGTCCATAAAAGGAAGTCCACAAATGAAAATTTACTTGAATGGCCACTAAGTTTCCTAAAGGCCCACAGCTAGGCCAGCTAGCAATTTTCAATATTGTGGTTTTCAATCAAGCTTGAGTACTGTGAAAAAGCTGTAGCTACAGCTGTATCAATAGCAGCTGCACTGGTCTAGGCTCGGCCATATTCATACCTGTGGCTTCCACAGTAAACTCACTGCTTATAGCTTCGTAGTTCTCTTACAGCAGCGCCATTCCATTTGTGCAGCCAATTTTCTTTCTCTAGGCTAGGAATCTGCTGTTGTTTTCTCATTCTCTTCATGTTCTCTTCACTATGAAGACCCTTCCTGATTTGCACTTTTCTTAGCAATGAGTTTGAATGTTTTGACTTTGAATGTTTTCTGCAAGTATGCAAAAGGTCAGTGTAGCACACTTGGGAGAAAGGTGGGAAACTGGATCACTCTAAAACATGCACCATTTTGAGACCAAATAACAAAACCTCAAAAGGTCTGTTTTATATACTAGTATATCATGGAGGAAGCTATATATTAGTACTCCCTACATATATTGTTTGAACCACTTTTTAAAAGGCAGCTGGAAAACCACCAACAAAAGCAAAGCTCATATCTCTCACTTTGCAGGTTCTGGGCAGCCCAAATGGTTTAGGCTAAACTCCAGAAACATTTCCAGCCTGCCTTGAATCTTTAACTTTTCTAGAGCTAATCATATTTTTTTGCCCTTTTTGTCGCAGACAATGATGCCACTTGCCGCTGCAAACCTCGTCATTTCAGCAAGTGTGGTATTTTTCTAGTAGTATAGGCAGACTTGCTAGCCAACAGCTTGAGTAGGTTCCTCCGTGCGAGCTCTAGTGAAGCTTTTAATAATGGCTATACCAAGTTGCATTTCTCTGTGCAGATATATACATTTTGTCCTGAACAGGAAACCTGCATGTGCATATACGTCTGCTCTCAGCCTAATTAATGCCAGATGTAGTGGAGTAGGGGGAAAACCCTAGTGGGTACAGGACTGTCTGGGAAAACCATTAGCCCCTTCAGTATTGACCCTCTCATTCAAAATATACCCCTCACCATTAGCCCTTTCATCTCTCATTAAGAATGTAACACCTCATTATTGACCCTCTCATTCAAAATATACCCCTCACATTAGGCCCTTCATCTCTCATTAAGAATGTAACACCTCATTATTGACCCTCTCATTCAAAATATAGCCCTCCATTAGCCCCTTCATCTCATAATGCCTTGTTATTGAACCAACAATAAAAATATACCCCTCACCATTAACCCCTTCATCTCCTATTAAGAATATAATGCCTTGTTTTTGACCCAACAATGAAAATATGCCCCCTCAACATTGATCCTTTATTGGGAATTTCCCACCTCATCTCATTATTTACCAAAATTATACCCCTCATTATTGACCTCCCCATTGAATATATATTCCCCACCATTGTTCCCTTCACTGAAAATATCAAGAAGCTATCTGTGCAGTTCCAAATCTAACGCGACCTTGTTTTGTTTGTGTCCTCATCAGGTATATTGGTAGCAGTCGAGACCAGTGCTTTGTGAGTTTTGACTCTGACCAGCTCAGCATCCCAGACAGGGTACCAGGGATGCAAGATAGAGTGAACAACTCATACAACATCTTCTACTCTCCTCAGAACAACGAGAGTAAGTGACTGTCAAGGCACAGATGGGGACAACAGATGACTAGCTAGATGACTTGTCACCTGTGCTAGGAAATAGCCACTCTAGCTAGTAATCTGCCATACTTGTAGTTGACAATCACTTGATTAAATGAGATTGTAAAAGTAATCGCATGTGCCACACGCCTATACATAATGTCATTACACTAACCATGTGAATATGTAGCTTGTAGTCGGTGCAGATGGTTCAAATTCGATAGGACCGTCGATATATTTAGAATATCTGTTGCGAAGTGTCTTTCTCAACAAAGAAAGTTCCTCTGTTGGCAGTGCATTAAACTCTCTGTTGCCCCATGGGGGTACATTTCATGATGACTTTCTCACCAAAAAATGATTCTCTGGCAAGCTTACATGCTAATGTCCCTGCCTATGAAATAGTATTTAACATGTAATACTTATTTATAACGACCTGTGTGTCAACCAATCTAGATTTGTTAATACAAATAAAAGGCAAAGCTTCTTTCCTGTTTCAGGTTGACTTAAGGCCTGTCCACACTGCACAATAACTGGATGCGCATTGAGACGCACTAGCTACCAAGAGAGTCTCAATGCGCGTCCAGTCACGACGTCGCATCCACACTGACATGACAATAAACCAAACGCGCATAAAACCACTCCCCCTCCAAGAAAACTGCACCCACGTCACAATGCACAATGGATACGGTGTTAGTTGTTGGATTTCTTCTGTTATGGACGAGATACCTACAGACGCGAAGGAAGCATATGCTGAAGAGGAGAAAAAGGATTCATAAATAGAAAAAGGCAATACAGTAGACGGATGGCACTCCATGAACTCCATAAAAGAAGGCTGCGGGGTAAAAATTTCCATAGTCTATAATAGTATTTAGCTTGATCTTTGCCTGCTATAGGTCCTTTGATTGTGGCAATGATGGCTGACTACCAGCATCCATCTGTGCGCCAGGTTTGGTGCAAGCCACGCAGTAAGCACTGGTGGGAATCAGCTACAACTTCATAAATGATTCTGTTTATCTTTTAACGCGCACCCGCGTAATTAATTTTACGCTTGGATTTGTTGCTCTGGCTCGACTCAAACCACCTATCGAGGTGGACTGGACCTAATGCGCGTTAGGTCCAAGAAATCTAATTCGCATTCAGTGTGGACGCAACAAACGCGCATTGGTTGAGATCTAACGCGCATTCAGTGTGCAGTGTGGACAGGCCTTTAGTGGTGTTGGAGGTATTGGAGGTGTTGGAGGTCTTGGAGATCATGCGTGGATCTAGGGTGTGTGGCCAGGGGGCTCCCCCCTCTCCCTTCTCTTTCCAATTTTTGGGGGGTTGGCAATTTGATCTTGCAAATTCGATCATGCACTTTCTAATTTGGCTGGGTGATTGTCACACTTTGTTAGATGGGATGCAGCTGGTTAACACCTAAGGGTGACAACCTTAGTTGTGCTGTCACCCTTAAGTGTTAACCAGCTGCATGCCATACCATGTCAAAGTAATACAGCCATAAGCAAGCTCATGACCCTTGCGATCTTTGACCACATGCAACTTCTGGACGTCTAAAGGCTGGTGCACAACACGACGCTGGCTTGCGTTGTGTCCTAGCTTGATGTTGCGTCGTGTTGTGAACCTCAAACGCAATGGAGCGCATCGCAACAGAGCTATATTCTTGATTAGAAAAAAGTTCTAATCCAGTATCTGAAACGCAGCGTCGGACCAATCAGAATGTTATAATCTATCACGTGCCGCTGACCTGTAGTTTAGCCAGTATCAAAGATGTCTATTGACGAAGAAAAGTTGCTGTCAGGAGCTTTCCCTCTTTGTAGCAGGTGACTGGAAGTCAGTGGTAAGTCAGGTAAGAATGGCCTAGCTATAACTAGCTATAGAAAGAATGGCCTAGTTACAACTAGTTTCTATAGAGTGACTACAATTATCCACATATTGATATGATTGGTTGGAGAAGGAGCAACCTCAGAACACTGTTGCAAAAAGTGGAAGACGCTAGGGATCGGTATGTAAGGGAACTGAAGAAGAAGAGGCCCAAGAGTGTGATGCAGGCCCATGGTTATTTCAAGCTGGCCAGTGTTTTCTGTCATCATTTTTACAGGACATCATTTGTGAACATTGAATTCCCCAAGAACCCTATTCCCCACCACCTACCAATTATGATAAACATAATTTATGTAAGCCAATTTTGTGTACTGATATGTTGAAAATATTTGCTAGATAATTTATTATTAGCATTGTGTGTTTATATACGCCAAAACATAGTTGTATTGCCAGGGGACTTCTCCAGCTGTGCTTGAGAAGTAGTCCCTGAAGGCATCTCTCATAGAAGCAGCAGATCGTGAATACCTATTTAAAGATAAATTGGACTTTATATAATGAACAAGGAACAAAGGGGGGGAAAACCCTATTGCTTCCAGCACTTGATAGGGACTCCATTCCAGTACATGGCTCCTCGTCAATGGCACAAACTGTTTATCGTCCCATACGAAAGTTGAAGGACAGAGAGGTCTGCAAAATCATAGAGGATACTTCATGACAGAGAGACCCAACCAAAATTTTTTTTAGCACTATACTTGTGAGTTGCCTCTAGCAAGAAACCTCAGAGTGAGTGCCAACCTTTCAACTGGGAAGATATCAGCTCTGACAGAGCTGTCATGACTCTGATGGGTCAGGTATGGACTGACCTATATATATAATGAGGTAACTTTTATTACATATAGAATGGCATATACAAAGCATACCTCAGCTAGAGTCTAACTTCTCCCTAGACATCCTCAAATATCTGAAATGATTCTCTGGGTCAGACAGCCTCATCTCTTGTAGGAGATTGTTATAATCTCCAAGCTGCCTAGGCGAGTGAATATTGGGCATACCCACATCCTTTCTCTGCTGCTTTCTTAGCCTCCTGCTAGCCAACAGCAAGATATTCGCTGCACTGTCACTGCTGTCCAGCTTTGTTGAGCGCGGTTCGAGGGTCGAAGGTCAACTGACAATAATAATAAACACGATGTGGCGAGCGGAATGCTGTGCTGTGAACCGGCAAACGTAATGCAATGCAACGCAATGCAACGCAATGTTCCGCTCGGCCAGCGTCGTGTTGTGAACCAGGCTTAAGAGAGCCAAGTCTAAAGGACCAGCTGCTAAGAAAGTCCAGAGCATGGACATTTAACATTTCTTCAACAAAGCGTATGTCTATTGATTTTTAGCAAAGCTTTAGTTAAATTTTTTTGGCATGTAGTGATGAAGTTAGATCTGTTCCAACTGTCTCTTCTGAAGAAGCAACCACCAATGATTGTAGTCATTCTAATTTGGTGAACTCATTGAACTCAAATTATGAATCCTCTGCTAATACCACTGATACTGAATCAAGTCCAAGTGATTTCGAGGATGAAAGCAGTTCTTCGATAATGACCATTGGTCCTGCTACTGAATCAGGTGAATGCCTTCGACAATGATTATTGATCCTTCTATTGAATCAGGTGATTTTGGGCATGTAATGAGGTTACAGACTAAGCGAAGACTTAAATATGCGAAAAATATTATCTCCTAAAGCATCATTTTGTGCCAGATAAAAAATTTGAATTCCCGTCCACAAATTTGGTGATCATAACCGCAGGTTTCAAAATAGGTGGCTAGATCAATACAATGGCCTCACATTTTCTATTTCAGATGATGAGGATACTGCAAATTTAGAGCTCTTTTTGCACTGAGTGAATCACCTGCACAAGAGTTGGTGGTCCTGGTTCAGCGGCCTTTAAAAAATTTGAAGAGAGCAAAAGAAATATTAAATGAGCATTTTTCTACAAAGTCTAAGGGAAGGCTATCACATCAAATAGCTGTAGAAAAAGCACTGGCCTTCTGCGCAATTCAAGAAAATACAGTATTGTCAGTAGATCAGCAAATTAGCTCCCACAAAGCAAAACTTGTGGCTGAAAACCGGCTGAAACTAAGATCTATTGCAGCCACCGTTATCTTTTGGGGGCAACAAGGATTGGCTTTTAGGATTCAGCAATACGATGGACCTCTTGAGCTAAATAGTAGTGAGAACATGGGGAACTTCAAAGCTCTGTTGAAGTTTCTAGTTGATGCAGGTGATCAATTCTTGAAGGAACATTTGGAAACAGCAAGTGCCAATGCTACATATAATGCAAAGAGAGTCAAAATCAGATGATAGTAATCTGCGGAAATCTAATTCAGAGTAAAATGTTGACGAAGGTGCGGGAAGCTAGGTTGTTTTCTATTATTGCAGATGAAGCAACAGATTCTGCAAATGATGAACACCTAGCCATCAGCATAAGATACGTTGATGATGGAAAGTCACAAGAAAAGTTTTTAGGGTTCCGTGAGTGTCTTTCTGGTGTCACAGGCGAGGCAATTGCCAATGATATTCTGGGTCAGCTTACTAATTGGCAGTTAGATCCAGTGTTGTTGAGAGGCCAGGCATTTGATGGTGCTGGTGCAATGGCAGGTAGGTCAAGAGGAGCTGCGTCAAGAATAATGTCAGCATATCCTAAAGCTCTCTATGCACATTGTGCATCCCATAAGTTAAACTTGTGCATAGTGAAATGTTGTACCATAAGAGATGTTGGCAATACGATGGAAGTGGCAGACAAAGTAGTTCGTTTTATTTCCAATTCCCCTAAAAGGCAGCTGTCTTTAGAGAAATGGATAGAAGATACACTACCTGAAGAAAGAAGAAAAACTCTAAACTCACTGTTGCACCTGGTGGGTGGAACGCCATGAGGCTTTTCAGGTCTTCACTGATCTTTACATTGCTATTGTCAGTTCTTTGGAGTCAATTGCCAACAGTACATGGTGGAACAGAGAATCCAGATCAGATGCTCGATCACTATTCTTCGCTTTATCTCAATTTCAATTTCTTGTAGCCTTAGTAACCACGAAGAAGGTTTTGGAGTACACAGGAGGATTAAGTATTAAACTTCAAGGTCGATGCATTGATGTAGCAGGAAGTGGAAATGGTAATAAAAAAAACTGTGAAAAGGCTTCGCACAGAAGTGGAGACATTTCATGCAAAAATGTACACTGCAGCAAAGAGAATGGCCTAGACAGTAGGTATTGAAGAGTCTATGCCAAGACTTGCATCCAGGCAGCAACATCGAAGTAATACAACAGCCGGAATCTTACTATTCCCTTGCTAGATCACTTGATCACTGAGCTCGATACTCAATTTGATAATTCAAAGTCAAAAAATATAACTGATTTTATCAAGCTACATTACCATCCTCAATTGTTTCTGATGATTTGAGCAGTGAAGTGCTTGAAGGTAGTATTCTACAGAGATGACCTTCCAGCACCAGAGTTCCTGGATTCAGAGCTTCAGTTATGGAAACAAAAATGGAGCGAAAACCTTCAAGCATCACTGTTAGTCAGCTCACCAGAAAAGGCAGTCAACCATGCAGACAAAGATTTTCCCCCCAATATTTTTTGATGATGGGTACTTTGCCAGTTACAAGTTGTGAGTGTGAATGTTCTATTAGTATGCTAAAGCATATTAAATCACCCTTGCGAAGCACCATGACACAAGAGAGACTCAATGGTTTATCTATGCTATTTTTTCACCAAAATATTGAAATTACACCAGAAGTAGTTGTAGATGAATTTGCTAGGCGGCACCCTCGCAGAATGTTCTTGTGAACATTAATGAACATGCTCTACAAGTTATGTAGTTCTCATTATATGAGTGAAACGTATTGTAATACGTTTTTCAAATTATGTCTTGCCCCCACCACCTTAATAAATCCTGGATCCACCCCTGGAGATGTTGGAAGTCTTGGAGATGTTGGAAGTCTTGGAGATGTTGGAGGTCTTGGAGATGTTGGAAGTCTTGGAGATGTTGGAAGTCTTGGAGATATTGGAAGTCTTGGAATGTTGGAAGTCTTGGAGATGTTGGAAGTCTTGGAGATGTTGGAAGTCTTGGAGATGTTGGAAGTCTTGGAGATGTTGGAAGTCTTGGAGATGTTGGAAGTCTTGGAGATGTTGGAAGTCTTGGAGATGTTGGAAGTCTTGGGGGAGTTGGAAGTCTTGGAGATGTTGGAAGTCTTGGAGATGTTGGAAGTCTTGGAGATGTTGGAAGTCTTGGAGATGTTGGAAGTCTTTGAGATGTTGGAAGTCTTTGAGATGTTGGAGGTCTTGGAGATGTTGGAAGTCTTGGAGATGTTGGAAGTCTTGGAGATGTTGGAAGTCTTGGAGGTGTTGGAAGTCTTGGAGATGTTGGAAGTCTTTGAGATGTTGGAAGTCTTGGAATGTTGGAGGTCTTGGAGATGTTGGAAGTCTTGGAGATGTTGGAAGTCTTGGAGATGTTGGAGGTCTTGGAGATGTTGGAAGTCTTGGAGATGTTGGAAGTCTTGGAGATGTTGGAAGTCTTGGAGATGTTGGAAGTCTTTGAGATGTTGGAAGTCTTGGAGATGTTGGAAGTCTTGGAGATGTTGGAAGTCTTGGAGGTGTTGGAAGTCTTGGAGGTGTTGAGGAAGTCTTGGAGATGTTGGAAGTCTTGGAGATGTTGGAAGTCTTGGAGATGTTGGAGGTCTTGGAGATGTTGGAAGTCTTTGAGATGTTGGAAGTCTTGGAGATGTTGGAAGTCTTGGAGATGTTGGAAGTCTTGGAGGTGTTGGAGGTGTTGAGGAAGTCTTGGAGATGTTGGAAGTCTTGGAGATGTTGGAAGTCTTGGAATGTTGGAGGTCTTGGAGATGTTGGAAGTCTTTATAGATGTTGGAAGTCTTGGAGATGTTGGAAGTCTTGGAGATGTTGGAAGTCTTTGAGATGTTGGAAGTCTTGGAATGTTGGAGGTCTTGGAGATGTTGGAAGTCTTGGAGATGTTGGAAGTCTTGGAGATGTTGGAGGTCTTGGAGATGTTGGAAGTCTTGGAGATGTTGGAACTCTTGGAGATGTTGGAAGTCTTGGAGATGTTGGAAGTCTTGGAGATGTTGGAAGTCTTGGAGGTGTTGGAAGTCTTGGAGGTGTTGAGGAAGTCTTGGAGATGTTGGAAGTCTTGGAGATGTTGGAAGTCTTGGAGATGTTGGAGGTCTTGGAGATGTTGGAAGTCTTTGAGATGTTGGAAGTCTTGGAGATGTTGGAAGTCTTGGAGATGTTGGAAGTCTTGGAGGTGTTGGAAGTCTTGGAGGTGTTGAGGAAGTCTTGGAGATGTTGGAAGTCTTGGAGATGTTGGAAGTCTTGGAATGTTGGAGGTCTTGGAGATGTTGGAAGTCTTTATAGATGTTGGAAGTCTTGGAGATGTTGGAAGTCTTGGAGATATTGGAAGTCTTGGAGATGTTGGAAGTCTTGGAGATATTGGAAGTCTTTGAGATGTTGGAAGTCTTGGAATGTTGGAGGTCTTGGAGATGTTGGAAGTCTTGGAGATGTTGGAAGTCTTGGAGATGTTGGAGGTCTTGGAGATGTTGGAAGTCTTGGAGATGTTGGAACTCTTGGAGATGTTGGAAGTCTTGGAGATGTTGGAAGTCTTGGAGATGTTGGAAGTCTTGGAGATGTTGGAGGTCTTGGAGATGTTGGAAGTCTTGGAGATGTTGGAGGTCTTGAAGATGTTGGAATTTGGAGATGTTGGAGGTCTTGGAGATGTTGGAGGTCTTGGAGGTGTTGGAAGTCTTGGAGATGTTGGAAGTCTTGGAGATGTTGGAAGTCTTGGAGATGTTGGAAGTCTTGGAGATGTTGGAAGTCTTGGAGATGTTGGAAGTCTTGGAAATGTTGGAAGTCTTGGAGATGTTGGAGGTCTTGGAGATGTTGGAAGTCTTGGAGATGTTGGAAGTCTTGGAGATGTTGGAAGTCTTGGAGATGTTGGAAGTCTTGGAGATGATGGAGGTCTTGGAGATGTTGGAGGGCTTGGAGATGTTGGAAGTCTTGGAGATGTTGGAGGTCTTGTAGATGTTGGAAGTCTTGGAGATGTTGGAAGTCTTGGAGATGTTGGAAGTCTTGAAGATGTTGGAAGTCTTGGAGATGTTGGAAGTCTTGGAGATGTTGGAAGTCTTGGAGATGTTGGAGGTCTTGGAGATGTTGGAGGTCTTGGAGATGTTGGAAGTCTTGGAGATGTTGGAAGTCTTGGAGATGTTGGAAGTCTTGGAGATGTTGGAAGTCTTGGAGATGTTGGAGGTCTTGGAGATGTTGGAGGGCTTGGAGATGTTGGAAGTCTTGGAGATGTTGGAGGTCTTGTAGATGTTGGAAGTCTTGGAGATGTTGGAAGTCTTGGAGATGTTGGAAGTCTTGGAGATGTTGGAAGTCTTGGAGATTTTGGAAGTCTTGGAGATGTTGGAGGTCTTGGAGATGTTGGAGGGCTTGGAAGTCTTGGAGATGTTGGAGGTCTTGTAGATGTTGGAAGTCTTGGAGATGTTGGAAGTCTTGGAGAACGTTGGAGGTCTTTTAGATGTTGGAAGTCTTGGAGATGTTGGAGGTCTTGGAGATGTTGGAAGTCTTGGAGATGTTGGAGGTCTTGGAGATGTTGGAAGTCTTGGAGATGTTGGAAGTCTTGGAGATGTTGGAGGTCTTGGAGATGGAGGTCTTGGAGATGTTGGAAGTCTTGGAGATGTTGGAAGTCTTGGAGATGTTGGAAGTCTTGGAGATGTTGGAAGTCTTGGAGATGTTGGAGGTCTTGGAGGTTGACTTTGTGGAGGTGGTTGAGGTGGCATAGGTGTTTGTGGGAAGGCACAATTACTTATTGTGTCCTCTAGCCTGGCAACCTACATTCAAGGTCCTTGCCAATTGATACCAGTGACTTAAAACCTGAGAAACAAAGTGCAGAAATGTAAAAGGTGCATATTTCTTAATTTATTGTTGTGTGCTTATTACACAATAATCACCCACTTACCTCAGAAAATTCCACGTCAGCTGCAGAGATGTGACTTGGTGGTAATTTAGCAAGACCAGACTGCCAACTGCGGCAGCCGAGTGGGGAAGGACTCCTTTCTAGCAGACAGTCAGATGGGAGGTGGGGAGGGACTTGAGGTGGCTGACGCTATGGAGTCAGGGCTTCCTGTTGGAGGCACAGGGGTGATCATGATAATGGTACCTATTTTGTATGAGAATTTCATTGATGCACAATAATGTGCATACAATTACTCAATAACTTACCAAGAGGGGCATCAGTTTTGCCCTCTTCGGACTTTTATGTCCAGCCTCATTTTCTCTCTTTTTGGAACCCTACAGGTGGGAATATTGCATCGTAAAGAAAAGATAATACATTTAAATAAGAAGAATTCTATTTTAAAGGAAACGAGACCACAAGCAATAAGCCTACGTAGGCCTCTCCAGTGGGAGGAGTTTTTGTTAAGAGTAATTTGAACCTGATCACCTTGAAGATGGACACTATGAGCGAGGTATCAGAGTTCTCAACGGAAGACCTTGCAGAAGGTAGCAAGTATAGTTTGCACTCTTTAGTGTGTTCAGCTGTTTAGTATGCTCTTCTATACTCCTCTACAGACCATCATTAGTTATCCATCCAATATATGTAAACTTCATAGCCAGTTCTCTCTGTCTATAGAAAATGGCAGATGTGTCTTTACCTTACCAAGAGAATATAGTATACTCTAGTATACTGTGGAAATATGTTGGAGCTAAATGTGTTGGGAGTCAACCGTATACACAAGACCAGTTGCACCAAATTTCACACTTATTTGTCTGTGAGTAGCACCTCTCACCCTCCCCGGCTTTGAAGCATTTACACATATTGGGGTAATCCAAACCAATGCACTTGTTATCACATTGGACACTCACAGTAACGTGCGCCACTCCGGCAGTTGAATCCCTAGGTGTATCCTGGGAGATGGGTGGAGGTTCATCACTAACAAAATCCTCTTCCAAATCGTTCATGGCCGACTGCCTCCCTGTATATTTACAACATTGTTGCATACATGAACCACAATTCATCATGGAAGTGCGTACCCATTGCATTGATGATGCCTTTATGCTCCAACCTCCCCGCTTTAACTGTGCAGCTGTCTCCCACTGCTGCCCCTTCCAATAAACGGCTACAAGGCACAGCAGAAATGGAGTTTTCCTTGGGCCAAAAACCAGAGCATGACCTGCAAAATAAAATGTCAACAACTGAAATTTCGTTCCAGTTTATACGAGGTTTTCAAACAGACATTTTAGTGTTTGCCTTACTAGAGGCTGAAGCTTTTGAGTGAGACAAATTCTTAGTTCTAAATCTTATCAATGATAAATTTGCCTAGGCAGACAGTCTCCTGTCCAAAGCAGAACTAGAGCTTACTAGAGTAAATATGATAATTCTTAATGTTAGGCAAGGCTTTCCTATAGTTTGCTGGACATTAAATATCTTTAGTTTGGCTTAGTTATATTTAGCTTATCTAGGTGTTAGCTTGGCTATAGCTTCCTAAATCAGTTATACCAAATCTTTGCTACAGGTAAATATATACTCAAGCTTTAGAGTTAGGTGGGGGCTTAAATTTAGATTAAAATTGCTCAAGTTTAGTGTGGGACAATATTAAAGAGGCTCAATTTGCTAAAGCTTAGCGCAGAAGTAAGGCTTGTAAGCAAAATAAAACAGAAGCAAACAGAATATTCATGATTAGAAAAGGAACCCTTGCCATACAATCAAAGTATAAAATGCTCTGAAATCTATTCTACATTGCTAACAACAATATATACTAGCTGAATAGCATAGAGACCTATATACCATACAGTAGGAGACAGGAAACAGTTAACTGGTACTTACTTCTGTCACAATTGATTTCTTCAAAGTAGCTCATCTCGAACAGCACTTGAACACACAAAAATAGAACTTTGTGAAATTTAGTAGCGCATCTGCTTGCATGCGTTCAACTAGGTATGCGCAAAATACCATGCTAAAGTAATCGCCTCGCTAAGATAAATTTTTTAGAACCCTGTGCTCATGGTGTAAAGTTTCCGTTACTTATCCGATGATTGATCATTCTTCATACGTTGATTTTGCGTTTCTTTTTTCCACAATTGCTGTTGGAACGGGTACGGAACTAGAACTTTTTTTTGCACCTACTGTACCTGCATGCCGGTGGTCGCTGAGTACAAAAGTGCAACTATTGTGCGTGAAAATCACGGTCATTCACTCTCATTCCCTCACGGAGCATGAACAGTCTTCAAAAATACTACGGGTAGCTGTGTCTATCTGTATTTATATGTGTTTGCTTAGAGGTGACTGATGCCACATGGAGTGCGGGTATCTCAGCTATTGTATCTATAGGGGAGTGCCGTATTGGTTGGCCTTATTTTAGAAGGGCAGACAAAAAATATATCTCAGCTAAAATTAATTTTAGCAGCTTCTTAATCATAAGCAGTGTGGTGTATCCAGCCAATTTATCCAGTGTTCTCCACACACTTGCATCTAGTATGTCCGCTCCTCATTATGATAGTCATAAGACTCCAAATTTCATTGAAAAACTAATAGAAAAACTAGATTCAGCACTAACCTCTACTCAGGCAAATACTCAAAATAGGTAAAGGGATATTAATGTCATAAACATGCTCATGCAATATTAGTCAGGCTGAATGAGTCAGCAAAATCTGCACTTTTTCTTTCACTGTTCTTTCACTGAAGTAATCAGTTTGTTTCCTCAGAACATGACTAGTTAACAGCACACACCTTCAACAAAACCTGGCTACTGTATACTTATAATGCATGTGTATCAGTTGGTTTCCTCAGAACATGACTAGTTAACAGCACACACCTTCAACAAAACCTGGTAACTATATACTTATAATGCATGTGTATCAGTTGGTTTCCTCAGAACATGACTAGTTAACAGCACACACCTTCAACAAAACCTGGTAACTATATACCTATAATGCATGTGTATCAGTTGGTTTCCTCAGAACATGACTAGTTAACAGCACACACCTTCAACAAAACCTGGTAACTATATACTTATAATGCAGTTGGTTTCAGAACATGACTAGTTAACAGCACACACCTTCAACAAAACCTGGTAACTATATACTTATAATGCAGTTGGTTTCAGAACATGACTAGTTAACAGCACACACCTTCAACAAAACCTGGTAACTATATACTTATAATGCAGTTGGTTTCAGAACATGACTAGTTAACAGCTCACACCTTCAACAAAACCTGGCAACTATATACTTATAATGCATGTGTATCAGTTGGTTTCCTCAGAACATGACTAGTTAACAGCACACACCTTCAACAAAACCTGGTAACTATATACTTATAATGCATGTGTATCAGTTGGTTTCCTCAGAATTTTTTCTTTTAACAGAACTGCAGAATTGAGCTGAATCAATAGACTGTCAACTACTTATGATGCATGTGTCTGTGTGTACTATATGACAAGGCACGTGCGTCTACTTTGCTAATAAATATGGTAAACAATATCCTCTATGATTGGTTAGTTGCGGTGTTCTAGAGCAACTTCTCACAGGTGGCTGCTTGATATAGAAACAAATAGAAACAAGACAAACATGTATATATATATATATATATATATATATATATATATTGGATGCACTTGTCAAAAAATTGAAAATTTACCAATAGACAACAAACATTGACAAGCCTTTACCTATTAATACAATGCAGACCAATACTGCTTTTTAAAATCTGTATTATATTTGGAGTTGAAAGGATCCTGTGAATGTTTGTGGCCTACATTGGAAAGCTCTTGTTTCATTCACCAGTCAATCCAATTTAAATAAAGTGTCTTGTACACACAGAGGGGCACTTACTATCATACCAATATCACTTACTTTTGAAGGCCCAAATGACTTCCTATACACATGCAACCAAAAAACAAGAACTGGTGAATTGTCATACTTTTGTCATATTGCACATTATGCCACCTGGTAATTGTGCCAGGCATGCTCCATGTCAAATGTTTTCCTTATAAGGCTACATGTACTGTGCTGTGTGTGCAATTGCCTGCTGGCTAAACCACACTACATGCATGACAAAATCTTGCAGCTTCAGAATTCCAAATCAAGCACTTTTCTGTGTGTGTGAGTGTACATGTAGCTGTTGAATAGTCTTGAACCTTGAACCTTGGCTCTCTGGTTTTGACCTTCACCAGCACTCAACATAAGCATATACATCTATCCTTCACTCAAAAGCTGGACATTATCGAGCTTTCTTCAGAGAAGGTCTCTCAGGCAGAACTTTCCCAGCAGCTCTCAGTCAACAATTGGCAAGATCCTGTAATGGAAAAAAAGAAATTCTTGCAGAAGTTGCCACTAAACCAAGTGGGCCATCGGAAGCAAAGACATGCAGGAAAAGCAGATGATGTAGGTAATGCTTTGTACACTTAGTTAGCAGATGCTAGGGCAGGGGATGTTCCAGTCCCCACACACATATAGGAAGAGCAGATGAGGTAGAGAAAGCTATGTCCACTTGGTTTGGAGATGCTAGGGCAGGGGATGTTCCAGTCACCACACATATATAGGAAGAGAAAGCTAGCCAACTGGCTGTGAAGCTGGATAAAGGGAGTAGTGGCTGGATTTATGAGTTGAAAGTTAGGAATGGCATCAAATACAAAAAGGAAATGGAGAGAAAAGTGATGGTGATTTTGGAGCTGCTAACATACAAGCTTCTTCTATAGTACCTGAATTATTAGCACAAGGAGAGCCTTTATTGGGAATAGTGGTGGCAACATGACTAACTTGTACAGCGTTGAGAAAGAAGTGGAGATGCTGATCTCTTCTTCTTGCATGACTCAATGCAGCATCATGGACTAATTACAGGTACATTCAATGTTGTTTGGTGAGCACAGCGAGCTCTCAGTGGGGATGGAAAACTTGGTATTGCTGTGCATGGTGTATCTATGTATATATCTATCTAGGCACTGTATGTTCACCACCCATAAATATGTGAACAAGTCACCCCCTTAAACAATGCTGGCATATTGGTAGGGAACCACCCTGATCCCCTAACAACTAGGTGTTACCACCCAAAACCTTCGGGTGACATGAGAACCTGACTCTTTGAAGTAATCACGCCTAATCAATGACATACATGTACACTTCAAGCACACACTCATCACACATGTACATTAGTCCACCTTGATTAACCATGGTCATGTCCATTGGAGGAAGGCCAGGCTATTTAAGGCCAACCTCCCTCTGGATAACGACTTCTGTCATAGCTGAATCTTGTAACTTGTGTTGCCAATAAACTATTATCTAGTCTGGTTAGTTGCGGATATAAGTTGAGCTTAGTTAAAGTGTCAGTCCACAGCCTGGCAGTTAGGAGGCAGTGTGTACCCTAACACGTGTAAATTGGGAGTGGTTGATATAGTGAAGAGATCTAAATACCCAGAGATTCTAAGCTAGACTGGCCTTGCTGCGCAAGTGAGAACGGACTGCACAATTTAATAGCTGATGTGAACCCTTACCAGATAGCAGAATAAGCCAGCCAGAAATTGGGCAAACCATCTCCCCCATAGGCCCCCTTATCCTCCCAAAATTATTAAATTTGCTGCAAGGTGAGTGTGCAAGGTGAGTGTGCTGCACTTCTGATAGGAAAGGCTGATAGACATAGTTATTCTTTTCATCACATGCTCTAGCTTTTTATTCTTCTTCTTCTTTGCTTGCCACTGGATGCATCAGAATAACCCTGATATATTGCCATGGGTTCAGCTGGTCTCAAGGGAATGATGACATGAACAGGCACTGATTGGACTGATTGATATATAAATGAGAATGTCCATCTGTCCATCCATCTGCTTTTGTGTGTTTGTGTGTGTTTGTGTGTGTGTGTGTGTGTGTGTGCATGTGTGTGTGTATGTGTATGTGTGTGTGTGTGTTATTGTGTGTGTGTGTGACGTCTGTGTGTGAGTGTGTGTGTCTGTGAGTGTGTGTGTGTCTGTGAGGTGTGTGTGTGTGGTGTGTGTGGAGACTCAATTAGGCCTAGCCACATTTGCACATAATTGGAAACCATTTGAGCCTGGGAAAGTTTTGGACCAGTTTTGGGCCTGTAGTCCATGCCACACCCCAAAGCAGCTACAATGATGGCCACACTAGGTTAGGTACAGGGTTGCCACTGAGTGCAGTGCTGTAGGGAGACTTAATTTAGGGGATGGGGTGGGTCACCTAAAATGCATCCTGGAGTCACCCAACCCGTGGGCAGCACATCTAATTATCAATGTTGAACAACAATATAACCTCATTTGTCATTTAGTATCCTGGAAACTGCATACTTGAGGCCTACTCTCACTTACTGTTGATCATTGGAAACCTCTTGACTCCGGGAAGGTTTAGAACCTGGTTACACCTTGTTAGGCCACACCTTATGGCCATGCCACACCTTGAAAGCTTTAAAACAGCCACAATGGCCAAACCTGAGCAGATACAGGGTCGCACTGAAGTGCAATGTTGTTGATCAGGGTTGGTCTAGAGATGGATAAGGACAGTGCACTATTGCATGATGTGCTGCATTAAAGATATTCTGAGCAGGGATTGCATGGAGTTAATCTCATGAGATGTGTTGGTCCAGGTTTAGAGTAGCATGCTTGGCAAGGTGCTCAGGTCTCCACACAATGCCTTGCATGCATTTCTAGTGGAGTTGCTATTATTCCTCTCACTGGAAACATTGTTCATGTGGATGCAGCTGATTCCGTGATGGACCTCGTCCGCAGTCAGTTAAACAGATCCCTGGCATCAGCGCCATTGAACATCGAGGCTTTTGCTACAGAGGACGAGATGGTGTCGACGTTGATGGCTCTAGCTAACTCCACTCAGAAGAACACTTGCTTCCGCAATGATGCAGGTGAGTTGAGTAGAAGGGCTGGGGTTAAAACCAGTCATGTGACCCAGCTTCCAGATTTGGAGGAAGGATTAGCAATGTGACTGCTAATTGCATGCTCCTGTAATTATGTATTCCTCTCATTACACAGTGTATTTGCTGGGGCCTAGTCAGTGACTGCAAATATCGTCTTCAATTAAAGGATGTGACCAAAACACAAATAATATTAGGTCCATCAGTGGGTGTGGCCTCAACAAGCATGTCAAATCATTATGAAGCTGTACTAGAGTGTAGCTGCATATACTACCAGCAAGAAGCATACGAGCCTCACCTCTATCTCCAAGCTGCTGGCCATCTCTTGTGATGCTGGAGAGAATAGAATTGAAGTGTAGAGAATTGTTCTGCTGCTTAGCTTTGCCGTAGTCCAGTGATCTGCAGCTTAGCTGGTGTGTGGCAAAAGTTATTTTCCTATTAGATATTGTTAGCAACTCACAAAGGTGGGGGAAGCCAAAGTTGAGTGGGGGGGGGGGGGGGGAAACAAGATTTTTTTTAAGACGACAATTATAAAGTAATTTGCAAGCGCCCATTTAATTAAATCCTCAGAAGAACCAAATACAAATCTAGGTGTGTATGTGGTAGAGGTCATAAAAACATGGTGGTTGCGTTTATTTTGATTGCAAACTTACTGTTTCCAACCGTTACTAAATTTGAAACAACCAACGCAAAAATGCTTAACATTTACGCGACTTTTGGCCGCAGCAGCATCGACTGAAAGGTGAGTACATCCGCGCACCAGCCTTCCTTAGGTCACCTAAGGGCAGTAAGATTTGTACCAGGTAGCAAATTATTTTTTAGCTGTTGTGACTCTTCTTTGCTTTGACCTTTTGAGAGGCAGATCATCTTTGTTCTACAGCTCCTGTTCTACTAGCATAAGTTGTTGAAAAGCTATCATGAAGCCCATGGTGAAAAACTGAGTAATTTCTGTATATGATTGTGACATGGTCAAGACCTCTTTTCAGCTAGTTGGCCTTTCACAGGTTTGTAAGTCATGGCTTCTGTACTAGCTAGTATTTGCAAGCCTTTTTTTTCCTTATTAAGTTGAAAGGCTCAGGTAGCCTTTGTGTGCGCTATGTGTGGGGGTGTCTCTATAAAGTGTCGGCAGTTAAACTTTATCCAGACTAGTGGATAGTGTGTGTATCGGCATTCTCTAACTGGCAGTGTGTCGTTTGTTTTGTCTGAGTTAGATTTTTTTTATATAGAAGAGGAAGATAGTGGGAGAGGAAAAAAGTAGATCACCCTTTTCATAAGGTTATTTGAACATGCTGATTGGCAACAAATAAAATGTCAGGGATAGGATTTTGGTGATAACCCCTAGGTCACCAATTAACCCTTCCAAGGTCTCCACCAACATGTGCCAGCTGTCTAGCCCACACATTCCACTAATCTGTGGACACATTCTTATTTGGTGTAAAAAAATATTAAAGTTAGTAATGCATCCAAAACTCTATTGGACGATGCGATTGTTCTTCTCTTTTAGCATATGTGATAACAGAATGTTCTTCATTGAACCAGAGGCCCCTGTGTGCCACTATTGGACAGGTTGGCTCCGGGTAACTCCCCCAGTGCTTCAGCTTTCCCCAGTGCCTTCTCAAGGTTCAATGAAGTTGGCATCCCATTGCTCCACCTACCTTACTGTCATACCACCTTTTTTCAGACCGTTGATTTGGAGGTGGTCACTCAAAAGTGGGTCTACTACCACTTAAAAAAATAATTCTAAACATTTTCCCCAATTCAGAGGGAAATGTTTTTATATTGCACAACAAAGCACACAACAATTAAATTGAAACAACATTTTATAATCATGTAACTCAACAGTTGTCCAGGCACCAAACAAAATAAGAGAGCAGCCATTACAAATATATGTATTATAATAGAACAAAGAAATAATAAATAAGCACTAGGAAGATGTGTTATCTCAGGTAACTCCATCAGTGCCTTGAGCTGGAAGATGTGTTAACTCAGGTAACTCCACCAGTACCTGGAGCTCCAATATGAAGTTGTCCCATCCATGCCAGATCATTTTGAATAGTGGTGGATTGTGGATTTGAAGGAGGTCGCTCAAAAGGGGGACTACAACACATTATTTGCAATTTGTTTTTAAAACAAAACAAAGTTTCTGGCACTTATCAGTATTTGCACAGGAGGGCTGGGAGTGTCTTTTCTTAGTTCCAGAACCTTCATTCTTCCCACATGAAGTAGTGCAGTCTAGTGAAAGTCTCTTGTTCAATACTCCAATTAAGCGTCAGTCCAAGCGAAAGCACAGCAGTGCAGTCGAGCATCTGTCTTCTATCTGAAGCACTTTTGTTCTACTATCTAGCGTAGGTCTCAAGCAAGAGGTGCGGAGACCTGTACTCGACTGTGGAACAAAAGTGCTTCAGGAAGGAGGACAGATTATGGAACAGGAGGCTTCTACTAGACTGCAATTCTTCAGGTGAGAAGAATGAAGGCTGTGGAACCAAGAGAAGACTTGAAAAATGCTCAACTACTCAACTGAATGCAACTTCACTTCTTTCTTTATTGCGAAGCGCAGCTGCTATGTGCACAGTTTATTTCTATTGCATCGGTTAGCGTTTAATTTGCGTTTATGGCATGAATCTTTTAATGTTGTGCCTGGCATGTTTTTTTGGCTTGTACTGTACATGGGGTGAGTGGGGGAGAATCCGCCTGAGACTAATAAGAGGTCCTACTACTTATAATTGGGAAAACCAACAATGCAATACGTTACAATGACCTACTCAATATTCAACTTGGAATTGCTTCAACTAGACGCTCGAGCCTTTACTTCTGATGAAAGTTAGTGCACTCGTTGAATAATATTATGATCACGTATCGGCCGAGCTAGCGCATCATATTCTATTCTTGTGATGTTGAGCATGGTAGCTGAGACCTGGGTATAAAAGCCTGAGACCTGGGTATAAAAGCCTGAGACCCGGTTATAAAAGCCTGAGACCCGGGTATAAAAGCATGAGACCCGGTTATAAAAGCCTGAGACCCGGGTATAAAAGCATGAGACCCAGGTATAAAAGCCTGAGACCTGGGTATAAAAGCCTGGCCGGAAGTAAACAGGAAAGCAACATGTGGCAACATTCAATACTGCCTTCTCCTCTTCTCTCCTGCTTTCACCTACTTATTGACACACTCAAGGCACTTCCCATCCTTATTAGCACACACACCTGGAACTACTAGGACACACATGCACGGGGCAGAACACAAAACTAGGCAGAGTTAGCAAGTACACTGCACGCTCAGTCATGGCAGGACAGGAGGACAGAATAGAACTAATAGTAAGAAAGACAGGCATAAACATCATATATAATGTGGACCCTCCTCCTAGAGAGTCGAGTAGAATACAAGGATACTCCTCCCCAGAGCTGCATTTCTTAGATGAACCAATTCATCAAGGACCATCGCCCCCAAGCGGTTCCGTGCCAAATTGACGTGGAGAGAGTAGCCAGCAGGGAACTGATGGACTGGAACAACAAGAACAGTGATGTTATTTACACAGTTATGGCATTGCCAATTATCGTGTAACTTTGTCTTCATAGTGGCAGTGTATGACCTACCAAGAGTGCTCCCATGCACCGTGGCCAAAACCATTGTGTGGCATGCTTCTGTGTACCGTGTGTCATCCAGAAGCTGCCTGAT
The DNA here is from genome assembly GCA_028752905.1 of Cladorhizidae sp. MBARI D1340-BT2. Classification (NCBI taxonomy): domain Eukaryota; kingdom Metazoa; phylum Porifera; class Demospongiae; order Poecilosclerida; family Cladorhizidae; species Cladorhizidae sp. MBARI D1340-BT2. The sequence goes on along the minus strand of JAQNBH010000005.1, from coordinate 35,398,167 downwards.
CTCTTCAGAGGGTCATGCGACCCTCACCCTGCTAATGCAGAGAAGAGACACAACCTCTACAGGAAGTTTTGGAGACTCCCATCAGATCTCGGGGTGTAGATGGATGTGGAGTACTTGCTGAGGAAGGCACAGAGGACAGGGAGAGATGACTGGAGAGATATAATGCCAGACTGTGTGATATATACATAATTATGTAAGTACTGATGAGTACACTTTCTTCATTTAATAAGCAGGAAGTAAGGGAAGATACCCAAGTAATGGTGGAACGTATCGGGACTGCCTATCAACATTTGATGCAGAAAACCATAGTTACGAATAGCTTATTAGATCAAGTTCCATTTGTAACAATGGCAGACCATTTGGGGGTGGAGGCCATGCATTGAGGGTGTGATATGAGTGGAAGTTGCCTAGGTGCTCTGGCATAGATGCAAGTTGAGATTATGTTCATATTGTGTGCTACATTGTAGTAAGCTTGTCTCTCAGCTTGAAAAGCTTGCTCTCACTCACACTGTCAAGATGAATGGCCATCGTGTACCGTATTCTCTCAAGCTGTTTTGCTCACTTCACTTCAGCAGTCATCTTGGTCTGGCATTCTAAAATACGAACACCTGACTCTCCTCAATTAGTTGAACCTGGAAGTGCATTTGCATCCTTCTACATAAAAGAATGACGGGAACTGTGTGTTTATCAGAGGATGCCAGTTTTAGTTCTGTTCTATTATTGCGAGCCATATTGTGGGGCCGGGCCACCCCACTTTTATAGGGCACATGCTTGTTTAAGCATATTTCGGGCTGCAAACTATATCTCAGCAAATACAGTATACTCATCTAATGCGCATACTCCTATTACTCCGTTAATTATCTATAATTTCATACTTCTTTATTGGGTCGGACACACTCACACACACATGCCCACACACACGCACACAGACACATACACATGCCCACAGGCACACACACATACACCTGACTGATGTATAGGTGGTCTTATATAGTGTGGTGAGTAGGCAGCATACCTAGCTGCACCTGACTGATGTATAGGTGGTCTTATGTAGTGCGGTGAGCAGGTAGGCATGTATGCATGCAAACATACACACACACACACACATGCACACACACACACCTGGCTGATGTACAGGTGGTCATCTTGTGTGCAGGTATTGTATTTGAGAGCCTCACTGGAAATGAACTTTCATACAAGATCCGTCTTCGTCATGAAGTGGGGCAATCAAACTCGTGGTTCACTCAACTCACGGAGCCTAGTTTTGGATCTGGACCTCGAGTAATAAACTTGTGAGTTGATGCTTACTAGCACATGTGTCTAGTTCTTTCCTTGTCTGGTACTGGCCCGGGCTATGCACTAGGGCTAATGCTAGGGTAGGTGGGCAACAACTTTGAACTTTAGATGATCCAGGAATTATCCATGGCCCGGTTGGTGAGTAGAGGGAGCTCCCACAGTGGAGTTGAATGGGAAAGTTTGCCACTGCACATTTCTGGTAATTAGAGATGGTTAGGTGAGTAAAGTGAGCTCTCACAGTGGGCAGGTGTTGCATCATTGCATTGTTTGTCTATGACTGACATGTACAATGTACAATGAATGGTAGTACGGTATGTTGGTCTATTATGAATATGACTGGCCACCTCTCCTAAATTGGAGTGTGGTAGCACTCCCTATATTGGTTTGCACCTATTTTTAAATGGTGGATGCCATTAAAACACACAAAGGAACAAAAACTCTCTTTGGGAGCTTCTTAACCGATTAACCGCCAAATTTCTGCGTGGCTGTGGTAATTTTTCTGATTATATATATTTTCCTGCTAGGATTCAATCCCCAAAACCTTGTAATATTATAGACCCAAGATTGGTCTACTTCATATCGAAGAACCAAGGCCTGTTGACCCAAATGGGAGAACTAGCTATCAAACATATCATTAAATATAATTTTTTAAGTTTTTTTGTGCAACATGTATAAATTGTATAAATCTTCATATGTAACATAAAATTAATACCACAAAAAGTGTATAGAATATAAAATATATAGACAGTTAAGATTTATCTTTAAATCAGCTTTTTGGATTTGAAGCCAACGTTTCAGCAAAAATAGTTTGCCCGGGTGAAGACCCAAGTATTTCTGTTGAAACGTTGGCTTCAATGCCTTAAAAATAAATCTTGAAGCATATTATGATGTCAGCTTGGGAGTCATCTTATGTGTATAGACATTACCTTTGAGTTGAGTGCACAGCCTTTATCCTGCACAGCACATGACACTTGTAAGTAAAAACAACACATTAAGACCTCATCCAAGTATGCCAAACATCTCAGGAATGTAAGACATGACACGGCAATAAAATACTTCCTCTGTGTATAAATACAAGTGACTTGCAAGGTGCAACAAACTCACACTGTGTGATGGTGATACCAGAAGAGTTGGAGGAGAGGAGTAGAATCAAGGTGGGTGAAGATGCAGCGAGTTGCTACCACCAAGCTATGGTATTCTCTAGAACAGTTCCGGCCAGTTTGTCCGGCACACAAGCACACCTTACAATAACTACACTCATTGTGACTCTCATGCCTCTCATTATTCCTAGTACACACAACACAGCGGCCCTAAGCACAACACTGGTGGAAGTGGCCAAGATTCAAATTGAGAGCATCAAGCTGTGCAGTTACTATACTACAAGGCCGAACTCTACGCTGCCGAGAAGAGAAGGAACCGATGAAAGCCTTTGCTAGAGAAGTCTGAATACATAGATAATTACCCTTCCTCTGAGATGCAGGAGCTCACACAAAGGACAACGATATAAAGGCATCAAAATACAACCCCAAATGAGCAAATACTCTTTTCTACCATCTCCTTGACCGTCTCCCCAAATTATAGCAGCCCATCCTCTGATCTGATCCATCCACACCTCACACAAATGACTGAAGGCCAGCAAACATGGAGGGCGGGGCGGCACATCCACTCTAGAGCCATCGGGTTTATACCTTTTTACACTGTGCTTCTCTATACCTTGTTTCATGGCAGCATGAAAGTTAGTCATCATGTAAATGGAAGGTTTGTCTATAGCCAGCAGTGAAGCTATGACCATACTTACCTCTATTACCAACAGTGGCCTTTGTAACCAACTCCTTGGGAAAGCTTGTCCTGGTCAACCTCACCGCACCACAAGCACCAATGCCCTTACAAGACAGCACGAGAAACAAATTTAGACTTGTATAGGAATTATCCACACACACTTGAAAGTTCTTCTGTTCCAATCCCTCTTAAGTAATCTAACACAACCTGACCAGTAGTATCCTTCAGTTCTACATTCTTACCTGTATAAATTGCATGCAGTAGACATAACCATCCCTAGCATCACACGGACAAGTGCTATTATTACCCATGTAGTGGGCTTACCCTTCGTGTAACTGATTGAAGCTAAGCCTCCCTTGAAGGGAATCATAGCTTCATCAATAACTAAGTTCCTTATACAAAGTGGACTCTGACTCAAACTTCGGCAATATTATATAAAAAGTTTATGAACCTTATATATATGTATATATATATATACCTATCATAGTTTGGGTTGCCATTGGTAACCAGTCAACTGCTCAGGCATAGAACCAGTGCCAGATGCTTGGGCAAGTCTAGAACCAGTGCCAGATGCTTGGGCATGTCTAGAACCAGTGCCAGATGCTTGGGCCTGTCTAGAACCAGTGCCAGATGCTTGGGAAAGTCTAGAACCAGTGCCAGATGCTTGGGCCTGTCTAGAACCAGTGCCAGATGCTTGGGCCTGTCTAGAACCAGTGCCAGATGTTTGGGCATGCCTAGAACCAGTGCCAGATGCTTGGGCATGTCTAGAACCAGTGCCAGATGCTTGGGCCTGTCTAGAACCAGTGCCAGATGCTTGGGCATGTCTAGAACCAGTGCCAGATGCTTGGGCATGCCTGAACCAGTTCCAGATGCTTGGGCATGTCTAGAACCAGTTCCAGATGCTTGGGCATGTCTAGAACCAGTGCCAGATGCTTGGACATGCCTGAACCAGTTCCAGATGCTTGGGCATGCCTAGAACTAGTGCCAGGTGCTTGGGCATGCATAGAACCAGTGCCAGGTTCTTAGACATGCCTAGAACCAGTTCCAGATGCTGTGCCAGATGCTTGGGCATGTCTAGAACCAGTGCCAGGTGCTTGGACATGCCTAGAACCACTGACAGATGCTTGGGCATGTCTAGAACCAGTGCCAGATGCTTGGGCATGCCTAGAACCAGTGCCAGGTGCTTGGACATGCCTAGAACCACTGACAGATGCTTGGGCATGTCTAGAACCAGTGCCAGGTGCTTGGACATGTCTAGAACAACTGACAGATGCTTGGGCATGTCTAGAACCAGTGCCAGATGCTTGGGCATGTCTAGAACCAGTGCCAGATGCTTGGGCATGTCTAGAACCACTGACAGATGCTTGGGCATGTCTAGAACTAGTGCCAGATGCTTGGGCATGCCTGAACCAGTGCCAGGTGCTCAGACATGCCTAGAACTAGTGCCAGGTGCTTGGGCATGCATAGAACCAGTGCCAGGTTCTTAGACATGCCTAGAACCAGTTCCAGATGCTGTGCCAGATGCTTGGGCATGTTTAGAACCAGTGCCAGATGCTTGGACATGCCTAGAACCACTGACAGATGCTTGGGCATGTCTAGAACCAGTGCCAGATGCTTGGGCATGTCTAGAACCAGTGCCAGGCATGCCTAGAACCAGTGCCAGATGCTTGGGCATGTCTAGAACCAGTGCCAGGCATGCCTAGAACCAGTGCCAGATGCTTGGGCATGTCTAGAACCATTGCCAGATGCTTGGGCATGTCTAGAACTAGTGCCAGATACTTGGGCATGCCTAGAACCAGTGCCAGATGCTTGGGCATGCCTAGAACCAGTGCCAGATGCTTGGGCATGCCTAGAACCAGTGCCAGATACTTGGGCATGTCTAGAACCAGTGTCAGGTGCTTGGGCGTGTCTAGAACCAGTGCCAGATACTTGGGCATGCCTAGAACCAGTGCCAGGTGCTTGGGCATGTCTAGAACCAGTGCCAGGTGCTTGGGCATGTCTAGAACCAGTGCCAGGTGCTCAGACATGCCTAGAACCAGTGCCAGATACTTGGGCATGTCTAGAACCAGTGCCAAGTGCTTGGGCATGCCTAGAACCAGTGCCAAGTGCTTGGGCATGCCTAGAACCAGTGCCAGACGATGCTCGGAACTTGTGTCAGATACTCGGGCAGCTAGTACCACCTCTGGGCTGTGGAATACTAGTACCTCTTAGTACACAAGTAACTCTTGCACTTCTGCCTCATGTTCCTATATCTCACCCGCTCTGATACCACACCAACTCTCATGCCCTGTAATATAAATATTTACCATATCTAATTTGCTTCCTGGAGTAAAATGCCCTAGATTCCTGTGGCTATTGATGTGATAATTAACAGTTGTTAGTAGCCAAGCGGAATGCTAATAGACTTGTTTCACTGGTCAGTGGTAAAAAAAGTGAAATGGCCATGTGAAAAGTGAACGCTCTAAGAAGTGTGCACATATCACGTTGCTATAGTAATCAATGTTAGTGGGGAAGATGAAGTACAGAATTTTGATTCTGAAGTGCAGTAGCTCACCAACTATGTTAGAGCACTAGCTATACTTAATGAGGTGTTGAACTCATTACTTTGTTTTCTTGGCCCATTCTTATTGTGTGTATATTAACATGAGACAGCAAAAGGTTTGTTGTGAAGTTTGGTATACTAGCACTCGTAATGTAGCAGGGACGGCAATTGCACTCGGCTTAGCCTCGTGCCAACTTTTTGCCACCCCCCACTAAATTACTCATGGTATTTATACCAAACTTCACTAGGAACCACCACGCTATTGCATATACAAACTTTGTATGTAACTGAAGGTTGTGAGTTTCCAGACCCAGCATAAGCATCCTCATCTTCAGTTGTTATGAGAGGTGTGTCCGGAATCTCACCTCCACCCCCTTTTTTCATTCCATTTCATCATTGGACTTTACAACATGCGAGGCATGAGTCTGAGATGTTTATATATACTGAGGATGAAGTTAGACTGCCAAAAACAACTATTATGATGTAGGTATGTCAAAGCACTTAGCACAAGGATAAAACTAATTTCCCTAATCTAGTTTACAGGTGTTGGCCACTTCGAAAAATTTGAGCCAGGAGTTTATATTTGATAGTGGGGAAACCCTGTACCAGAAGGTAGGAAGTTCCACAATAGGACAGCACGAAAATGTTGCTAAGTGCTTTAGCCTTTTTGTGGAGCTAGATCTGGTGGACGACTCGACGAATGAAACTGACTTGAAAATACAGATTTAGTCATTCTCATCTTCGAAACATTTCTCCAGAAATAGTATGTCCTGGAAATCCATCCAGAACGTCAGCGGTAGAATCTGGAGTGAGGACAATCTAGATTTGTCTTTTAATTAGGTACAGTTAGCGATAGGCCCTGTGGTCATAGTGGCTTGTAGTCTATAAGAACCTTCACTTGTAGGAGAAAGGTAAAGGCAGCATAAGAGGATTGGGGGAGAGATTGGGGGAGAGATTGAGAGCAAGCAGACTTCAGGGGGAGTTTGGATGGAAACCTGATAATGTTTTGAGAGACACCAATTAAGACTCCGCCTCCTCGGGAGTCCCAGATAACCAAGGCTCCATAACACAAATTATATTAAATGGCTTGCTGAATGCTAGTTGGAAGGATGTTGGTATGTTTAGTCAGAAACTTTGGTTTTGGGTGGGGACAGGGGAGTGATTGGTCAGGAGGTACTCTTCACTCATCCGACTAGAGAGAAAGAAGATTGTGGCATCTTTCTTTATGACAAGGAAGAGCTTCATAGAGCAGGGTAGTCTTCTACTTGAAGTATTAGGTCACTTATTCACAACAATGAGCCAGCTCAAGTTAAAATAGGAGAATAGTTGTCTACTACAGTAAATTAGGTACAATATTCACAAGGAAGTGCTTGCTAGAGTGGAGGTGTCTATGAACCAATCTTAAGTCACATTGGGTAAGCCTTCTTGCAACATGGAGCCTTGGATGAGATGACCACAATAGTCAACTGTTGGAACGTGGGTGGGGAGTCTAGCGCTACAGCAGAAAGTTATGGCTTGGTATCTGACGAGGAAGGCATGGGTAAGTGTTGAGTCAAAATTATACCCTACTTGATGATGGATGATGATGATGGAGAACCAGCTTCTCTTTTACTTCTTCATTCTCCATCTCCTCTCACAACTAAAATGTATGTAATTGAGCTTTATAAACAAATTAATATGTGAGAATGATCATATGTGTATGTGTGTGGGACCTGATGGCAAAGAGGAGGGCCTGGATTATGTTTTGTTGAAAAAGGACAATACATGTAAACACGATGATATGAAAATCCAGTGCACATAATAGCAATTATTGCAGTGACACAGTAATGCCAGTACACATAATAGCAATGTTTTGTTGTGTGCATTGTTGTAGAGACACAGTAATGCCAGCACACATAATAGCAATGTTTTGTTGTGTGCATTGTTGTAGACACACAGTAATGCCAGCACACATAATAGCAATGTTTTGTTGTGTGCATTGTTGTAGAGACACAGTAATGCCAGCACACATAATAGCAATGTTTTGTTGTGTGCATTGTTGTAGAGACACAGTAATGCCAGCACACATAATAGCAATGTTTTGTTGTGTGCATTGTTTGTAGAGACACAATAATGCCAGCACACATAATAGCAATGTTTTGTTGTGTGCATTGTTGTAGAGACACAGTAATGCCAGCACACATAATAGCAATGTTTTGTTGTGTGCATTGTTGCAGAGACACAGTAATGCCAGCACACATAATAGCAATGTTTTGTTGTGTGCATTGTTGTAGACACACAGTAATGCCAGCACACATAATAGCAATGTTTTGTTGTGTGCATTGTTGCAGAGACACAGTAATGCCAGCACACATAATAGCAATGTTTTGTTGTGTGCATTGTTGCAGAGACACAGTAATGCCAGCACACATAATAGCAATGTTTTGTTGTGTGCATTGTTGTATATAGAGACACGGTAATGCCAGCACACATAATAGCAATGTTTTGTTGTGTGCATTGTTGTAGAGACACAGTAATGCCAGCACACATAATAGCAATGTTTTGTTGTGTGCATTGTTGTAGAGACACAGTAATGCCAGCACACATAATAGCAATGTTTTGTTGTGTGCATTGTTGTAGAGACACAGTAATGCCAGCACACATAATAGCAATGTTTTGTTGTGTGCATTGTTGTAGAGACACAGTAATGCCAGCACACATAATAGCAATGTTTTGTTGTGTGCATTGTTGTAGAGACACAGTAATGCCAGCACACATAATAGCAATGTTTTGTTGTGTGCATTGTTGTAGAGACACAGTAATGCCAGCACACATAATAGCAATGTTTTGTTGTGTGCATTGTTTGTAGAGACACAGTAATGCCAGCACACATAATAGCAATGTTTTGTTGTGTGCATTGTTGTAGAGACACAGTAATGTCAGCACAGATAATAGCAATGCTTTGTTGTGTGCATTGTTGTAGAGACACAATAATGCCAGCACACATAATAGCTATGTTTTGTTGTGTGCATTGTTGTAGAGACACAGTCATGTGCTTCTTTCATCTTCAGTACCTTAGCTACTTATAGCCAATGTTTCAAAGAAATGGTTGCTGAGTGTTTGTAAGTATAAATAGTAGATACTGCATTGCTTGAAAAAAAGAACAATGTTCTATTGTTAAAAAATTACAGATAATGTTATTAATATTTTGTGGTCAGTGTGTGGTCACAAAACATGACCACAATTTTATCAACTGTATCCCAGGGGCTTGAGTGAATTTCTGACTTGCTATAGATCTTTAGCTCAAGATAGTTCGATTATTTTTAACTCGCCCGGCAATCCGACGCTGAGAGGGTAAGTATCCTGAAAGATGGTTTTGGCGAACTTTAGTTCCAAAATGGCTTCTGTATGCCATGGATCCTTCACTGCATGTGCTGAACCTAGCAGTTGAGCTGGTTCAACACAATTTAACTGATTTGGATTAATGCCCAGTATAAAGTTATCTCAATTAATCAATTTAAATTTTATTCCTCTGCATATTGGCTAGATGCTCTAGCCTTCATCAAGAATAATGGTCACGAATCTAACAATTTAGCTATATAACATATTACTAGCAGCTGCAATCATCTTCAGCTGCATTTGTCTACTACCAAAGAAATGAGTGAGTTTGGTTAGAGGCTATATAGAGAAGCTTATTCTTCTAAGAAGTAAAACAGCATTGGACAATACAGCAGCCTGGCCTAACAAATATACTGTTCTGTCTGTTTGTCCTTGTATCCATGGGCACAGTCAACAACAGCCATAAGATATGGTGTGTGCTGATTGGTGCAGAACAAGAGAATCAAGTAGGAATAGTGCTTAAGTCCAGAAGGCAGTTAGACAGGCGTGCAGTTCTTCATCGCTCAACTAATAAATACATACATACAAACAAACAAACAAACATGGATTGACCGGTTTAAAAAGAATGGAAACATGACCACACCCACCTGTACAACAACACCGTTACCATTTATAGTATTTGACTTGTCTCGGTAATGTCCCGGAATTTACAGCTTGCGCACCTTGCGCTTCCACTGGCTTAGATGGCCACACTGCAGTCTCAAGCATGTTTAGTTTAGTCCTTTAACACTCGTAAAGCAATAAAAACAGGACACTTTAGCAGAGAAAAACTTCAGATAAACAATTACGGCTCCAGCGGGTGTGCCAAACCACCTTTGACCTTGTTTCGATTTGAGGTGTGGCACTCATGTGAAACTTCCCAGCGTTATCTGATAATTGCTTTTGCATTGCAATCTCAGCAAAATGGCTAGTGTTATGTTCATGTTTCAAATAAGGACAAATTACATCATCAATTAGTGGGTGTGACATGCTAATTAGTGACGTGGTCGAAAAATCGTGAATGCTAATTATGGGTGTGGTCGGAGTGATGCACACATTAATTAGGGGGCATGGTCGAATCGCCGTAAATGTCTGGGAATTAACTTATGGAAAGACGGCAAGTATGCAAAAGCAAATGCATGCTTTATTATTCTAGGCCTGCCACCCAGTGCCTGGACACGCACTGCACCAGTGCCCTCCTTGCTGCGATGGATTGACGTAGTCGTATTGACATGCATTAGCTCATAGTCTGCCTTGTCAATGTTAGCTCCATCACTTGCTATGTACTGTCAGTATTCATTGTGGAAAAGTTTTTAGAGTTTTGTCTGAGTTTTTATTGTCGCACACCTGCCCCTAATCTCTTCATGTGAAAATGAAGCCTTCCTATTTCAGGTGTTCTTTCATGTACCTCAGTACATGCAGCATCTGCATCCATGCCAGGCATGGCTACATCAGGCACTTTCTTTGCCTCTATGGAGGCACCATTAGAGGACAAGGTAGGTTGCAATCTTCTGGTTGGGGTCACCTGTGCCCTGCTCGGTAGTGCTGCTCAGCTGCATATAGGACAAGACCAGTTTAGACTTCCATCCAAGAGAAACTACATATACCTGTGCCTGTAGCTGAGAGATGCAACATTAATGACATGTGTGCAACTTCAGTCCATGATAAATAATGAACGACGACATTCTCCCCTCCCCTCCCCACCTCCCTCTCCCCTAGGTACCTGGCCGAAGGCTTCCTGCACCTGCAGAAGTTAGTGGGAGAGGCCATTGTACAGTGGAAAGCCATCGAGAAAGGAGTACCTTACCAACCTGTCAATGTTGCTGTCCGAGTAAGTTGACATGTATGTACATGTATGTGTTTTTGGGTGTTTTAGGGTGCCATCACTATGCACACCTTGACTATGGGCACCATCACTATCCACACCTTCACTATGCACACCTTCACTATTGGGACCACCACTATGCACACCTTCACTATGCACACCTTCACTATGCATTCACTATGGGCACCCTCACTATGCACACCTTCACTATGGGCACCCTCACTATGCACACCTTCACTATTGGGACCATCATTAATGCACTATGCACACCTTCACTATCGGCGCCATCACTATGCACACCTTCACTATGGGCACCTTCACTATGCACACCTTCACTATGGGCACCATCACTATGCACACTTTCACTATGAATGCCGGCCATGTGGACGTCATCACTATGCACACCGTCACCATGAATATACCAATAGGACATGTGTGTGTCTGTTTTGTACTTACATGATGTATTTGTTGCCATTACATCTGTCATAGCAATTCCCCTACCCTGCGTATCGGGCCAAGCAGTTCTCTATAATTTTACAAGTCGCCTTCTCTGTGGTGTTTGTCTTTGGATTCCTTCCTTCAGCCTTGGCCACAGTCTTGGTAAAGTTGACATGATTGAGTGTTGTGGTCTCAAGAGTGCACTATGATGCTAGGCCATCCCATTGTGTCGTGCTGCATCCCTCTGCATTGCATGATGTTGCTTCAAACTGTTCACAATAGCATCAGCTCTTGTGTAATGTGTTGACTTGTAATTATGAGGTTCACCCAATGATGCGTAAACTTCAGCCCTAGTACTCCAAACCAAGAGCACTCTACAGCCATGGCCTGTGAAGATAGCTAGCAGGACTTTATGCAGCGACAAGGAGCTCTACTTGTGTCTGCCTTTAGCTTCAGTATCATCAAGGAGGAAATTTCCACTTTGGCACACAAGAGGCAGCGGGGCAGCACAAGTTCCACCAAGAATTGTGAGGCACCTCCCATATGCAAAGGAAGCTTCTCACACTCTAGACCAACGTTTCTTCTGAAACACAAATAAAGCACACCATCTCAAATAAAGTGCACCAAACTGATGCGTTGTATTTATTGGACCTCGAGTCCATTCATCCATTACACGACATGCAACACTTGCATGCACCATGCTGGGGACCAGCCTTTTAGCTCTTTATTGCTGTGTGTATGTGTGTGCATTGCCAGACACTGGTGGAGGAGAAGGAAACAGGGATGAGAGAATACATGTTCATGATGGGTCTAGAGCCGTGGGTCCTGTGGAGCACATGGTATATCCGGCAGTTCATCTTCCCCATGGTCTCTGTCATCATCCTCAGCATAGTACTCAAGGTGAGATGATAACTACAGGACCAGTGGCCTTACCTATGTTAGTCTCTTGTAGACCTATAATTGGGTGATGCCAAATGAAATGACAGCAGTCAGGTGGTGTGTGTATATTGTCATGTTCAAATCAAGACTAACAATGGCGCAAGACACATTTACATACATGTATGTGGTGATGCACTGGCTATCATGTGACCAGAATGTCTGACCAACTATATCCTAGTGATTAGTATAGGGTCTGACTATGTGGGATTAGGATGTTGCTAGGACCACATCCTTCTCCTAGAGTGTGTGTACACTATTGGTTCAGGGCTCTGCCTACTAGGACAACATCGTTCTCCCAAGATGTGAGTACAAGATATGTTTTGAGGGAGTCAACTTTTGTGGTTTACAAATTAAAAAAAGTGCTGCCATTATAGTGTTCAAATGTGTCGAGTACACTTTGTGAACATTCCTCCTCCTCTCCCCCTTTCCCCTCATGTGTGTGTTGTTATATCTCCCTCCCCCAGGAGCCCACCACATGTGGCTAGTGGCATGTGCATGTGTAAACTGGTGGGGATTATTTTTGTTGTAATCTTTCCACCTGTTTTATTGCCCCTAACATGCAACAGCATGCAAACAACATGGGGTGAGACTGAGACCAGTTATTGTCTCGGCAAGTGAAGCAAGCCCTCGGTGGGGAGATGGATTTGCAACTTGGTATTGCTGCACATGACGTATCTACGTATGTGTAATTTATGCAGCGCACGTTCACACTGAAAGGAAATAAATAACGCGTCACCGCCTTAAGTAATGCAGGCTTACGTTAACTAGGAACGTTTTTCATACTGAAGAGAATGATCGAGATAATGCCCGGCAGCAGATTTGAAGCTATATTTCTGCTAGTGACCATGCTGGTGATTAGCTGAATGCCATCCATCTATATCCCTCACTTTCGGGATAGAGAATTACCACATTGGCTGCAGTATTGGCTGGGCCTCATGATGGTGGAGGATGGTGTTCATTGTCCTGCTTGTGATGTGGTGATGGACTCCTGTGGTGACCATTAGGTTGGCTGTGGGCGTAACGAGGATCATATTCACCGACATGATGCCATGTCCTCTGCTTCATAGTCTGCTGCCCTTGCTCCCAGGAAGGCAATCCCTGTCCTTATCCCAGGCTCTCACACTCGTCCTGCAGATACATACTTCCTAACTGGAGGAGAGGGCTAGCTGCTGCCCTGGATGTCACTTTTATTTCTACCCTCCCACACAGAAGTGCCTGTAGGGGCTGACCATAAGAGGGCTGCTCACTCTGCTGCTTGCCTTGAAGTGGATGTGGGGCCGAAAAAGAAGTTATTCAAACACTTGTTTGCGATGACCCTTACTTACAAAGTCATTGGAGATTTAGCATATTCATTAATTACGGGTGCATTCTATTCATTTCATGAGCTGCTTAGCTGCACTTGCTATTCGAGGGCACTGCTCTAATTGAGCTGTTTGTGAACATGTATCATCAAGTTGTTCAGTCTTTCTTGTGATGCAGAAGATGAAGAAAGAGGAACAGAAGATTGGACAAACCTACTGGCTCTTAATGACTCGGTTTACAATCTCTTTTACATGATGGAAGAGGAAGTAGAGATTCACTTCAGGCCTAAAGCTGCAAGTAAGATGAATGCAGGAACTAAGGATGCTGTAATGAGTGCCATTTTATTCAACAAGGAAATTCTCTTCCAATGGTGCCTCTACATGGGAGCTGCATAATGCTAATGGAAAGGAGCTTTTAGAAATACTTTAGGTCACTCTTCGAGGTTTTTCTTATGCCAACTTTTTGTGTTGAGCTTTTTACAAAAGCAACTAAAATAACTCTATAGAAAGGGAAAGGTGTATGGCAGTCAATATTTACTTCTGCTGTTAATTCATCACTTAGTAGAACAAAGATTTCTAATTTGATTGACAAACACTGTGTCAGAATGGATGGAATTTAGTATCGCATAACTCAGTTGAGCAGGGGAGGAGTGTTGGAAAAGTACATGGGTTTGAAGTGTTTGAAGTGTACTAGCCACCCACGCATGTAAGGGCAATAGAAATGATGTTAGCTGTGATACGAATGCCCAAGAGTGTTTCAGGACTCAACAACATTTTGTTCTTATGGATCGGACAGTAGCTTCCCTTCTCCAGAACGCTCATTGGGAAAGGTGCACCAGAAAGTCCTCCTTAAGCCATTAAAATGGAGGGGGTGTCATTAGTATCCTGTACTAACATAAATTAGATTTCATTTAACTTTTCCCACACCTTCAAATGAAAGTCCCATCCCCTTCGATAAGGCGACTTGAGTGGGTCTCTTGGGCACTTCCCTAATGTAAAGTTGCAGATGTTGAGTGCATCAAAGAACTTGTTAAACATTTCTACAAATGTTTCAGTCTCCTCAGCTTCTTCATCACCAAAAAGTCCCAAAGCCTTGGCCACAGAATTACTCAAAACCTGTGGGAGGAAAATGTGCAGGTTTATTACATAATATTAATGCAGTTCATGTACTTGACCAGCTCGATCCACCTCATTCTTGAGAAAGTGGTCAAGTACGCATGCTCAAACTTGAGTTTGGGGGTGAGGGCTAATCCACTTTCGGATTGATTTATTGGGTAAGGGGTCATCAAAACAATATTATATAAATATCTGTTTCCACCTTTACGATAACCCTGCAAGGCCTGCTGAGATGGTAAAGTAATAACCCCAGACTACTGCTGGAGAATCTCATGCCCTTCCTGAAAGGTGCCTCAGTTACAAACACCATCAGATTATCAGAGGATCCCAATGCATTGCACAAGAGGATTTCAATTTGGTGGCTTTTTGCTGTTGCTCTTAGAAAACTCTTTGAGATGAACCTTGAAGCAAATCCTGGTTAAGTTCATTATCCACAGCTATACTTCTCTTGTCTGTACCTCTGGCTAGCTTCAGACGCAAGTGCTCAATCTCTGCCTTACTTTGTGGCTTGAGTGAAGATGCTGAAATCTTACCTCCTTTTCTGGTATATTGAGGTACACGAATTTCAACTGTTGAAAGATTTAAAATCAGACGGTTTCCTAATTCTGTGAAGCATGCACGAAGAGTCTGCCAGTACTTGGCACACACTGCAACGACCAGAATTGGACACAAGTATTGACTCGTACACAAGGTTGAACTTTCAACAGTTCCTAGGTAAGCCCCACTGTTCAAGACATGATGTTATCCCAGTGGACTACAAGCACTACATGAGACAATGTACCTGAACCATCCGTGATCTTTCCTTTTCTAGCAGTCACCAATGGAGGAAACTGTTCATCAGAATTGCCACAACAAACAGCAAATATCAATAAAGCTAATCACATGACGAAGCAAATATACAGAAGTGATCGACATGGAAGTGGATGCAGAGAGAATTTCTGGTCAGGTACTCATTGCCTTGTTCATACACTTGCCATGTCAAACCAGCTTGATGGCAATTGATGCAGCAACAACCACACTTTCACCTTCTCTGCCAATACTGGCAAGCACTACACTTTGCTCTATGCTACCAACATCCAAGTCCATGGAGATATATTTCCAGCCTGCAAGGTAGACATAAGGACGTTGTGGAAGAACATTTGGAGCTTTCATTTGCCTCTGAAGAGCTGAAAGTGACTGAACAGGAGCTGTGTACAGGTTCTCAATAGGCCATGAAATGGAGACCATATCTTGAGGATTGATGGTTTTACAGCTACACGCGTCTGCTTAGGCTTTCTCTCCATTTTTTCTGTGATTGGAACCATTCTATATACACAAAGTCAGTTCAAGCTCACCATGAATTGCCTTCATCACATCCTGACATGATGTATAGCTCAGCTCGTGAGTGCTATTATATAAACCATGCAGTATTATAAATATTAAGTCATCTCTATATACATCAGAATATAATACAGCTACATCAAAGCACATAAAAAAAGGTTAACAGAATTATATAAAAAGGTAGAATATCTCGATGTAAATTCACTACAAAAATACATAAACATAACCCAATAAATACATAAACATAACCCAATAAATACATAAACATAACCCAATAAATACATAAACATAACCCAATAAATACATAAACATAACCCAATAAATACATAAACATGACCCAATAAATACATAAACATAACCCAATAAATACATAAACATAACCCAATAAATACATAAAATAAATACATAAACATAACCCAATAAATACATAAACATAACCCAATAAATACATAAACATAACCCAATAAATACATAAACTTAACCCAATAAATACATAAACATAACCCAATAAATACATAAACATAACCCAATAAATACATAAACATAACCCAATAAATACATAAACATAACCCAATAATACATAAACATAATCCAATAAATGCATAAACATAACCCAATAATACATAAACATAATCCAATCCAAAACTTCATCTTCCCCAGAAAGTACTTAACCCTTTGAACGCAGAGTTCCTGAACCTTTTGCAGCCTATATGCTGAGTTCCTGGAAGCAAATTTCACCAATTAAAAAAAAAATGTTTTCTATTTGGTCTGCACTATAAATTAAGCACTATAAACAAGAATTCATGAATAGAAAGGTCAAAATAATTGTCCTTTGTCCTTCTTTTGGGGGTGGGGCTAATGCCAGTATTCCACTTTATGGTGCCAATCGTACCAGCTTGGACTACCAATGCACAAAAATTCCTTGCAGTGTACACAGAAATACACAGTTTTTCATCTCTTGGGTAAGTCCTTGTCCTCTGCATCAGGATTAGCCTTCTTGGCCTTGAGGTACATTGTACTTCTCTCAGCAGACACGGCAACGATTGTTTCCGGTGGCATGTGCTGGCTTCTCGATGTCGTGATGAGCATCCCTTTTCAGCCTCTTTGTGCCCGAAAAACATCCTAAACACATCTACCAAATCCAGTCCCCACAAGCTGCTCACACAACTCATGAACATATGGAAGGTGTAGGTCCTCTTTCCTGGTTAAGCATGGGGTTTCACAAAACCCATCTGGATGTAAGCATTGTACACAGCCCACATGAAGAACTTCATGAACATTCTCCTTGGCCACTTATAGGGCGACGACATTTCTGAAGCTTTGTCATTTGGTCATTTTTACCTTTCCCCCCATAATTATACTCATTATAAGCTTTCACTGACTTGGGGGCACGGATGGGCACTCTCCTGTATTCAGCTGGATCATAATGCTGAACATGCTCAGCCGGGGAAGCAACATACAGTGCAGATACAAAGTAGATTGGTTTTTTATCCTTCCAAACGATCGCTGCAACTGTGCCATTATAGTACAAGTCAGAATCACATTTGTTCATCTTATTAGGTCTCCTAATCGGGGACTTAGGAAATTCCCGCCTGTTTGTCGTAGCCATGCCACAGAGTCTTATGTCGTGATTATTTAGCAAATATTCTGCCAATTTGACTGACGTATAAAATCTGTCCGTGAATACATCTGTCCGTGAATACAGCATAATTTTGTCCCTCATATTCGCGGGTCATCCGAACTACAAGATTGCCAGTGACACCTAGCTTATCAATCTCATCTGCTCTCTGAACCCATTCAGTATAGAACTTGGCATTGGAAATGTATCCATTCACAGAATCACATAGTAGGAAAGTCTTTATACCCCAGCATATGGGTTTGTCCTTTATATATTGTCTAAATGACAACCTGTTTGTGGTAGGAATCATCCCTTCGTCAAGACTCAGTTCACATTCGGGAACATAGTAATGCTTGAAACGTTCCAACAAATGACTGAATACGGGACGAGCCTTGTATATTTTGTCATCCTTATCAAGGGTTGGGTCCTCCTCATCTACAAAATGCAACATGGACCAGATAGCTAAAAACTTGTCCCTGGTCATAGTCTTAGGAAATCCTGGGGTCTCACAAAGTTTGAGCCATTTGTCTTCCAATAATACTCATAACGGTCCTTGTAAAGTAATATTTCCATGGTACACCAAAGTCCAAAGAATGCCTTCAGTTCATCCAGGGTGAGGAGCTTTAACAATTTTTAGCAATGTAGCTGTTTGGTTTGGCAGTAATCACAAGCTGAGCCTGTTTATTAGTCTGAGTCAAAAATAAATCTTATATCTCATCATTCCATTATAAGGACAAAAAATCAGCTGGTGTACTGTCAGCATTTATTTCACTGGGTATATTCTTTGGCCCTGCTTTCTCATGCGGTGTAAACTTTCAGCAAAATGACTAGTGTCCCTAGTCCATCCTACAGGTGGAGAGGGGAGCCTAGGGAACCTATACCCTTGGCCACAGATAGGAGAACGACCCCTAGCATGCCGAGCACGTCAACCTCTAATACGAACTCTGCCTTGGCATCCTAGCTAGAGCTGGGGCATTATCACGTACATTATCCTTGTCCTCATGATAGCTCTCTCCAGAGGATTCATCATGCTCATAAATACTGCCTTCACTGCCTTCACTCTCAAAGTCACTTTTGTTGCCATAATTTTCACCCTGGATGCTCTCATCAACATCAACAGCAGCAGCAAATCAACATCTAAATGGAGTGCACCAACTAATAATGATGTAATCAAGTTCCTGCAGGATGCTGTAATCTAGTTTCAGAACTCATTTGCAGTTTAAAAAAATTAAAAAAAGTACTGGCGGCCGATATATAGACCGCTCGGACTTCTAGCGGCAGTAGTTGGTGGCCGGAATACCGGCCGCACGTGTTCAAAGAGTTAGCTATATTGGAGATTTTCATTGGGGATTTTATATTGAGTGATTTTATATTTGGACTTTATATGGGATTTTATATGGGGGATTTTAAGTTATCTAGAATACATAGTCGAGTTCCACAGAATTCTAAGAATGGTTTTACTGCTTCTAACCAATGCCATATAGCTATAATAAAAAATGTCCTAGTAACATAATACTTCAGGAATATGCAGACAAGACAATCCTAAAACTCAGTTTTAAAAAGTCGTAGCGGAGGCCAAATTATCTAGGGTCTCCTAGACTGAGATAGTTTTTGTGATGTGAAAGTGTGACATGCCCGAGTTATAAGATCTATGGGCCGGCTGAGCGAGTGAGAACGGCTGCATAGTTAATAGCTGATGAAACCCTTTACCAGATAGCAGAACAAGCCAATAGACAAGCCAAGACCTTAATAACCCTCGCAAGTCTTCCAAAGCCGCACAAGCAGGTGAGACTGGGCAGCATGGCAGGGTGATGGACATACTTGCTCTGCTTCATCAACATGCTCTAGCTTTTTTCTATTTCTTCGCTCTCCACTCAATACAGAGCAATCAGTACTAGTATGCACCATCCATGAAGCTTCATCCACAAATGAGCAGAACAGTAACATTGGGTGTGGACTAGAGATCCTCCACTAAAGCTAATGGCTACTGAAGGTGTATCCACGATAGAGTCTTCCCTTGAAACATACTCACTATACAGTAGACCTTGTTTTGCAAGGAGGCGGTGAGGGTCATGCATAATTCATGTTGCATGTTCAAATATGTGTACAATTCAAGTGATAATCATCATATTAGGCCTTGTTCTTCATTAGGTACTCATCTTCACCAACAGTAACTTTATCCTGCTCTTCATCTTCCTCACTCTCTTCATCCTCTCCATGATTTCCTACTCCTTCTTTGCCAGGTGAGTGCATGGTTCTACATAGTTAGTTAGTGTGGACATTACATCCTCTCCTCTATAGCACATCATCACAAGCACACATGCTCTTAATCTTCATACAGACTAAAAACAATTATAGAAGCAGCATATTTTGAAGCACTTGCTTTGGCCTTCCTCAGAGTGGCCAGGGAGGAAGGCCAAAAGCAAGTTGGTGGAAACGTCAGTTCTGACATAAAGAGAAAGCTGATTGTTTATTTAGAGCTAGTCATCATTCTTACTTCTTTTCTCTTCTTTCCTTTCCCCTCCTCATCTCTCACCTCCTCCCTTATCCTCTCCCCTCCCTCCTCTTCTCTCTTCCTCTTCCATGCCCACCCCTCTGTCCCCATCATGCAGTGCCTGCTTTAACTCTGCTGCAGTAGGTCTCACCTTTGTGATGGTAACATTGAGTGCAAGTACTTTCCTATTGGTCATCCTGTACTTTCAACTGGACTCATTAAATTTGTAAGTGTAACCATCCATGTCATGTCATATGTGTGTCCTTTAACCTGGAGTGTGTGGAGGATTATGGTTGGTTTATGCCACACCAAGTAATCCTACCAGGACTTGTAGTAAGTAGAGTAAAGCATTAGAACAAATCTCCACACACTCACAAATACTGTCCTACCTCCTGAGCCGCCCCCTCAGCTCAGCAACTGGCTCCCTTAAATAGGCCACCAGCTCTGCACTTGGGTTTCACCTTACATGGTAACATGCATGCACTCCACATGATAACTTGATGTTCTAGGTGTTTATTGCTATGTGTTTGCATGGGGTTCAGGGTCCAGGGTACTCTCGTTGTGCTGGCATCTTAGAATCTTATCATGGGTGACTTTCAGGTGGAGAATCCCTGACACTCCCCCCTTTCCTCCCCTTCAGTGTAGTTGGGTCGTCCTCCCAGGCCTGCCTGGATAGGCCATCGGCATTGGCGTTTGCTTTGCCAGGTCGGTGGTGGATGTCCTAGTCAAAGGGCTGGAGCAACAGGGCCCACCGGGTGAGGTACCCACCAGTATCGTCCAGACAGTTGTGATCTGTGGTGATTGAGAAATGCACGCCTGTTATGTAAACAGAGAAGTGTTTAACTGCCTCAATGATAGCGAGGTATTCCTTCTCAACCACCGCATAGTTCCTTTCTCTGGAAATCAATTTCCTGGAAAAGAATGCCACGGGGCGGTCTCCCAGCACCTCATCAAACTGGCTGAGGACAGCTCCAATTCCAACATCTGAGGCATCGGTCTGGATGGTAAATTGTTTGTTGAAGTCTTGTCCCTGCAGGACGGGTCTGGTAGTCAGTGCTTCTTTCAGGCCCTGGAATGGTGTCTGATGAGACTCCTGCCAATCTACTCGGTCTGGCAGTTCTTTGCGGGTGAGGTTGGTAAGGGGTTGCAATGGTAGCGAAATTGGGGGTGAAGCACCTGTAGTAGCCTGCCAACCCCAATAACGCCCGTACATCCTTCTTTTTCTTTCGGTGGCAAACTCTTTTACAGCTATGATCTTTGCTTGTTCAGGTCTGACTTGTCCTCGGTCTACAACGTGGCCAAGATAGGGACATTCAAACATTGCATAGCGGCACTTAGCTTGCTTGATGGTGAGTCCAGCCACTCCTATTCTGGTGAGGGCTTGGTCCAGATGGTGGAGGTGGTCCTGCCAGTTGGAGCTGAAGACGACCACGTCATCCATGTAGGCTGCAACAAAATTGGTTACATCTCCTAAGATGGAGCTCATCATTCGTTGAGACACACTTGCGGCACCCACTAGGCCGAAGGGCATAACATTGAAACAGTACTTCCCATACGGGGTGACGAAGGCAGTCTTCTCTCTGGAGTGTTTGTCTTCTGGTACTTGCCAGTACCCTTTGGTGAGGTCGAGGGTAGTGATGAACGAGGCTCCTGCTAGTCCATCGATAAGTTCATCAATTCTGGGCATTGAGAATGGGTCAGGGCGGGTGACTGCATTGATCTTTCTGTAGTCAACACACAGTCTAAGTGACCCATCCTTCTTAGGCACCATGACAATAGGAGATGCCCAAGCGCTCGTGCTGGCCTCAATCAAGTCAGCCCGCAGCATCTGCTCATCACAATGTCCTTCCTGGCATGGGGAAGGTGATAGGGGGGTGAGTGGATGGGGATGTCTCCCCGTGTGGATGGCAAAAGTGGCTTTCCCTGTCCTTCCTGGCGTGTCGGTGAAGAGGTGATGGTGCATCTGCAGCAGTTGTCTCATCTGTGCCATCTGTTCCTCCTCTAGATCTGGGTTGATGAGTGGTTCGTCCATTGGCTGGGTGTGTGGCCAGGTTGGAATGTCTGGCCCTTGCGTCTGCTCCTGTTTGACTGTCGCTATCAGGCACACTGCAGAAGGTGCCTCCCATCTCGACATCATGTTAATGTGGTAGGCGTGCAACGGGCGATGGCAACCCTCCATCCTCACCACTGAATGTAGCCGCTGAAAGTTTCTCAACACTGGGGAAGAGTCCCTGCCACTTGGCCAGGAGTTTGTTGCTGGAGGAAGGGAGCAGTACCAGTATTAGATCTCCGACCTGGAGGGTTCTGTCCTTGGTGGTTCTGTCATAGTATTTCTTCATGGTCGCTTTGGCAGTCGTCTGTGAGCTGACCGCTAGATCTCATGCTACCTCTAGTCTTTGGTAAGTTTCCGTGCAGAAAGGAGAGCATGCTTTCGGAGGCTTTCTCTGGGCCTTCCCATTCCTCCTTGATAAAGTCCAGAGGTCCCCTCGGGTTTCGTCCATAGAGGAGTTCAAATGGGGAGTACCCTGTAGATACTTGCGGAATACTGCGATAGGCAAACAAGGCGTAAGGCAAGATCTTGTCCCATTACTGGTCAAATTGCCCTATACATTTTCTGAGCATCTGCTTGAGCATACTGTTAAAACGCTCGACCATACCGTCTGTTTGGGGGTGGTAGGCCGAGGTGCGGATAGACTTGATCCCAAAAAGGCGGTGGAACTCTTGCAGCAGGGTGCTGGTAAAGTTGGAGCCTCTGTCTATCAGAATTTCTTCTGGGAACCCCACTCTGGAGAAGAGTTCTACCAGGGCATCTGCCACCTCTGTGCTTGTGGTCGTTTTGAGGGGGAATGCTTCTGGAAATCGTGTTCCATAGTCACATATGGTAAGGATGAATCTGTGTCCTTCTGCTGTCTCTGGTAATGGTCCCACAATGTCCATAGCTATACGGAGAAAAGGAATAGTCATAACAGGTAAAGGCACTAATGGTACCTTCCATCCCTGTGACACCTTCTGGCAGACCTGACACCTGGCACAGAGGTCTGCAACATCAGCTCTTATCCCTGGCCAGAAGAAGTGGAGCATGAGTCTCTCTGTAGTTCTTTTTCGTCCCAAGTGGCCTGCCCAAGGGATCTGGTGTGCCATCCTCAGCACTGTCTCCCGGTAGGATCGTGGTAGCACCAGTTGGTGAGCCTCCTCCTCCTGCCTGGCAGGCTTCCACCTTCTGTAGATGAGTCCATCTGACTTGAAGAATGGCATGCCGGGTCTGCTGCACTTTCTCCGTGGGTGTTCCAGGGAAGGGTCTTCTGCCTGAGCCTGCCTGAGCTGGGAGGGCCCTCCATCCAGAGGCAGCTGCTGGCCCCAGATAGTTTGGTGTTGCTTGCGTGATAGTCTCTTCTTACTTTTGGCCTTCTTCTTCTTTGCACTGTATGCCTGGAAGATGTCGTCATCAAAGTTTGGGAGGTCTGTAATGGTTCATACTCCTGCACCATCATTCTGCTGCTATGCTGGTAGGGTGTCAGGGGTGAGGGGGAGGGGCTGGTCTTTTGGTTATGGAGTGGTCATTGGGTCATCTTCTTGCTCCTCCTCGGACCCGTCGGATGCATTATCTCCATCCTCGCTAATGCTGCTGCCCGACTCTTCGCTATGATGGTCAGGAAGGTCTGCAAGGTAACCGGCCGGGGGCGCTTACGTCTAGGCCTGTGGTTGATTCTCTTTGTCTGTTGTGGAGCCAGGTCAAGAAGGTTAGGGACGTCCATCCCTAGCAAGGCGTTGTAGGCCAGGTTTTGTTGACTGCCACGATGAGATGCAGTGTCCTCTTCTTTACGGTGATGGTGGCCTTGGCCAGAGGGAGTGTGTGAGTGTGGTGTGGGGTCCTGTGACCTGGAGATGTTCTCCAGTCAGTGCTTCCTTCCGGATCCATCGAATGTGGACTTGGGTCTTCGTGCACCTGATGTCTATCGTCAGAGTCTTTACCCGTTGCCCGTTGATGATACCTGGGAGGTGAAACAAGTGAACTAAGTAAACATACCATAGGGCAAGGACACTGTTATGCGCGTTACGTGTCACACACTTTGCATGTGCACTGCTATGGCATGTGTTGACAGGTAAATCTGATGTAATTTTCCTAATCTAGAAGAAAGATGCATGTAATTACTCACCAATTTTTACAAAGCAGGATTCTCTTAAAAGTGCTCCTGGAATTTCACTTATTTCTAGATATATTCAGTAGGACTACGTTGACTACAAATGGTTCTATCATAATGCACATGCTTGTGGCGCTCACCATAGTAAAATGTGTGCCGTAACGCATGTTACGTAACTCACGTTACACACTAATTTACGAGTATGAGGAGCATAATTCTTACTGAGGAATAAGGAAAATCACTGTATTTATAGAAATGATGCCAAGGGGTAAGGGTGAGTGCTGTGTGTATGGGTGAGGGTGGGTGGGCAAAGGGGCAGGGTGAGGTGAGTACATAGGCAGTTTAAGAAGTCAGTTTGTAGATTTCCATCTTATGAATTCTTTATCTGTCCTCTTCTGATCCATATCCAACATAACGAAGAAGCGCGATGAGTTGGTAATGGGGGCAGGAGGATCAATACGGGAGAGAATAGGGAGACGGTCGGCTCTCGCTGGCCAGTTCCATCTCTTTAGCCCAGCAGATTTCATAAAATTTTGCGACAGATGAGTGGGAGTGCTGCTCTCCACTTCTCCCACAAAATATTTTCTGTCGTAGACAGCTGTGAAAAAGCACAAAACTGTGCAGTAATCAAATTTTACCCATCCACCTCCATCTCCTGCTGCTGATGAGCCAACACACCAAAGTCACGTGCCAGTATAGAGTGATGGAGGGCACCCTTAATGTTGTGAATGCAGTGCTTGCTTCATATCCCGACCACGGCTGGTGAGTTACTCCAGAACCCCTCATTGAATCCCATGCTAGCATTGCGCTGAGAAATCTCCTTCTCTGTGATGTCGGTTACCTTCACAGACGACATAGTTCCTGCAGCAGCTGCGAATGAAGCAGAGTCTTTGACCAGCACTTGACGCGACTTTATCCTGTTCCATACATAGCGCTTTGCACTCCCGCCAGTCCCGTCAACTGGACCTTTGCCATGGGACGTAGCAAAATACTTCCATGTGATGTTGAGCCTGTGTCGTTCCTCCATGGTAGGCAAAGCATCGATGATGTAGCGGCTCTTGAATTGGACAGAAGTCCCATCCGACCAAATGTTGAGCTCAGTGACCTAGATGATGGTACTCAGTGAATGATGAATGAAGGACTGATTGAATGTTTCAGATTTTACCTCATCTGGGAGTGTCTCAAGAAGCTTGTCCAGGTAGGGAAGAATAGTTAATTTTGAGTGATCCTTACAGTCATAAGAGAGGATCCCACTGTGATGCTCGCCAGTGTACCAAAGCAAATATGTGAAGAGAGAGATACCAGCATGGGTCCAATGGGCTGACTGAATCTCATCTTGCTCGATGCATTCAAAATTTTCTGAGAAGTCCACCTGGAAGAAAGGTGAGTGAGAGTGAGTGAGTGAATGTGTGAACATACCTGCATCATTCCATGGCTGGGGTTGTAGTCAGATGCAGACTTCTCCACAGTAGCACGCTATTTGTTGTATTCCTCCACCTGTGCTCTCTTGATAAATACGTGATTGAGGAAATGGGGAAGAAGGGCGAGGATGTGCTCCTTCAAGTCATCAGTCATCCCCTCATGAACAACTTTCTTTGGGCGCTCATTCTCGTCCTTCTCCCACTCAAGCCATGTGACCGCCTGTTCCACTTGCACCACCTGATCATACTGCTCAAGGAAGCATTGACCATCATGGCAGTTGTTGCACTGATTCAGCCAGCACTTGTTTGAAGGGTTATCACACATGAAGGAGTCAGGGGTAGTGGGGGAGTACCGGGGGATATCTGGCACCACCTTGTGGAGTGCCTCCAATGCCAAGATGACATCCTCATGGTACTGACAGATACATGCATTGTGTGGGGTCTGGCTTACACAGAGTACATGGGTTGGTCTAAGAGTCTTGAACTTTGTTAGACCAACTTTTGCATTGGGATAGTCCTGGGTGAAAAGAGCATGACACTCATTCAGGGTACAGACCAAGTAAAGGATCTGTTTCTTCTCCATTCCCACTTTCCTGGCATCTTTCCGACCAGGGGCTTGACGACTGATGTCATCGCGTTCATAGAAAGAGATGACGAGCTGGTCTGTCTCACCGAGTTCTGTTTGGATAGGATTGGGTGTGTGGGGATCCACGAATCCATCGTCTGCACAAATTTTCCTGCATACTTCTTTCTTTTTGTTTGGATCATTGGGTAGACTGAGGCGAAGATGGGATGTGGCCTTACCCAGTGCATTGGCACTACCGAACACAGTTTTGGAAGGAGTATCTGAGGTGCAAGGTGCTCGAGGGCCTTGCGCTGCCGATACTTTTGTACACGTTGTATAGTTGTATTTGGCTGACCTGTGTTACGCACGTTACAAATTTCAACGTGAAATGGACAGACAACTGCTCCTTCAATTGGTACCATTTTTAGCATAAAGTAACATCACATAGTAAGGGAAGAGAAAATGGAATTATCTGCCTATAACTTTGGAAACAGTGGGAACTTTTCGACATTTTTGGTACGCACGTTACAAGAAAACTTGTAATTAGAAAGCAATGCAGGGCTCCATTCCACACCATGAGTGCCAAAAAATGTTTTGGACGATGAAACCAAACAAAAATTCCCACACAAAAATGTAACCATAGCTATCTTCTAACATGGATTTCTACTTTCATGGAGCTGAGACAATCTTTGTCAAAAAACCATTAAAAATTTTCACTGAACTTCAAAGCAATGGCGTGGAGTCACGAGTAAAGATATCAATCTAAAACCAACTTTTCCTTAAGCCCCAAGGAGTCTACTTCATGCCCATAAACATTTTTGGGGCATTGCCATGAATTTTTTTTCCGGACCTCCAATGTCACCATTTTTTGGCATTGCCCAATAGCTGTTATTCTCTTGGCGCACTTTGCCACAATGTGGCCGTTGTCACTGCAATGAAAACATCTTGGTCCTAGTACAGGGTCGAAGGCTGGTGGTCTCTGCGGTTTGGCTTCAGTGGGTTGTCTAGTCTCTCCTTTCATCTTATCAAGCTCCTGCTATCCTCTGGGTTTGAATCTGTCACCTCCACCTGGTGGTCTGGTCAGGGCTGGTCTCATCCATGGTCATCTAGGCTCCTCTGTTCTGGGTTGGAGATGGCGGTACTCATCTACGTGTTGTCCTGCCTCTGCTGGGGTGGTGGGTTGACGTTCACGCACCCAGAATTCCATCTTTTGGTCAGGTCGCATGGTGAGTGACTTCTCAACAGCTATCAACAGCTATCATGTCTTCTAGGTCTTGCTTGGAGGTGTCTCCTTGGTCCATTTCCGGAGTCACTTTGTCATCTCCTGTCCCGACTCTCCAGGGAGCATGGTGAGGTCCCTCCACCTGGACCTGTAAAAGGCTGGTGTGATTCCGTGGTAGTCTGTCAGTGTCTGCTTGAGGGTGGCGAAGTCCTTCCTCCTGTTGAGACACCAACTTTGCCAGTCTCTGGGTCACTGCATCGACTGCAGTCTCTATTTCATCCTCACTACTCATGTCTTCAACATCTGTCCTACTTGCTGAGGTCGACTTGCTGAGGGTGGAGGGGTCGGTAGGGTGCTATTCTCGGTGGGTTGCTGTCTTCTGGTTCTCGTGGCCATGTTCCAAGCTGCTCTGTTTCGATGAGGTTGGTTCAAGTCGGTCGCTACCACCAATGTGGAGGAGGATTATGGTTGGTTTATGCCACAACAAGTAATCCTACCAGGACTTGTAGTAAGTAGAGTAAAGCATTAGAACAAATCTCCACACACTCACAAATACTGTCCTACCTCCTGAGACGCTCCCTCAGCTCAGCAACTGGCTCCCTTAAATAGGCTACCAGCTGTGAACTTGGGTTTGACCTTACATGGTAACATGCATGCACTCCACAAGATAACTTAATTGTTTGATGTTCTAGGTGTTATTGCTAAGGGTTTAATGTGTTTGCATGGGATGGGGTTCAGGGTCCAGGGTATTCTTGTGCTAGCATTTTGGAATCTTGTCAGGGGTGACTTTCAGGTGGAGAATCCCTGACAGAGTGGTCATCAACTTTGTGTGGCCTATACCAAGCTTTGTGGCCCACACCAACCTTGAGTGACCTTTAAGTGGCCATACCAACCTTGAGTTCACTACATCTTCCTTGTACACATGATAGCATATACCTGGCATGTGCACATGGTAGCATATTCCTGCCATGTGCACATGATAGCATGTACCTGGCATGTACACATGATAGCATATACCTGGCATGTGCACATGATAGCATGTACCTGGCATGTACACATGGTAGCATATACCTGGCATGTGCACATGATAGCATATACCTGGCATGTGCACATGATAGCATATACCTGGCATGTACACATGATAGCATATACCTGGCATGTACACATGATAGCATATACCTGGCATGTACACATGGTAGCATATACCTGGCATGTACACATGATAGGCATGTACACATGATAGCATATACCAGGCATATACACATGGTAGCATATACCTGGCATGTGCACATGGTAGCATATACCTGGCATGTACACATGGTAGCATATACCTGGCATGTGCACATGGTAGCATATACCTGGCATGTACATATGATAGCATATACCTGGTATGGCTCATGTATGCATGTAGAGAAAGTTATGTATGTAACTCTACTACTACTACTACTACTACTACTACTACTACTACTACTACTACTACTGATCACCGCCCATACCCTTTCTAATATTTCCTCTGTCTCACACTTGTGCACATATACACTTGCACACACCACATGCACACACACTCCCACATATGGTGCACACGGATACACATATGCAGAGGCTACAAGTTAGTTCCTTGTCTCTTCTCCAACGTATGCCTCGGATTGGGAGTTGCAGTTTTGTTTCAACAAGAACTGAGTGGCGCAGGTGCCACATGGACCAATGTGGCTTCGCCCATTAATGCAGATGACAACTTCAGCATGGCGTGGGTGTTGGGCATGTTACTAATATATGCTGTCCTCTACATGCTCATGGCTTGGTGAGGAGGGAGGGAGGGTCTGCTAATAATGTACTTAACCACAGCAATAAAAATGTCTGGTAAAGGGTGATTGCCTTGTGTGATGGTACATATATATTTTTTACTTCTATAAGGTATATCACTGCTGTTAAGCCGGGTAAGTATGGCCTTCCTAAGCCGTTGTGGTTTCCCTTCCTCCCCTCCTACTGGTGTGGTACCTCAAGACAGGCCGACAACTATAATGTGAGCTTCACTCTCTATATTATATACCATATTTGCTCAATCGGAAGCCACGGCTACTAAATGCCTCAGCCAGGCGGAGAGGGAGGCTACTATTAGAGAGTGACGACTCAATGAGAGTGTCGTCTATTTATTTGGAAGGGCGAGCGCAGGCACATCACGAGGCAAAGTAAACTATGATGCGGCAAGGGTGGACTAGGATCCCTGTACAAGGGAAACTAGTCTACCACACAGCAAGAACTTTATGAGATCTACTAGCAGTCATCTTCTAGAACAACTCCATTTTGTTCAAGTTCGGCAACATACCTAGCTACTACCCCAGAGAGGCATCTATTGTTGTGGACTGAGCAAAACAATGCTGTGCTATTGTGTATGTTATGCACATGCACTTAAAATGCACAGCACATGTGGGCCAAGTGGCAGGACAACAGTGGATGTGGTTTCTAGAACTATCACAATTTCTCTCGGCAAGAGGAAGTGGGAGGCCACTATTAAAGCCTGTCCACACTGCACAAGCCCGTGCACATTAATGTGCATTGGTCGCATCCACACTGAATTAGAATTGAAATAATGTGCATTATTCTGGTCCACTTGGATAGGTGGTTTGATGCGAATCAGAGCAACAAATTAAAGCCTTCAAATAAGTAGGGGAATGTGTGTTTAAAAGAATTTCATTCACTCGCGTCTTCACGATGTAGCAGTTGAGAACTTTGGAGCTAGCTCTATACTATCTGTGCCCTGCAGCCAAACTAGCTAGCTAGAGTAGCAAGAGAAATGTTGCTATGTTTATACGACCTGCATCTGGACTTCTGAAGTTTGTGCAGTCACAACTTCCATTGGTTCTGCCTTTCCAGCAGCTCTCTCCTTTCTTCTTCTCTGCAGAAAATGATTCCTATGCATCTGTAGGTAGTTAATCAGCAAGAAAAGGACGCAAAAGCAAACTCCATCTCAACTACGGCAATAGAGTATATGATTTTGACTGACCCTGGCAAGCTGATTATTTATGTTTCGTACGGTTTATTTTGGTGCTATTAGAGACACGACGATGCACATCAGCATTTCCCTCTGACCCAATGTGCATTGGTATAAGTGCAGTGTGGACAAGCCTTTAGGGAGGGCGACTACCTGAGAGTGGCCTCTGATTGAGCAAATATGGTGTGTGTATATTTATGCAGCCTAAATTCTGGTTTATAACAAGCACACTTGGAATGCTATGCACTTTCAAAACCCAAGCTTGCTACATACATGTGCACGTCACTATATTGTACATAGTCCAACTATGATGCATCACTAGGATCATGTGACTATCACATGACCCATGGTACTCCATGTGTGCAGATGAGAGAAGCAATGGAGCAGGGTGTGCAGGAAGATCCGGAGGCACATGAAGAGGTAGACTCTAGCCTCCAGGTTGGCATCAGCATCCAAAACCTCAGCAAGATCTACTCCCACAATGTAAGACTGACATGTGCATGCATGTATAACTATCAACAGATATTTTAGGATTCAGATTTATCTTCAGAACACAAGCACACTTAAGCATCTCAGTCCTCTCTACTCTCACATGATCAATTATCATTTATCTCTAGCTATATCCACAACATTTGTGTCTATCATTCCTATTATATAATCATGAGTCACTAATTACAATCTCAGTCAACTACAATTAGCCTGCCTACGCTCCCCCTTTATAAAATCTGGTCCCAAGCTTTAGGTTCCATAGTGTGCCTGAGAATGACGCTCCCCCTGAGGGTAACATCTCTGTGGGTTCCATGATCGTTCCAGTGTTGTGTTTGCTGTTTCACTATCTTGAGACTCCAGAATGTCTGGTTGAATTCTGTCATAGGAGGTTGACATGCACAATTTTGTGTCGATTGCCATTCCAAATTTCAACATTGAGTGAGCTCTTGATTGATTTCACCACCCAACCTCCTTCCCATTGTGGTTCCAACTTCCCAGCAGTGGGTACAGAGAGCCAGATAGTACCACTCTCTGAATATTGCTTGGTGAACAAGTGTTGGACTTAACTGCACTTTTGCGTATGTGAAACAGATGCCTTGTTTGTCTCTACAAAACCTCTGAGTTCTGCTAATTTAGCCTGCAGGTTCTCAGGGTATGACGAGCCTCAAATTCAGCCAAAGTGGTGAGAGATGCATTAGAGTGGTTTGGTTTCTTCCATGCATCTAGAGAATCATGGTGGAGAGAGTGGATGAGTGGGTGGATGTGTGATAGGCATATACATGTGGGACGAGTGGTAAATGTTTTTCCAGTCATCTTGTTTGTGCATGTTTAGCTGAAGGACAGGCACAGAGACAGCATTGGACATAGGGTTGGGTATATAGCGTGGGCAGAGGACACCATTGATAACCCTAAACTGACCACAGGTTCACATACCTGCGCCAAGGATAGTGGCCTCACTCTCGACCCACGAAGAGGACTTGCTTCAGCTTGTATAGCTTTTGAGATGCTATACTTCTTGTGCTTCTCCAAGTTCAGTGGTAGAATAGAATAATGGGAAGGACTAGTGTGAGAGCACAAGGAAGACTTCCTTGTTGTGCAAGTGCATCTGCATTTGTTGAGCGAGCCCTTTCCATACACCACTTGCAAATTGTACTCCTTTAGAAACTAATGCCCAACGACAGAGCACACCCGCCATCTTTTGGGCTGAAAGCCACTGCAGCGGGGCATTGTCCATAAACAATTTGAAATGTCGTCCAAGAAGGTAATGACGAAATTGCTTTACTGCTTATATGATTGCCAAACCTTCTCTCTGAATTACACTGTTATGCCACTCTGACTGTGTTAGTGAAGGACTGGCATAAGTGATGGCGTGTCCATCCTGTTCTAATACTGCTCCAATACCAACAGCACTTGCATCTGTTTGCAGATTGAATTCTGGGGAGAACTGATCAAAACGGGGTATGCCAAGATAGGGGCACTAACCAGATGTCCTTACAAGAAAGCATTGAGTGCTGTGCAATATCTGGACACCTGGGCCTACATCTCTGATAATAGGCTGCAAGCTCAATAATGTGGCCTTGATGTCCATTGGTTCTGGAATCTGTAATACTACATGTACTTGGATTTTCTGTATCTGGGGACATGCCTGCTCCTGTAAAGGTGTGGCCAGATATGTAAGTAAGGAGTCTGATATGGCATTTCTTTCCTCATAGTGTAAGGCCAGCAGCACAGATTCGTTCAAAGACTTCGTAGGTGAGCACAATGTGAGTCATCGGTGGAGGTCACTAAAATATCGTCCAAGTAGGTCGTCACAAAAGGAAAACCTCTTAACACTTTATCTATAAGTAACTAAGGAACTGGTCACTCCATTCAACCCAAACAGCATTCACCTAATTATACTTGAACAAATCATTCCAGAGCCTGGGCAGAATGCATTGTTTGGGCTTCCTGGTAGCTGCCAGTACCAAGTATGTAAATGCAATGTTGAGGGTAGAGTAGAGCCTGACAACTGGTCCTGGATTTCATCAGGTAAGGGGAGAAGGTAAGCATCACTGGTGGACCTCTTATTAGGTTCCCTGTAATCAACACACACTCTAATACCACCTGTAGTCTTTGGAACAAACACTGCTGCCACCATCCAAGGGCTGGAACATTTTTTCAGTTATGCCCTGCTCTAACTTAGCGTGCAATTTCCTCTCTATAATGTGCTGGTATTCGACGTGGAGGGGTTGCCCTTTGTGGTTATACAGTGCAAGGCAGCCTATGTTGCCCCTATGCCCCTAGTGCTGTTTGGAATAAGATTAGGCCTTCCTGTACAACTCCCGAGAGACACTCCAGCAATTCAAATAACTTTGAGGGCACATCTTGGCAGAGTGAAGGTACTGTATCTCTTGCAGCTGTGGGAAGTAGGGGAGACCAACAGAAGACTGGAGACCAGAAAGAAACAACATCAAGATGCCTGTAGAAAGTGTTCAAAAGAGAAATCTGCAATTGCTGAACATGCATGGGACAATGGATGTCCTATTTTGTGGGAGGAAGCCACCATCTTATACGAGGCCAGAAGACAGAACTGCTAGTGAAGGAGGCATTGCCTAACAGCCTAGCACCAAATGTGAGCAGTTCAGTGGAGATTGTGGAATGGACTTGCCTGGCTGCTGGGGTGGTGGCCACTCTCAACATATTCAGTTCTTTGTTGTGTTTTAATTTCAAGCATGTCTTTTTATTTTTAGTGCATTAATATTTTTAGTGCATTAATATTATTTTATACGTATTTTTGTTAAATTTTTTTTTATGAATTTTTATACCGTTTTATATTTAGTATTTTGGTGTTTATTTGGTTTCCATTATTCTTTATTGTATTTTTGCCACATCCGGTTCACGTGCTTGACTAGTGTGCAAGGGTGTGGTTTGTATCACATGGCGGATAGCTAGCTACTGGTATATAACAAGTTTATGCGAGTCTTAAAATCTCATTCCTGATGAAGGCTAGAGCATTAGTCGAAATATTGAGAGCTTCAATTTCAAGTTGATTATTGAGAAGGTCATTGTAATTCAAAACTAGTTGGTTTGTGATACATTGGCACTACACATTCCTCAACTAGGTCTGTCCTCGGGTGTTCGATTTCACATGCTCTACCCTCTATTTTTATTGCAGCTTCATAAATCGGTAAGATGGCTCACTTCACATATTTTGCTGCTGCTGCAGTGTATTACGGACTATTACAGATGGTCCAGTACAAGTAAGGCCCACACCATGCTTGCATAGGAGATGCACCCCCAGAATTACCGGTGATACCCAAGTACCCACGACAACATGACGTTTGACTTGTAGCTCACCAATGTGTATGGGAACATAGACATGGCTGAGTATGGGCAGCTGTTGTCCTGACACCATCATAAGATTTAGTTGTGTTGGGCCTTCAATATGGACAACTCCTTTTGCCAGTGTGAGAACCTCTTTCTGCACAATGACACTGATGATCCAGAGTCCAACCACATCACCACTTCCACCTCCCCTCCTCCCCATTGTAGCAGCCACCTTGGACTAAACAGCTGCTACAGTCACCATGCTCACATGGTGAGGGCTGATTGGGAGTAGTGATGCCTGTTGCCCCTGACAGGCGGCCCTTGTTTGTTTTCCTGATAGCAGTTTCTTGCCAGATGTCCCACTTTTCCTCACCCAAAACAATGGCGTCTTTTCTGATTGAGCAGAGGGCAATCACGCTGCAAGTGTCCTGCTCGGCTGCATTCAAGATAGCATCTTGGTGGATAGTGTGTTGGTTGTTCATTGGATGATGTTTCTGCTGGCATCGCAAATGATGGTGAGGGAGCTGTTACTTGTTCCTTTAATAGAGCAATCTGGTCCTATGGGAAGCTACCTCATTGGGTGTCTCTGGAACATTTTGACTTAGTTCATCAAGTGTCATTACTAATCGAGCCCTCAATCATCACAGCAGCCTCCAGTGCAGTTAGTTCTCCTGTCACTCTCACTTGCCACTCCACACTAGCTGGAAGTCCTGCTACAAACTGGTGCAGTAATAAGTGATTGCAGGCATCGTGGGCGAGGCTTGATCTGGCAATTTCTTCACTACATGAACAAACATTCTCAAGGTCCAGCTTACGTTTGTGAAGGTGTTCCAGCAGCACAAACTCCATTGGGCTAAGAACAGCAGCAATTTCCCTCTTGGCTGTAGCATAATCTCCTTGTTATTTGGGGGCTGAGTTCAAGCCATACTGCCAGTGTCTCTCCTTCCAAGAGAGTCGGAAGTTTGCATGTCTTTGTTGAATTTTCCCATTTGTTAGCTGTATAGCATATCTCAGAAACCATTCCCTTAAATCACCACTAGTAAAAGTCTTGGGTATACTGATGTGCCATTCAACCATTCTCTACCAATTTAACTATCAATAAATCTCTTAGGATTCAAATTTATCTTCAGCACACAAGCACACTTAAACACCTCAGTCCTCTCCACTATCTCACTGGATCAATTAACACATCTCTCTCACTCTATATACATTGTAATATATTATATATGTATACATATCCACAGTTCATAGGTGTCTATCAGTACAACTACAATTAGCCTACACATGCATGCATATGGCACATGCAAATACATCATGCGAGGCATGAAGTTGGCACATGCGTGCAGTAAGTGGCTAGGGCAGTGCAGTGGTAATCTGCTGAAGGATAAGTATTTGCTGTTCACTTATTGGAAGTTCACTTTCTGTTTGGTTTTGTGGGCGTGTACGTGCAGATCTTTATCCATAAGAAGGGACGAGCGAGAGCTGTTGACAAGTTGTACCTCAACATGTACATGGGACAGATCACGGCTCTATTGGGACGCAACGGTGCTGGCAAGACCACCATCATGTCCATGCTGACAGGTAAGGGGAGTTCAGGTTTAATGGTTAAGCCTCTTTATATCTACACATGCATGCATTTGTACGGACACATGTTCACACTCATGCATGCACACACACACACACACACACAGGCCTGTATCCACCCACAGAGGGAACTGCAACTATCAATGGTTATAGCATCTTGACTGACATGGACTTGATCAGGAAAAACTTTGGTTTCTGCCCACAACATAGTACTCTGTTTGATGACATGACAGTTAGAGAGCATCTCTACTTTTTCGTGCATCTCAAGGTATAGAGGAATGAGATCATTGATAATTTTTATCTTAGTGGAGATCATTGCTGAGTTCTTCTCTCTCCTCCATCCATTGTCCCTTCTTCCCTTTTTCCTCTCTCTTGCTTCGTTCCCAATTTCCCTCTCTCCAACCTCTCCCCCCTGCTGTTTCCCTCTCCTCAATCTCACTCGCTTGCTTGCTTTATTCCCCCTCTCTTTCACCTAATCCCCCTCATCTCTCCCCCCCTTCTCCTCTTCCCTGATAGGGTATCCATGATGGTATAAAGGAAGAAGTGAGTAAGATGATTGGAGATCTGCGGTTGTGCAGGAATTCAAACACCCCAGCATCTCTTCTTTCTAGAGGACAGAAAAGAAAGCTTAGGTGATTGGCATGCTTTATTAAAGTTCATTCACATTCACTTTCACTTACAAAAATCACTGTGACTCTCTGAATATCCACTCATTTTTAAACTATCATGCTGCTGGTGTGCTGGAGGTTCTTTAACTATTCTTCAGCGCTTTTGAAAACACTTAAAAAAAGTTAGCTATACCTCCATAAGCTGGCAATAAATGGGATGCTGATATTCTAATAGGAGCACTTCCAAAATCGAAGATCTTGAACTCTTACTACTACAAGTGGCAGGAAGAGGAGCAGTGAGTGGAATAATATTATGTAGAGTGTAGTAACTGAAATATTCACAACTAAATGTAGGGGTAAATAATTTGTTGGCATGTGTAATTAGACAGGTATTCTACAGGCAGCCAGGCAGGTTGTATAGTGTATAGAGCCCTGCATGTTCTGTGCAATATGTAACATTTCCCTTCCCCCAACCCAACAACAACTGAAAATTCTGAAGATTATAATAGCATTGAGGGTGCTGCCTGTGTATAATGCAGCTGCCTTCTATACAGTTAGCTGGGTCTGATTAATAGCATTGAGAGTACTGCCTGTGTATAATGCAGCTGCCTTCTATACAGTTAGCTGGGTCTGATTAATAGCATTGAGAGTGCTGCCTGTGTATAATGCACCTGCCTTCTATACAGTTAGCTGGGTCTGATTAATAGCATTGAGAGTGCTGCCTGTGTATAATGCAGCTGCCTTCTACACAGTTAGCTGGGCCTGATTAATAGCATTGAGAGTGCTGCCTGTGCATAATGCAGCTGCCTTCTATCAGTTAGCTGTGTCTGATTAATAGCATTGAGAGTGCTGCCTGTGTATAATGCACCTGCCTTCTATACTGTTAGCTGGGTCTGATTAATAGCATTGAGAGTGCTGCCTGTGTATAATGCACCTGCCTTCTATACAGTTAGCTGGGCCTGATTAATAGCATTGAGAGTGCTGCCTGTGTATAATGCACCTGCCTTCTATACAGTTAGCTGGGTCTGATTAATAGCATTGAGAGTGCTGCCTGTGCATAATGCACCTGCCTTCTATACAGTTAGCTGGGTCTGATTAATAGCATTGAGAGTGCTGCCTGTGTATAATGCACCTGCCTTCTATAGAGTTAGCTGGGTCTGATTAATAGCATTGAGAGTGCTGCCTGTGTATAATGCACCTGCCTTCTATACAGTTAGCTGGGCCTGATTAATAGCATTGAGAGTGCTGCCTGTGTATAATGCACCTGCCTTCTATACAGTTAGCTGGGCCTGATTAATAGCATTGAGAGTGCTGCCTGTGTATAATGCAGCTGCCTTCTATACAGTTAGCTGGGCCTGATTAATAGCATTGAGAGTGCTGCCTGTGTATAATGCACCTGACTTCTATACAGTTAGCTGGGTCTGATTAATAGCATTGAGAGTGCTGCCTGTGTATAATGCACCTGCCTTCTATACAGTTAGCTGGGTCTGATTAATAGCATTGAGAGTGCTGCCTGTGTATAATGCAGCTGCCTTCTATACAGTTAGCTGGGTCTGATTAATAGCATTGAGAGTGCTGCCTGTGTATAATGCACCTGCCTTCTATACAGTTAGCTGGGTCTGATTAATAGCATTGAGAGTGCTGCCTGTGTATAATGCACCTGCCTTCTATACAGTTAGCTGGGTCTGATTAATAGCATTGAGAGTGCTGCCTGTGTATAATGCACCTGCCTTCTATACAGTTAGCTGGGTCTGATTAATAGCATTAAGAGTGCTGCCTGTGCATAATGCACCTGCCTTCTATACAGTTAGCTGGGTCTGATTAATAGCATTGAGAGTGCTGCCTGTGTATAATGCAGCTGCCTTCTATACAGTTAGCTGGGCCTATTGAGAGTGCTGCCTGGTGTCTGTCATTTAGAAATATCAAATCAATATAGTGCTCTCCCCAGTGCATCAATATATGGAGGCATAATTGATTTTACTTGTGGAAATATGAAGCAATGCAAAAATAATAATAATAACAAGGACAATAAAATGTGCATTCCACGACGTGCTGCCAACATTGAACAATAGCCTCACCACAGCCTTAGAGCAATGAGTGGCTTCTTCAGTATGTGTTCTCAAGTACTCTTTAAGTATTTGTTACAATGTTATACAATAGTGTGGGGATTGCTCTGATTGGAGGCTCCAAGGTGGTCATCCTGGACGAGCCGACCTCTGGTATGGACACTCATGTCAGACGGACCATTTGGGACCTACTCACCAAATACAAGCAAGATCGCTGCATAGTCATGAGCACTCATTTCATGTAAGTATGTGAACTCTGCACTGCATGGAGTATTATAGGGCTAGGGGAGGGGTGTGTGTGGTGGGGGAGGGGGTGGGGGGGATGTGTTGTGTTAATTGGAGTACAAACTTACTCTCTTTTAAATGTCTGCCTCTAGGGACGAGGCAGATCTTCTAGCTGATCGTATCGCCATCATGGCTGAAGGCAAGCTATGCTGCTCAGGGTCCTCTCATTTTCTAAACAAAAGGTGGGTGTAGCATGTTGTTGTGGGCATCTTCTTAGCTGCTGAAATGGTTTCGGTTGATATTAGCTCCAAAAAGACTCCCAGTATGCCTTCAATCCTTTGCTAAGTTAGTAAACCAGCCGACCTAAAAATTGTGAAAAGTGTGAAAGGAAACTGGAATTCATCTTCAAGGATATGTGTATCAGGGGTGTGGCATCAAGACCTTCAGGAGGTTGTAGGAGGTCCTTGGCTGACTAATAACTAAACAATATGTTTTCTCCCATTCCTTTCTGTAACTAATGTAATGCTGTTAGTTAACCTAACTCTTGGCTGGTTTTGAGATAAGTTTGGGAGCTTGAGGAATGGCTGGCTGTCCAATTCAGACTCTCCTGATGAAGGCTCCTCATCTTTATCTTCAGAAGACAGGTCCAGGGAACACTCTTTTGGAAGAATTCTCTAACAGATAGCTGTCTTGATCATGTACTTTTCAACAAGAGAATGGTCTTGAAGATGAGTACTTTGTTGTCAGTCTGAAATGACCACAGTGCTTTCAGCTGCTTTGTGGAACTTTTTGAAAGAATAGTAATCATGCCCGCCATGTCTGTATGTAACCTTGGTGTGATGTGCTGACATGTTGCGTACAGTAAGTTGGATCTCTTGCTTCACGGGCGTGCTCCATCTCTGCTGCTTGGTTTCCTTGTGCAGTTCTCCCCTGCCATCATGTTGAGGGGCTCTGTAAAACAACAACAAAAGGGAAAGAAAAAACAACAACAACAATAACAATTGATTGTATTGGCTAGTCAACAGGTTCCCATGTGAGATTGTCCATTTTATAAATACACGCGGTAAGGATAGGTGGCTGGTGTTAGACATGGCCATGAAAAAATTCTAGAATTCGTAGCACCATTTTTTCATGGTAAAATCAATGTTCTGTGATAATGTATACTGCAATTCTCTAATAGGAACTGAGTTTATTTAGGTTACAATTGGAAAGTCATGAGCACAACCAGTTAGCTGGCCCTTTACCATTTAAAAGCAGGGTCGTCTCTCAGGGTGTGCTCTACATGGGAAAGGTCTTGTTTGTTCTTTGTTGTTTGTTTTTAAGTAGAAACTTTTTTCCCTCTTCTATTATTAAGGAGTCTAGTCAGCTCCACTTTGCTTCCTACAAGACTGTGTGGCTCTTGGCAAGGACATAGCTAATAGAATCCAAATGGATGCTTCAGGCCAGTTATGACAGATGGCAATCCGTTCCATTGAATCCGTTTCCATTGCATGTGTAGCGCAATCCATTCCATTCCGCTGCAGCTGAAATATTTTATAGCTGGTAATAACTAGCTAGTTATTGGATAGCCACTTCCTTCCAGACATTTTCTTTGGCCCTAATGCCTCAGACCTGCCAGAGGTTGGGAAAGCCCCTCACCACTTCAATACTTCTAGTTGAATCAAATACTACTCATGTATTTCATATCTGTTAGATCCATAGTCCTACTCATGTATTCATATCTGTTGGATCCATAGTCCTACTCATGATTTCATATCTGTTAGATCCATAGTCCTACTCATGTATTTCATATCTGTTAGATCCATAGTCCTACTCATGTATTTCATATCTGTTAGATCCATAGTCCTACTCATGTATTTCATATCTGTTAGATCCATAGTCCTACTCATGTATTTCATTATCTGTTAGATCCATAGTCCTACTCATGTATTTCATATCTGTTAGATCCATAGTCCTACTCATGTATTTCATATCTGTTATATCCATAGACCTACTCATGTATTTCATATCTGTTAGATCCATAGTCCTACTCATGTATTTCATATCTGTTAGATCCCTAGTCCTACTCATGTATTTCATATCTGTTAGATCCATAGTCCTACTCATGTATTTCACATCTGTTAGATCCATAGTCCTAATCATGTATTCATATCTGTTAGATCCATAGTCCTACTCATGTATTTCATATCTGTTAGATCCCTAGTCATACTCATGTATTTCATATCTGTTAGATCCATAGTCCTACTCATGTATTTCATATCTGTTAGATCCATAGTCCTACTCATGTATTTCATATCTGTTAGATCCATAGTCCTACTCATGTATTTCATATCTGTTAGATCCATAGTCCTACTCATGTATTTCATATCTGTTAGATCCATAGTCCTACTCATGTATTTCATATCTGTTAGATCCCTAGTCCTACTCATGTATTTCATATCTGTTAGATCGCTAGTCCTACTCATGTATTTCATATCTGTTAGATCCCTAGTCCTACTCATGTATTTCATATCTGTTAGATCCATAGTCCTACTCATGTATTTCATATCTGTTAGATCCATAGACCTACTCATGTATTTCATATCTGTTAGATCCATAGTCCTCCTACTCATGTATTTCATATCTGTTAGATCCATAGTCCTACTTACAGTATGTCAGTTATCCGGACTCCAGTTATCCGGAAACTTCAGTTAACCGATTGCACGCCGTATTCCTAGTACCCGCGGGCAAATTATTCATGAATTAACGAGGTATTTTACTTATTATTTTTATATCTTCCGTTCTGCAGGGACTGCACCCATGAAACTTGGGTCATATTCAGCCACATGATAGCTCTACTTCCTGTAAAAAAATCGAGCCTTCCTTACCAACTGGGCAGAACTAACCAGCATTATAAAACCTTGTCATCTTCTTGGGGGTGAATATTTTCATATTTTCACACTATTATACACACATTATAATGCCAACACAAGATGGTGCATCTATTTACAAACCCTCTACCAGCTGCAAAGCCAGTGGGTTGTTTTCCCCATCAAAATGCTAACACATAATAATACAAAAAACAAATTATAAGAGAGTGAAAATGCTAACACATACTAGAATAAAACCATAATATAAAACACAATTTTGTAAGGGAGTGTCTTGGGTAGAGCTCCGGTCTTGCTGTCACGGGTAGAGTAGAACTTGCTCAGTCTTGGGTATAGCTTGCTTGGTCTCCGGCATGATATTTCACCATGTTTTTATTCTACACAAACATGAGATACCAGGATAAGAATAACACTTGAATACTGGAGAGACGAGAGAAGTAGACGAAGGGACAGGGAACGAGAGAAGTAGACGAAGGAGCAGGGAACAAGAGAGAAGTAGACGAAGGAGCAGGGAACAAGAGAGAAGCACAGAAAGGAGCAGGGGGTGCATCAACATTACTGATAGTCCACCAAGGTATGGTATTACGAAAACAGTCACGGCCCGTTGATCCACCACACAAAGGAACCTTACAAAAACAACACTGGGACCTTGCCTCATGCCTGTAACCTTTACTAATGCAAACTACACAGCGCTTCTTTGCACAGCACTGTGGGAAATAACTTAGTTTTAAATTGAGGCGATCTAACTGACTATTTGCCTAACTACAACGTTGACCTGCACGCTGCCGAGAAGAGAAAGAACCAATCAAAGATTTAGCTAGAACAATCCTAGCTTCTAGATAATTACCCTTCCTTACTGATATTAGAGCTCGGACAGAAGAAAACAAAATAAATGAATTCAATAAACAAGCTTCTATCAAATTTGTAACCAACAAACCATCAATAGAATTTACATGTACATAACGCATTAGCTCCAAAAACCGATCCTAGGCATTACTTTACGAACCAAAGATCCAGACAAATCCGAGTGATTAGTGGACCAGTATAATTCTAAGTATGGAAGTGTGGAAACTCCCATTATTATCAACATTCCTACAAAAGCTTTCATTTCCTCTATATTAGTATCTACCCATGGCCTGGAGAGACGAGCCATCCTAGAAACGTAACTGTTCGTCTCTGCTACTAGGAGTTCCCACACTTCAAGAGTAAAAAAAAGTTAAAATGCATCTAAAAATGTACTTGATGCACCAAGCAATGAAGAAGTTGGACCAGCTGTTGCTGTATAGTCCAATTTCAAAGGAGTTGGCTCCTTTATTTCCCACTTACCTGTGACCTCAGTTAGCCTAACCAGTGCCAGATGCTCGGACAGAACCAGTGCCAGATGCTCGGACAGAACCAGTGCCAGATGCTCGCACACGCCTATAACCTCTGGCCCGCCTACTTCCAGTACCTTTTGGAGGACCACTAGCAACACTTACGACTCCACTACCACTTGAGCTGCTTCCCCCTTGGCCAGTACTCCCTCGCCCGCCTCTCCCTCGGCCAGTACTCCCTCGCCCGCCTCTCCCTCGCACAACTCCAGCACCAGTCGTGTTCCCACGCCCTGTAGAGACTTCAGGCAAGGCTTCCTCATCCTCCAATGTAACAAAAGGAGTCATAGATGCCTCATCTCCACTCTCATCATCTGATGCTGTAGGAAAAGTAGTGGGGAGGGTGGGGAAAACAAGATATATATATATATCAAGTTTGTGGTCAACATTTGAAAATTCAAATGAAAATCAACATCAACTCAACAACTCCAACCTACACTCTTAGCTATAACTTTTTTCCTATAACTATCCTGTCTGAATTTGGAATACCAACAGAATAAGCTAGCATTTGGCAATAGTACACTCTCAGTTGACTATGGTAAACAAAGGCTATGAAGCGCTAAGGTTAGAAGAAACTTACAATCGAGAAGTCCATCCAAGCGCGCCTCTTCTCTTAGAGCAACTGGATCCAGAGTGTTTCCTCGGTATGCATAGATGTCTTCACCTTCTTCCCCAAATGAATCTGACCCAGAATCGCCAGAATCGTCGGCTAAAAGTTGAGAAATAACTCCTCACAGGAGAGCATCTTTGAGCAGTTTTAAAAAAAAGCTCGACCAACAAAAATGGCGTTCAACCGCAGGATTTTTGTTGCATGATGCATCAACCGGAAATAATCATTTTTGTGACGTTCTCTAGTCTACTAGGCATGTGCAGAACCCAACCGGGGCTGTTAGCTCGTAACGGTTCATTTGATATATTTTTGTGTGGTGAAGGATGTAAGGTCTCGCGCCATATGGCGCTTACGGCGTTTAATCGGTTAACCAGAACAGGTGTACATGTACATACACTGTACATGTACAGTTCAGTGTACATGTACTTTGGTCCCAAGCATGGTCCCAAGAAACAATCATCACATTAGGGTACTAATCAACACATGATCTGCATGTGCTGAGATACAGCTGCTCATTTCTTGCTAGGTAAGCTCACATGATCTGCATGTGCTGAGATGCAGCTGCTCAAAGTTGGAAAAGGTTGTTGTCATCATCTGCCTCACCCCAGCAAGAGGTTGCATCTCAGCAGGATCCTGAGTCTACCAATGTGCAGTCTAGGATTGATAAAGCTTTGGATCCACTCAACATCCCATCTGCTGAAAGAGTGGATTGACTCACTTCAGACAATAATGCTCCAGGTTATCATGATTACAGTGAAGAAGAAATTGTCACACTTCTGAGAGAAAAGGGTGAAAATAACTTTAATGAAGATGAAGATGAGGAGACTACTGCTCCCACTGTTTCACATGCACAGGCTTGCCAGGCATTTGAAACTGTCCTGCTGTACCTGGAACAGCAACCT
This sequence comes from Cladorhizidae sp. MBARI D1340-BT2, assembly GCA_028752905.1. Taxonomy (NCBI): domain Eukaryota; kingdom Metazoa; phylum Porifera; class Demospongiae; order Poecilosclerida; family Cladorhizidae; species Cladorhizidae sp. MBARI D1340-BT2. The sequence continues at coordinate 35,353,773 of JAQNBH010000005.1, read as the reverse complement.
CATGTCCCCATGAATGCTACAGTGCTAATTAACCCTTTCATGGTCGGTTTTTTAATTATAAATATTGCTACCATTATACTAAAATTAACTGTATTGTCTCAAATATTTATTAAAGTCCATAGCAACCATATATTTTAGGAATCACACATAGTTAATTTATATGTAGGTGTGGTTTATGTTGTCTAGCAACAAAGTATGTGGTTGTAATTGTGGTTTTAGTAATTAATTTTTGAATTTCAAGTCAATTATTGTTCTATTTTCAAGTATATTTTATGATAACATGTTTTATACATTTGCAGGTACACAAATTTCAACCATAATGACCAGACTGCAGCATGGAATTATGAAAAACAGAAGAAAGCTTACATCACAGAGCTCAAATACCCATCAGTCACGATGAGACATCGTGACTGATGGGTATTTGAGCTCTGTGAGAGGTGGGACTGCTGTGACTTTGTGTAGATCCAAAAACTGTGGACATAGAAACAGATATTTTTATATTCTATACCATTTTGAACAGTAATACTTACCTAAAGGCTGAGTAAGACTCTTATCACTAGAGCTGGAGCTGTCATCAGAAACTATATCTATTGGATCTTCATCTTCCTCCATTACTTCTGAGTGACTAAGCTCAGGCTTTGCTCTGGGAAGGTAGCTATCAAAACCTTCGCCTTCAAAATCACTGTCATCCTCTTCAGAAAGGCCGAAATCGTCGTCTTCCAGTAAAAGCAGCACATCGCTAACGTTCAAGCGCTTAGCCATGATTTCCGTGTGAGCTTTCTGGGTTCAAAGTCCTTAGCAACCGTTATGCTGTCATTGTTTGTGAATACCACGTGATAGAGCAACGTTTTAGGCGTCGTTTAATAAGATTTTTATGGGGGTAAGTTCGAACGATCTATTTTTTATGAATTTTTTAACTGCGCGACTTCTTAGGGCGCTTTAAAGCGCCCGTGACCGTTAAAGGGTTAATGGCCTTATCATGGAAGCAGTGAAGAAGAGATATGAAACACAAAAACAGACAAAAATCAGTGATTACATGCACTGTAAACATGACTAATGCACATTATACATGTGTACATTCACTCTTTTAACATTATATTAGTGTACACATTTGTGTACAACTAGTGACTCAGAAATTTCAGTTATCCGGACACCTTCCGGTCCCAACCTGTCCGGATAACTGACATCCCACTGTATATCTGTTAGATCTATAGTCCTACTCATGTATTTCATATCTGTTAGCCATAGTCCTACTCATGTATTTCATATCTGTTAGATCCATAGTCCTACTCATATCTGTTAGATTCATAGTCCTACTCATGTATTTCATATCTGTTAGATCCATAGTCCTACTCATGTATTTCATATCTGTTAGATCCATAGTCCTACTCATGTATTTCATATCTGTTAGATCCATAGTCCTAATCATGTATTTCATATCTGTTAGATCCATAGTCCTACTCATGTATTTCATATCTGTTAGATCCATAGTCCTACTCATGTATTTCATATCTGTTAGATCCATAGTCCTACTCATGTATTTCATATCTGTTAGATCCATAGTCCTACTCATGTATTTCATATCTGTTAGATCCATAGTCCTACTCATGTATTTCATATCTGTTAGATCCATAGTCCTACTCATGTATTTCATATCTGTTAGATCCATAGTCCTACTCATGTATTTCATATCTGTTAGATCCATAGTCCTACTCATGTATTTCATATCTGTTAGATCCATAGTCCTACTCATGTATTTCATATCTGTTAGATCCATAGTTCTACTCATGTATTTCATATCTGTTAGATCCATAGTCCTACTCATGTATTTCATATCTGTTAGATCCATAGTCCTACTCATGTATTTCATATCTGTTAGATCCATAGTCCTACTCATGTATTTCATATCTGTTAGATCCATAGTCCTACTCATGTATTTCATATCTGTTAGATCCATAGTCCTACTCATGTATTTCATATCTGTTAGATCTATAGTCCTACTCATGTATTTCATATCTGTTAGATCCATAGTCCTACTCATGTATTTCATATCTGTTAGATCCGTAGTCCTACTCATGTATTTCATATCTGTTAGATCCATAGTCCTACTCATGTATTTCATATCTGTTAGATCCGTAGTCCTACTCATGTATTTCATCATATCTGTTAGATCCATAGTCCTACTCATGTATTTCATATCTGTTAGATCCATAGTCCTACTCATGTATTTCATATCTGTTAGATCCATAGTCCTACTCATGTATTTCATATCTGTTAGATCCATAGTCCTACTCATGTATTTCATATCTGTTAGATCCCTAGTCCTACTCATGTATTTCATATCTGTTAGATCCATAGTCCTCATGCATTTCATATCCGTTAGATCCATAGTCCTACTCATGTATTTCATATCCGTTAGATCCATAGTCCTACTCATGTATTTCATATCTGTTAGATCCATAGTCCTACTCATCTATTTCATATCTGTTAGATCCATAGTCCTACTCATGTATTTCATATCTGTTAGATCCATAGTCCTACTCATGTATTTCATATCTGTTAGATCCATAGTCCTACTCATGTATTTCATATCTGTTAGATCCATAGTCCTACTCATGTCTTTCATATCTGTTAGATCCATAGTCCTACTCATGTATTTCTTATCTGTTATATCCATAGACCTACTCATGTATTTCATATCTGTTAGATCCATAGTCCTACTCATGTATTTCATATCTGTTAGATCCATAGTCCTACTCATGTATTTCATATCTGTTAGATCCATAGTCCTACTCATGTATTTCATATCTGTTAGATCCATAGTCCTACTCATGTATTTCATATCTGTTAGATCCATAGTCCTACTCATGTATTTCATATCTGTTAGATCAATAGTCCTACTCATGTATTTCATATCTGTTAGATCCATAGTCCTACTCGTGTATTTCATATCTGTTAGATCCATAGTCCTACTCATGTATTTCATATCTGTTAGATCCATAGTCCTACTCATGTATTTCATCATATCTGTTAGATCCATAGTCCTACTCATGTATTTCATATCTGTTAGATCCATAGTCCTACTCATGTATTTCATATCTGTTAGATCCATAGTCCTACTCATGTATTTCATCATATCTGTTAGATCCATAGTCCTACTCATGCATTTCATATCTGTTAGATCCGTAGTCGGATGTGTTGTGTTGTGTTGTGTACAGCAATGATGTCATGATGATGATAACAGGCTGCGATTGTGATGTGAGGAAGCAACCAAACAATAGTGCCATTAGTTCAACATTCCTGTAACGAGTTGTTATACCAGTGCATGTGTATATGTTTATATAACAGAATAATGCTCAAGAGGTAGAGTGTGGTGTCAGTGATGGTGGCGCTGGTCCTAGCCATAGCTGGGAAGACAACTGGTGAAATTGTACGTCTAACATCGCAGTCCAAGTACATCATGACAAATGTGAAAGAGCTCATAAGGAAGTGAAGGTCTCTCAAAGGAAAGAGAATGAGAGATAGGTGAAGAAACAAATTATCCACAAGGGCAATAACAAGGATAACAATGGCGATCTCACATGATATCTTTCTGACACCAAACATTACAATAAATTGAGAATACGTGCAGACCTGCACTCATTTGCATCTCTCTCATCTCCTTTTGCTGCAAAGACTAGCTACACCTTCCTCTCTCCAACCATCACTACTCTCATCTGTGTGCACTTCCTTTTGCTGCAAAGACTAGCCCCACCTTCCTCTCTCCAACCATCACTACTCTCATCTGTGTGCACTTCCTTTTGCTGCAAAGACTAGCTACACCTTCCTCTCTCCAACCATCACTACTCTCATCTGTGTGCACTTCCTTTTGCTGCAAAGACTAGCCCACCTTCCTCTCTCCAACCATCACTACTCTCATCTGTGTGCACTTCCTTTTGCTGCAAAGACTAGCTACACCTTCCTCTCTCCAACCATCACTACTCTCATCTGTGTACACTTCCTTTTGCTGCAAAGACAAGCTACACCTTCCTCTCTCCAACCATCACTACTCTCATCTGTGTGCACTTCCTTTTGCTGCAAAGACTAGCTACACCTTCCTCTCTCCAACCATCACTACAGCTACTTGCATTTGTGTGTGTTTAATATGACTACAAAATCAATAGATGAATCCTAGCTTGAGGATATCAGACTATTGATAAGTAATTATCTAATACTTCTTTCAGCCCTTCCATATCTGGTGTGTTGGTACTCCTTTTCTTTGACCTCAACGGCCATCCACACAGAGGACCCAGCGAGGATGCAGCCAGGTAGTATAGGGGTAACTTGATCAGGAGAAGGACGTGGGCAAAGTTTTAGTTCCATAAACCACACACCCTGGCCATGCTCCAAAAGTGGGCCACTTTGGCAGCTAAGTGGGAGTGTGTGTCTCTGTCTGTCGGTGTGTTTGTGTGTGTAGGTGTGGCTGATAGACTCGGCAGTGCTTGTGCCTTCCCACATAATGGGAACCTGTTGAACCTGAAAAGGTTTTGTACCTAGTTTTGGGTGACTGTGACCCCTGGCCATGCCATTCAACAAAAGCTTTAAAACAGGCATAACGACTAAACTGGGCCAGATACAGGCTCAGCAATGAAGTGCAATGTTGTAGACTAGAGCTGGTTTAGGTGGGGGAGTGTCAGGAATATTCACCGGGGGGTGGGTATTTTTGCTAGTATGTAAATTGGGTCCTTTAGTTCAGGGTGTTAAGTTGGTGGTTTAGTTCAGGGGGAGTTTAGTTCAGGGGTAGTTTAGTTCAGGGATAGTATTTCAAAGATTATTTCTGTGGGTGCTCATAATCGACATGTCTTCCCATGCAGGTATGGTGTGGGTTACCACCTGACTATAGTGAAGGAAGCCGAGTGTGTGTCATCCAAGGTGGAGCGTCTGGTCAAATCCTGTGTGCTCACAGCAGAACAGGAGACGGATGTGGGGGCAGAACTCACTTTTCTACTTCCTTTTAATGAATCCCTCAAGTTCCCTGAGCTATTTGATCAGTTGGAAGGCAAGTGAAAACCCAACGCCAACCATTAGTTTAGTTTGCTACCTAAAGGCTGGTACATGTACTAATATAGTAGGTGGTGTGTTTTTAAGGGGGTTATTGATCGATTAATTTCAATATTGCTACAAATATTGCTACAGAGAGGTATAAAATTATATGTGGATATAATTAATAGTATAATGAACAAAATGTCGTCTGTTTCCTCCTTTTCTGCTGGGACTGTGACTTGGAGACTAGCGGTAACTCACCTCCTGAAGCCAATAATAGCTTCAGGTTTGGACAATGAAGAACTAATAATTATGAGAGATGGATATATATGAGGTGGAATGGTGGATATGTAGATTGGGTGATTAGTGGATACGATGGGGTGATTGACAGTTTCGCAGATGGGGCATCCCATCTGCAACACCCCATCTTCATATCCACCATTCCACCACATATATAATACCCATTCTAATCTCTTATCTCAGTTCCTCATTGTCCATGATTATGCATACAACTAGAGTAGGGGCCACCAATTCCAAAATTGTCACATTCTTCAAGGAGTGTAATAATGCTGTTTATGGTGAGCCAAGTGTGTCCTTACTGGGGAGTTGGATAGAAAACTCTGTATTGCCACGCATGGCATAAGCATATATCTATCTATCTATCTATGCATTCACCTTACATTCCCACACAAAAAGTACGAGTGTGTGTAAACTGGAAATGGTCACCATTGTAATAAAATAAAAATGCACAAACTGGTTGGCAGATTCGAAGATCGAGGAAAGAAAACTGGCCACACGGAGTGTGGGTGGGCTGCATAGTTAGTAGCTGTCAAAGCTGGGATGCTGGAGTCTCAGTATGACATAGCTTCTCAATTCCTAATAGTTATGGAGATGGAAACACCGTTTGCCGTGAGAAGGAAAAAACACAATTCCTTGCAAGTACTACAACTTGTGTGTGCCGCTCTCTCAGACAGCAAGTACAAAGGAGAACAGGTTATATGGGTTGGTCTGCTAAATGGAGGGAAGATAACTGACTGCATACAGTCCATACAGGAGAGAGGAGCTAATGGTGGAGCACATGCAAACAGATCAAGACAGCAAACAATAATGATAATGGAATGTCTGAAGTTATTGTCGGCTGTTGCATGTCTTTCCTTCAGTCCTCTGATAACTGTGTCGGCCAGTAGGTATTTCCTGATGACCTCACTCAATGTCTGGTGTTCTTGTTTAGCTTCTGCACGATCTCTCCTTCAGAACTTGCCTCTCACTGCCATACTTCACCTAAGAACCTGTCAGCCGTTGTATTGCTGGGAATCTGGTCGTGCAGCCATGCATAGGTTGGGCATCTGTAGACAACATTCATATGGACTTATAATGGACCTAAAAGACAGGAAGCAAAAGGCTTGGCTAGTGCTTCAGCTCACCTCATAATGCCTTGCATTAAAAGCTCACTGAGTTGCCACATTCAACAACTACTGACTCACTTTAAGGTGGAAGTGACTTCATTTCTTCTGTTGACCTGCGAGCTCATTCAAATTAGTTCTAAAAATTTAATATCGACTAAATCCAAGGAATGCTAAAATTAGTACCTTCAGCCAATGCACAGTGATAGCTAGAGTTTAGCACATCACATGTCTCATGCTAGATGTGCATGTGTACCAGCCTATGCACAGTGAGCTCGAGTTTAGTAAGTATGTACACATCACCTGTCACATGCTAGATGTGCATGTGTACCAGCCTATGCACAGTGGTAGCTAGAGTTTAGTAAGCATGTACACATCACATGTCACATGCTAGATGTGCATGTGTACCAGCCTATGCACAGTGGTAGCTAGAGTTTAGTAGGTATGTACACATCACATGTCACATGCTAGATGTGCATGTGTACCAGCCTATACACAGTGGTAGCTAGAGTTTAGTAAGTACCGTAATGTACGCAGCAAGCGCCCATGAGCGCTTACCTTTCAACCCCCAAATCGTAGGTGTGGGCGCTTGCTACATGTAGTAGGCGCTTGCCTTGTGATATTGGTGAAACAATTCTTAATAATGCACATCGGGCTGTTTTGAAACCAATAAAGTCGAAGAGTTCAAGCAAAAAAGATCTATCTCTAGTCTAGGGTAAAATGAGACTAAGGGTAAAATGTTATTCTGTTCTGGAAACTAACATTTAGCTAGTACTATTCCTCAGGTTCACTGAAAGATGCCAAGTCGTTCACATCTTCTTCCAAATCAGCGAATGGATCTTCGTCGCTATCTCTCTCCTCTCGGTCTTCGCTTAGCGTCGGAATGCAATCTCTAATTAGACTATCCTCAGAGCCATCAATGCTGTTGGAGATGCCACAAGAGAGAAAGGAACCATCAAATTTCCTGGAATTGACTCCCAGGCAGCAGAGACCAAATCAATGGCTTGTTGTCTTGAGGGCTGCTTGAGATTGCCATGGGATGTTCTACTGTTGCAAGTCCTACGCCATTCCATCCACAACACTTTCATTTTCTCTATAAAGAGATTATTTATGGACACATCCATAGGCAGAAACAGTAAAGTTTCTTATTTTTTGTCCTGCATGACATTTTCAATTACAGGTAACAGTTCTGCCAGGGTGGTACTATCAAAAGGGGGGGGAAAGGGGAGGGGTGGGGGGGTGGGGGGAAAGGCGCATGCGCTTATATTACGATCAATTTCTATATAGTGGGCGCTTGCTACATGAACCCTAGAAAATCCTAGATCGCTGAAAACAGCCTAGTGGGCGCTTGCTACGTGGAGGGTGCTTGCTGCGTACTTTATGGTATGTACACATGACATGTCACATGCTAGATGTGTAGCACGTACCTATCAGGGAGTGTACTGGCACTCAATGTTTTTATTTCAAAATGGTGGATGCCAAGAATGAACGCAAAAGAACAAGGCTCCACTCAGCCTCCTCCTATCTCACTCTGCTAGTATCTTAGCATTCTAATTGTTCAAAAAGACTTCTGCACGCCTTGAATCCTTCACTAACGAAAGTAACATTGAAAACTATAAACTTCGTCCTCAAGGATCTATCTTTCTATCTACCTATCTTCTAACTATTTCTTTGTGAGAATCTCTTTTCTATCAACCCCATAACTAATAGTACCATACACGTCCATTCATAACTAATGACGAGTATCAAATCTTTCAGTAAATGTCAATGACTCATCTGTTTCTTGAATCGGTAAAACTTGAAAATTGGTAAAGATTGTTAAGACACAGACACGTTTGTGTGTGCAATATTGAGCCGAGCCTGTGAGCTGATTTATGTTTACACTGCAAAGAAGTGAACAGTCAGTGCTTACTGACGAGCTTGTGACAATAGTTAACGGCACAGACCTTGAACAATGGCAAAGAAAATCATGTATTCTGATTGGTTGGTTTTGTAGTTGTCCTGAGCAACCTCTTAAAGAGACTGTTAAGAGACTGTTGGACTGGAATATTAATGGAATATTAATCTTGGATTAATGCAAGCAAAACAAATAGATAACAATGTGGACCACAACAATTTCGGAGACCCTTTACCTTTTAAAGTTCTGCTTATTGAAAGGAAAAGGGTCGTCTAAAATTCTTGGACTTTTTTTGATAAGTCAATTCTTTTGTTATAGGTAAAACATTCTATATATGCATGTATATATGTATATTACTGTATGTGTGCACACACACATGCACACTCGCACACAACACACTCACACACACATGATGTGTAATTACATAATTCCCTTTATAGCAAACACATGTTTGAGAGTGTCCTTTGTTAAAAGGACCTGACTGTGCAAGCTTTTAGATGACCTACACCAGCAAGACGTCACCCTTTGTCTTTCTTTCTCTGTCTCTTCAGAAAGCATGGAGGACTTGGGCGTCCAAAGTCTTGGTGTGTCGGTCACTACCATGAAGGACGTCTTCATGAAGTTAGGAGAAGAGACAGATGAAAGACTAAGGACAAGGTAATTTAAGGTCCATACTAAAGGACAAGTACTTTTAAGTTCATAAGATAAATAGAGTGTATCTTGGACACCTTATAAACTGGCTAACCTCATGTGAGTCTTAGCATCTCATTATTCCTGATGAAGGCTAGAGCTTCTAGCCGAAACATGGAGAAGATAAGTGAAGTTGATTGTTGATTATAAACCTGAATGTGAATCTCAATTCCCCCCTAGCAGGGAGTGCAGGCCAAACACACACACACTCACACACATAGACACACACACACACACACACAACTCTCAAAACCCTCATGTCTCAGTGAAGACTCTGTTTGGCAGCTTCTTAGCAGCCTAAATGGTATGGCTGCCACTAGCTCCAAGAAGACTTACTGCATGCCTTGAATCCTTCTCTAAGGTAGGAAAACTGGTACATAAAGAAGTTGAAACTGTTATATTTGTCATTCAGGATCTATCTTTGTATCTATCGTTTAATTTCGACCAATCCCATAGCTCGATTATCATTATAACAATTTTACTACCAAAAGACTCCAAATTTTTTGCAAAATTAATCTTCTTCTCTACCAAGTAGAGCATGAAAATCAGTGTGGAGGTTGCAGGGGTGTATTTAGGGGGGGGCGGGGGGGGGGCATTCGCCCCCCCTTGTATCATTCTCGCCCCCCCCCTTGAAATTAGAGATTTTTTTATTAATAATGTCAAGAAAGGTGTAATACAAGAAAGGTGTAATAAGCTTATGATATCAGGTTCAAATGATAGGAATGTCAAACTGAGGTTCTTCTTGGTTTTCTCTGCCATACGTCCACAATCTCTTCAAGGTCGCTCTCAGAGAGTACTTCTGGTGCCTCTATAGCAATCCTCATAAGGTGAGAAAGGCTGCAGTCACTTAGAGAATTACGCAAACGAGTCTTGATCATCTTCATCTGTGAGAAGCTTCTCTCCACAGAAGCAGTAGAAACTGGAATCGATAAGCAGATGGAGGCAATCTTGTGCAAATTGGGAAACATGGCCTTGAGCATGTCGTTTGAAACAAGTTCTTTCAGCTGTGATGCAGTAGTATCCCGTGGTTGCTTGACTAACAGCTGGCGGAATGTTTTCCACTCTGTAAGTATTTCAGTGGAAATCATGGCTGTCTTCACTGTTTCTTCTCCATTCAATGTTTCTGCATCTCTATCTTCTCCGTAGTGAGCAATCAGTTTCTCAACAGACGTGTCTCCATAAGTGGGAAAAGATACTGAATCTGGTTTTGGAACTTTCCGTGGATCGAATATAGACAATGCTGATACAACAGCGTTGGATGAAGAAAATCGGCTTGATATGTTGGCCTTTAAATCAGCAACAAAAGGCTTACCAACAACATTCTGGAACGAAAGTATTTTATCAGCGTCAATAGACACCTTTGTAGATGACTTCAAGTCTTCAACGTTTTCAAGAAGCTCCAACACCCAGTTCGCTCCAGGCAAAACTGCATCATCCAAGGATTTAACAGTAGCATCAACAAGGAATGATATCAACGAGAGGTCAAGCTGCTCTGCCTGAAGTGCTTTGCTGAGCTTGGCTACTTGTGGTAGAGTGAAATCAAGCAAATATATAGCTGCAATCGTAGACAATTTGCAGAGGGCACCATGGATTCCAAGAGCTTCTGGCTCGTGGGACGTCTCGTAGATGTTCCCAATGGTGATTACAATTGCAGAATAACTTGCTTTGACAGCTTTGACACACCTTTCATGTGCCAGCCAGCGTGTGTCAGATGGCTTGATCACTTTCATTTCTGGAAGTTCAAGAACGTGCTGTACCTCCTTCAGACACTCTGCTCGCTTGGGGGAATTGCGAAAATGCTTCCAAAGAGTAGTCAATGTTCTGTAAACATGAGCAATTCCAGGAGTTTTATTGGCAGCTTGCACACAAGCCAACTGCAGTAAGTGACAGTGGCAGTGTATAAACAGAGCGTGAGGAGTATGTTTCTTGATACGTGCCTGAACCCTGGTCTTTCGTCCAGAAAAAGTTGCAGCTCCATCAAATCCCAATCCAACTATTCTTCCGACTTGTAGACCTTTCTTCTTTAAACAATCGATGAGATTAGAATAGATGGTCTCTGCATCAGCCTTCTTCAATGGAATAAGCTCCAGAAAGCACTCTACTGGTACACCATCTTCCTCCCAGCGGCAAAACACAGACAATTCTTCTACGTTGGTGACATCTGTGCACTCATCTGCCATGAGGCTGTACATAGGTGCCTTTTGAAGTCGCTTCAGAATCGACTCCTCCACCCATGTCCCCAATGATTCGATGAATTCAACCACAGCCACTCTTGATGTGTACACAGCATTTCTTGGTGCAGTTTCTAATTGCTTCAAATGTTGGCTGCCACATCGAACCACCACGTCAACCAGCTTCTCAAATTTTGTCGAATGTGCAACTTGTTCTTTCGTAAGAAAATGAGTGAGTAGGATCAGGCACTTCACTGCAGCTCTGTTCTGAGCTCTTTTGCGAGCTAAAACATTCTGGAGTTGCTGTACAACAGTTCCACCTTTGGCTGCTCCTTTAGCTGCAAAAAGAGCTTGAGTTGCATGGATATGGAAGTCACTTCTCGCATGAGCTTTAATTTTTTCAACAGCTTTCTTCCAATTTCTGCAAGGTTGTGTGACCCACACTCCTCCAGTACGCTGCAGACCAGATTGCTTGCAAACCTTGCAAAAGGCACCATCGCTATCCTCGTCATAATAGAGCCAACTGAAATCTTTCTCCCAGCTCTTAGAGTATTTTCTCTTCGTGGATACAGAAGAGCGGTGTTTGTTTTGCTTGCTTTTCTTTGAAGGTGGAGGACTAAGGCTAGGACTAGAGCCTCGACATGCTCAGAGCTATCTGTTCTGCTATCTTCGCTATCGCTGCTATTAGCATGAGAAGAGGCTTGAGAAGTACTTGCAAAGTATGAGCGAATATCCATATTAATATGAAGAGAAATCAGCTAGTAAGGTTTCTTTTATAGAGACTTTAAGACCATGACATAATGGACTGAGTTAAAAATACTGAGAGAGAGTGGGAAAGAAGGAGGGAACTGAAGAAGTGACAAACCTACAAAGGAGAACACGTGGTGGTGTGTGATGACTTTAAGACCATGACATAATGGACTGAGTTAAAAATACTGAGAGAGAGTGGGAAAGAAGGAGGGAACTGAAGAAGTGACAAACCTACAAAGGAGAGCACGTGGTGGTGTGTGATGTCATCGTGTCATGACACATGCTCTCCTTTTTCCAAGCAGCTACAATATCATGAGAAATATATACAGTCTAGCCATAGTTCGGTATAGCATAATGCCATTGGTAGTCAGTCAAAATAGCTATCCTCAGACATTGTAAAAGCAAAAAAAAATATGGGGGGATCTTCCCCCCAGACCCCCCTTTTACGACTTATGAACATGTTAAGAAAATATTAACAAAAATTAGGGCACCAAGTGACCAACCATTTCCACCCCCCCCCCCCCTAGAGAACTAGAGAAAAATTGTGTATGAAACCTGTTGTCCATGATTTTGTAAGAAAATGCATGGAATGCAACATAATTCGATTTCACAAAAGCCCACCTCCATTATACGAGTGACAAGTGACTATATCTAATCTATATAATTATGCTGATTGCCGTAGCATGCAACTTCAGCAAATATTTAAGATGGAATGTTGTACTAAAGATTTTAGAAAAAGTGCATGCCATCATAAGTAGCAGCTATATATACAGTTAGTACTGCAAAAATACCTGTGGGTAAAACACTTTCGTACTCCACGCGGAAGCCCAGGGTGCACGTCCCCTTTCCGCACCATCCAGGCTCTCCGCCCCCCTTATTTTTCCATATCTCAAGTTCGCCCCCCCTTGGCAAAATTTCTGTATACAACCCTGGAGGTTGTCAGCATGGCAGTCATGCTGGTGGATGTGTCAATATTCGGCCTAGCTGAGCTGATCCTGTAGCTCCTACAAATTCCACTGCATAGAATTGGACGTTTACTTAGAAGCTTGCTTTGTGACATAGTTCTTCAACAAAGCCTGTTAACTACTTGTGCCCATGCATGTGTGTGTGTGTGTATGTGTGTACTACATGGTAGAGAGGCATCTGCTCTGGTTGGCTAGATCTGGAGTTATCCTGAGCAACTGCTACCAAGTTCTTGAAGGAGACAGCTTGACTATAATATTCATAGAGAGACAATAACAGCAACAATGAAACAAGACAAAAATGGCATTGGATGGGCGTGTCAAAAAGGGAAGACATGTCAATGTAGACCAGACATTTCAAGGACCCTTTACCACAACAATCATGCACACCAATATTGCACTGTATAGTCGGGCAAACAAAATCCTAAGCTTTTTTCATTTGTAAAGCACAAGTAAATACAATTTAGAGTTGCTCACAATATGTTCCAGTCATGATTTGGCTCTATTCTCCCCCATGTCAGCACGAATGCCACCAACTTCCAGAGGGATGGGAACCACAACAGTCAACTCACTGGTAAGCCACAAGCATGCACCCACATGCACACACATACATACACATGTGTGCTTGAATCATATGCACACACACACACACATACATACATGATTATATGCACGTGCACACACATACATACATGATCCTACACACATACACACATACATACACGTGTGTGCTTGGATATCTGAATCTCTATGTGGCTGCTCAAGGTTCTGGTTGAGCCACTTGTTTCCTCATTAAGTGTACACAAGGCAAGAGCCATCTTTTTTCTATCGCATACTATACTGCCATCCCGTGCTTCAAGAGGGGAGGAGGTGCCTTGGGACCTCAAAGTCTTAAGTTCCCTCCTCTTCTCCCAAAGTATAGGTCCCCCCCCAAAGAAAGAAATCCATGATTTCCCTTTAAGAATATTTAGGGTAGTTGGCCTGGGATACCCCCCCCCCCCCCCCCCCCCAACTTCTAGTTCCTCCTCCCCACACCCAAGAATGTTTAAACTCACAATGTTAACTTCCAATTGTGGTTAATTTACCTATTCACACTAATAGTTTTCAATCCAAAATCACACCAGAATGTATCAGGTAATAACATATTTATATATGCAGTGGCTGCAGAGCAGGAGGAGGAGGAGGGGTGTGTGGGGGGAGGGGGGGGAGGGCACTTGCCCCCCTACCTTAGAAGATGGGTTTGCAAAGCTCCATACCTCAGCAGCTCTGTGAGAGTCAGTTGTAATTAAGCTGTATCAGAGGACATTCCCACTCTCAGTTTGGACTCTAGTCACTGGATGAGGGTGAGAGGGTATATATAGCTCACCTTGTCTTTTGCTAAGAGCTTTTTTTAAGAGCTTTTTTTTTTAAGAGCCTTTATCAATCGCTACACTAGTAGTGATCACTTGGCTATGCAAGACTACTACACACACACACACACACACACACACACACATGTAGGCTAAACTTCCCCATCCCACCACCCCATATATTTGTTCATGCTAACCCCACCCCCAGCCAGTAATGTTCTATGTGCACCAAAAAGGCCAAGAGAAGTGCACAGGAAAATTATCCCCTCTACAGATGGCAAAACCCTGTGGGGGTTATCGGCAAAACCCTGTGGGGGCCGTAGTCGGCAAAACCCCATGGGGGTAGTTAAGCCCGTGGTGGTAATCAGTAACACTCCACTAACTGATGTGATGAGGCACTAGCTGGTGTGTGGTGATGATTGGAGTGTACACAGTGACCATGTTGTGTACATGATGTAGCTTACACACATCACACCTCCTCCCCCCAACCCTCCCCAGCCATTGATGTGACAGATACTGCACACAACAGTGGCAATAGGAATACGAACAGTTAGCAAGTGGGGCTCACTGAAGACCTGCAGCACCTCTCTTACCACTTCACTGAATGCACAGTCTGTAAACATAGGTCCTCTAAGAACTCGGCCAAGAAGTTCATTCTGCTCTCACTCCTCTACCTGCTCCTTGGCCTATTTCTCCTCCTCCTTCTGGCTGTCCTCTTCCTCCTCAACTACCCTACCTTTACAAACTTTGCAGAACCCAATAAAGGCATCACTCTCTGGTTGCAGCAGTTCCGGGCTATGTTCCTCAAGCGAGTGTACAGCAGCCTCCGCTTCTACCCTGGCTTGATCATCCAGTTCCTTGTAGCTGTCATCATTTCCCTCCTGCTAGCGACCACCATCCCTGGAGTGCAGGATGACCCTCCTCGTGCACTCCTCATGAACAACTCTGGCCTGGATCCACAAGATACCAAACTATTCTTTGCTGAGTATGGAAGCACAATGAACTTTTCTGTGAGCCTTCCTCTTCCTTCCTCTTCATTATTTTTGTTCCCCCTCCCTCCCTATCCCTTTCCCTCCCCTCCTCCCTCCCTATCCCTTTCCCTCCCCTCCTCCTTCTCCTTCCCTTGTCCTTCCTCTTCCTTCTTTCCCTGCCCTCCCTCCTCTCCACCCCCTCCTCCCCTTTATCCTCCTTCCATCCCACTTATCATGCCCTATTTCTTGGAATGAGCAGGGCTTTTCAGCTGGAGATCTTTTGGTGACTGACTACCTGGACATTAGTGAAGGAGCTAGTGGTATATTGGACACAGTGACTCCTGTCAATGATGTTAGAGATTGCTGCAAGTATGAGCACCAACTGCTGGACAAGTTCTGTGCTTCTAGGACTGCTGTAAGCACACACCTTGTGTCAAACTCTTCCCCCTCTCCAAGCCCCTTATTGTTATTGTTTGTGTATGCAGGGGGAGCTTAGTAAAGCTTGTAAGGCTAACACCACTTTTGGGTACCATCAGTGCATAGATACATGTCTCAGGTAAGCTTGACTCCTTCACATACACGGCCACTAAATCACACTTACATGCTCTGTCTGTACATGTGTGTCATACATGAACTATTCTAGTCTTGGTGTTCTCCTTCCTCTTGCCCCCTCGTCTCTCTATCATTCTTACCTTCTCCTCCTGTCCTCCCCTCTTCTCTCGTATCTCTCCCCTCCTTTTCTCCCTTCCCCTTCTTCCTCAGTTGCTGTGATGCGACCAATGCAATGGTTTCCTCCTGCACTCGGCCACTATCTGCATCACACTTGAGCAATGAAGACTTCTGCCCCTCTCCTCCCTCTCTCAGCCTCTTCTCCGACACCTCATCTCCTCTGGACACAATGAATTCTTACGTGGCTGAATATTTGCTCAAGAGCTCTTTGGAGTTGGACCCGATCACTTTCTTTCGTTCCTACCAGGCTGGGTTCACAGTCGCTGCCCAAGACCCCATCATCAGCATCTGTGCCTGTAAGGGGAACAATTGTACTTTATTTCAAAGTCTGGACACAGAAGCACGTAACTCTTCCCTACCAGTGGACACATGTCCAATCTACTACCTGTCAAACAAGTCAAATGGAAGCTTCTGCACAAACCAGCCAAGCTGCTTCTCTGTGGAGTCTCTCTCTGCAGATGTCCTGCAAGTATGTACATGTATATGTGTGTGTGTGTGCTCTACCTGTGTTGTTGTCATTGTTCTCCCTCCCCCTCTCTTCCCTCGTCCTCTTACTCCGCATCCCTCTGTCCTACCTTGGTCAAGGTTCTATCTTGCAATGAGTCCTTGTGTGGAGCAGATGAACCTTCTGTTTCTACAGTGTATCCTGAGCAATTGCCCACTCCTGCAGTCACTGTGTGGTACAACAATGCAGTAAGGCATTTGCACTCCACATCACACCTGCCACATGAGTGGCAATATGCTTCTTAAAACGACAGCCAGTGTGTGCACACCAGACATCACACCAGCTTTTGCCACTTACACCACGTCACACCATCTTATGCCACATCACACCAGCTTATGCCACATCACACCAGCTTGTGCCATTTACATCTAACCGCACATCTTATGCTACATCACATCAAACCAGCTTATGCTACATTACACCACATCACACCAGCTTATGCCACTTACACCACATCACACCAGCTTATGCCACGTCACACAAACTTGTGCCACTTACACCTATCACACCAGCTTGTGCCACATCACACAGCTTATGCCACATCGCACTGGCGTGTGCCACATCACACCAGTTTATGTCACATCACATCAGCTATGCCACATCACACCACATCACACAGATTATGCCATATCACACCAGCTTGTGCCACACCACACAAACTAGTGGTCGCAACACACTGCATCATACCACTCCATGCTGTATCAGACTAAATCATGCTGTATCACAACAGTTTATGCTCTATAACATCACATCGTACTGCATCCTGCCACATCATGCTGCATCACTCCACATTGCACTGTATAACACTGCATTATATTGCATCACACCACATCGTACTGCATCACTCCACATCGCACTGTATAACACTGCATCATATTGCATCGCACTGCATCACTCCACATCGCACTGTATAACACTGCATCACACCACATCACACTGCATCACTCCACATCGCACTGTATAACACTGCATCATATTGCATCACACCACATCACACTGCATCATTCCACATCGCACTGTATAACACTGCATCATACTACATCACTCCACATCGCACTGTATAACACTGCATCATATTGCATCACACCACATCGCACTGCATCAGGCAGCATAATTTGATGCTCTTACAATTATGCCAAAGGCTTATTCACATCTTGTGTGAAGGTGGAGAGTGGGTTGGTAACATACAAGTGCCACCCCTCACTGTGACTACTTGCTGGGGGTGCACGCACCTGAACAGGGCTTCAGTGCCGGGTCGTCTATATTGGTATAAATCCAACTCCACAGCTCCAGTTGTGTGTGTGTGTAACAAAATAGGTGTTTGCCTGCATCAGCCTTTCTGTACATCTGGTCGGACCTCTCCTGGGTGTTTCCCCTGATATGCCTGTTAGTGGGGGTGCCCTGGGGCACTTTCCCTTGACTGTTCGAGCAGGGATCCCTGGGCGTTTGCTGTTGTCCATCTGTCAATGGATGTAGGTCCAACCTAACCTTCCGTCACTGCCTTTGGTGTTGTGATTGGGCGCGAACAAGGCACTAGGCATGAATAGGGGAGTGTATGTAGACATCCTCTAGGGATGCAACATGAGTAGGGGAGTGTATGTAGACATCCTCCAGGGATGCAACATGAGTAGGGGAGTGTATGTAGACATCCTCCAGGGATGCAACATGAGTAGGGGAGTGTATATAGACATCCTCCAGGGATACAACATGAGTAGGGGAGTGTATGTAGACATCCTCCAGGGATGCAACATGAGTAGGGGAGTGTATGTAGACATCCTCCAGGGGTGCAACATGAGTAGGGGAGTGTATGTAGACATCCTCCAGGGATGCAACATGAGTAGGGGAGTGTATGTAGACATCCTCCAGGGGTGCAACATGAGTAGGGGAGTGTATGTAGACATCCTCCAGGGATGCAACATGAGTAGGGGAGTGTATGTAGACATCCTCCAGGGGTGCAACATGAGTAGGGGAGTGTATGTAGACATCCTCCAGGGGTGCAACATGAGTAGGGGAGTGTATGTAGACATCCCCCAGGGATGCAACATGAGTAGGGGAGTGTATGTAGACATCCTCCAGGGATGCAACATGAGTAGGGGAGTGTATGTAGACATCCTCCAGGGATGCAACATGAGTAGGGGAGTGTATGTAGACATCCTCCAGGGGTACAACATGAGTAGGGGAGTGTATGTAGACATCCTCCAGGGATGCAACATGAGTAGGGGAGTGTATGTAGACATCCTCCAGGGGTACAACATGAGTAGGGGAGTGCATGTAGACATCCTCCAGGGGTGCAACATGAGTAGGGGAGTGTATGTAGACATCCTCCAGGGGTGCAACATGAGTAGGGGAGTGTATGTAGACATCCTCCAGGGATGCAACATGAGTAGGGGAGTGCATGTAGACATCCTCCAGGGGTGCAACATGAGTAGGGGAGTGTATGTAGACATCCTCCAGGGATGCAACATGAGTAGGGGAGTGTATGTAGACATCCTCCAGGGGTGCAACATGAGTAGGGGAGTGTATGTAGACATCCTCCAGGGGTGCAACATGAGTAGGGGAGTGTATGTAGACATCCTCCAGGGGTGCAACATGAGCAGGGGTGTGTCTGTAGACATCCTCCAGGGGTGCAACAAGAGTAGGGGAGTGTATGTCGGGGAATCTTTATATAATTGCCATAGAGAATGACGTCATATTGAACTGTAGTCAAGTAATATAATTAACAGCATATTCTGTCGGTGTACATATCTCATAACTTCCTGCCTGAATCTGACCCGCTCTACTCAATTAGGACACAGACATTTCCTGGATGGCTATATATAGCACACAATAGGTGTGGTTAATCTAGTATATGGGATCTACAGAAGTACGTTATTAGACTATATCAGACAAGCAGAGTTTAGCCATGCAGTGGCCACTTACGCACCAAACTCTTGCTCGTTGGGAGTATACCAGGCAGCAAGCCAGGTACACTCCCAATGAGCCAGGCAGCAAGCCAGGTACACTCCCAATGAGCCAGGCAGCAAGCCAGGTACACTCCAAATGAGCCAGGCAGCAAGCCAGGTACACTCCCAATGAGCCAGGCAGCAAGCCAGGTACACTCCCAATGAGTCAGGCAGCAAGCCAGGTACACACCCAATGAGTCAGGCAGCAAGCCAGGTACACTCCCAATGAGCCAGGCAGCAAGCCAGGTACACTCCCAATGAGCCAGGAAGCAAGCCAGGTACACTCCCAATGAGCCAGGCAGCAAGTCAGGTACACTCCCAATGAGCCAGCCAGCAAGCCAGGTACACTCCCAATGAGCCAGGCAGCAAGCCAGGTACACTCCCAATGAGCCAGCCAGCAAGCCAGGTACACTATCAATGAGCCAGGAAGAAGCCCCAGTGATGTGTGTGGGAATGAGGGGGCAGGAAACATACACACACCTAATACAGCAAGTAGGAAGAATGGGGACAACTGCATAACACCTGCTCATGCAGCCTGTCCTGCATGCCACTGACTGAGGTAGGCCCTACAAACATGTGAAAAATTATGAAACTGAATGAGCCAGGCAGCAAGCAAGCCATGTATGTATATACCCACTACACCAGGCAGCAAGCAAGCCATGTATGTATATACCCACTACACCAGGCAGCAAGCCAGCCATGTATGTATATACCCACTACACCAGGCAGCAAGCAAGCCATGTATGTATATACCCACTACACCAGGCAGCAAGCCAGCCATGTATGTATATACCCACTACACCAGGCAGCAAGCAAGGTATGGTGTATACCCACTACACCAGGCAGCAAGCAAGCCATGTATGTATATACTCACTACACCAGGCAGCAAGCCAGCCATGTATGTATATACCCACTACACCAGGCAGCAAGCAAGCTATGTATGTATATACCCACTACACCAGGCAGCAAGCCAGCCATGTATGTATATACCCACTACACCAGGCAGCAAGCCAGCCAAGTATGTATATACCCACTACACCAGGCAGCAAGCAAGCCATGTATGTATATACCCACTACACCAGGCAGCAAGTAAGCCATGTATGTATATACCCACTACACCAGGCAGCAAGCTTATACAAACTTAATACACCAGTTTACACCATCCGGGCACATTTGGTGCATGCATGCTGCTGCCTGGTACATGAGGCATGTATACCAGGAGTGCTGCCTGGCACATGAGGCATGTATACCAGGAGTGCTGCCTGGCAGTTCAATCATATGGTTGTCTGCAGCTGTGCCTCGATCAGTTGCACACAGTCTTAACCAGCTCACTCAATTACATGCTCAGCTTGCTGAGAGGCCCATGCTGTTGCATGTGTAAATTGCTATCCAACCTAGTCAAACGTCCAACCACGTTAAGCCAGTGCAGAACTTTTGTCAGCAGGGGAGCCAAAAAAAAATCTCCTTCAGCATCGGCGCTGAGCCTGGTAGGTGAAGATTAGGACACGGGTCAAAAATAGTGTTGCATAACTGCATGCCTCGCCCAGAGATTGGTTCCTCCTTCAATATGTAAACCAATCTATATTGCATCACACCACATCATACTGCATCACACTGAACATGCAGCCTCCTACTACTCCATATTTACAATGTTCTACACACCATATGCACATAATATACCTCATCCTTGCACACATACACACACACACACACACAGCCCTACCACATGCCAGCTGCTGCTCTGAATGCATACCAAAGTTTGCATCTCAAGCAAGTCATGGGCAACAAGAACCTCTCTCTCATGGTGATCAACCACCCTTTACCACGCAATGACACCACCAGGGTAAGTGCTGTAGATATGAACATGTATTGTTTGTATGTGTGTGTGTGTAAGTATACCTGAAAGTGTTTTTAAATATTACTTCCCTCCCTCCCCTCCCGTTCTCCTCCCCCTCCCCTTCTCTTCTCACAGACCATGCCAGTTGCACGTGCGACTAACCTCATTTGGTTAGTTCTACCCTTCCTTATTGTTATTGGCTACAACTTTTTCTTCATCGGCTTTATTGAGTTCATATTCCATGAGAAACAATCCAAGGTGCAGTATGTGCGTTGGGAGAGTGTGTATGGGCATGTTGTACATATGTGTAGTGTATGCATGAGCATGTGTCTGTGTATTGCATGTGCTTGCAGTATGTACATGTGTGCATGAGCATGTGTCTGTGTATTGAATGTGGGTGTAGTATGTACATGTGTGCATGAGCATGTCTGTGTATTGCATGTGGGTGCAGTGTGTACATGTGTGCATGAGGATGTGTCTGTGTATTGCATGTGGGTGCAGTATGTACATGTGTGCATGAGCATATGTCTGTGTATTGCATGTGGGTGCAGTATGTGCATGAGCATGTGTCTGTGTATTGCATGTCGGTGTAGTGTGTACATGTGTGCATGAGCATATGTCTGTGTATTGCATGTGGGTGCAGTATGTACATGTGTGCATGAGCATGTCTGTGTATTGCATGTGGGTGCAGTATGTACATGTATGCATGAGCATGTGTCTGTGTATTACATGTGGGTGCAGTGTGTACATGTGTGCATGAGCATATGTCTGTGTATTGCATGTGGGTGCAGTATGTACATGTGTGCATGACATGTCTGTGTATTGCATGTGGGTGCAGTATGTACATGTGTGCATGAGCATGTGTCTGTGTATTGCATGTGGGTGCAGTGTGTACATGTGTGCATGAGCATATGTCTGTGTATTGCATGTGGGTGCAGTATGTACATGTGTGCATGAGCATGTCTGTGTATTGCATGTGGGTGCAGTATGTACATGTGGGCATGAGCATGTGTCTGTGTATTGCATGTGGGTGCAGTGTGTGCATGAGCATGTGTCTGTGTATTGCATGCGGGTGCAGTATGTACATGTGTGCATGAGCATGTCTGTGTATTGCATGTGGGTGCAGTATGTACATGTGTGCATGAGCATGTCTGTGTATTGCATGTGGGTGCAGTATGTACATGTGTGCATGAGGATGTGTCTCTGTATTGCATGTGGGTGCAGTATGTACATGTGTGCATGAGCATGTGTCTGTGTATTGTATGCGGGTGCAGTGTGTACATGTGTGCATGCGCATGTGTCTGTGTATTGAATGTGGGTGCAGTATGTACAAGTGTGCATGAGCATGTGTCTCTGTATTGCATGTGGGTGCAGTATGTACATGTGTGCATGAGCATATGTCTGTGTATTGTATGCGGGTGCAGTGTGTACATGTGTGCATGAGTATGTGTCTGTGTATTGTATGTGGGTGCAGTATGTACATGTGTGCATGAGCATATGTCTGTGTATTGCATGTGGGTGCAGTATGTACATGTGTGCATGAGCATATGTCTGTGTATTGCATGTGGGTGCAGTATGTACATGTGTGCATGAGCATGTGTCTGTGTATTGCATGTGGGTGCAGTATATTCTTTCCTTCCTTAATTGGTATTCTACCCTTCTCTGCCATTCCTCCCCACACTCTTCATCTGAACTCTCCCATACACCTCATTTCCCCTCCAATCAACACTCCCTCCCACCCCACCATACTGTCACCACTCCCCTCCCACCCCACCATTCATCACCCCTCCCTCCCATCACCTCATCTCCACTCACTTCCCTCCCCTCCCATCACCACTCCCGACTTGCCTCCCACCCCTCCCATCGCCACTCTTCTTCAGGCTAAACATCTCCAGTTTGTGAGTGGAGTGGGAGCCAGCACCTATTGGCTGGCCTCCTTTGCCTGGGACCTCCTCAATGCTCTTCTGCTAGTCCTCCTCACTACTGTCGTGTTTGTAGCATTTCAACTGGATAGCTTCAAAGGGTCTTCATTAGGGGCTGTGTTCCTTGTCCAGGTAAGCGTGTAGTATCATATAACACAAGTATTCTGCATCAGTTGCACATATACTACACACAAGAATAATTTAATAACAAGTGATAGATTCAGAGACAGCACTCATGTAGACTACAAAACTTGAGATGACCCTTTACCATTTATAACCAGGTACCTTTATTAAGAACTAAACCTCCAGTTTTAACATCCCCTCCAATTGCAGCCACATAGCTGCAGTCTCAATTGGCTATATGACCTCTGACCCTAGGTTGTAGACGTCCATTAGTGCACTGTCAAATTTATAGCTAGGACTTCATTGGAATGCAAATACAATGAGCACTATTTTGATTGAATCTGTCCCATAAGCAAGAACAAAACTTGCTGCAGACTAGATCTACAGCAAAGAAACTCATCCAAGAGCCTCTCCTTTTGGTAGTACTTCAGGTGACCATGGGTACCTGTCCAGCCTTATTCAGCAGGAGAGCTTCTAGAAACAGTAGCATTGGCAAGGAAGAGAGGGTTAGAGTTGCGGTTGTGATCAGCAGTTGTTGTTTTAATATCACAAACCCCTTAGCTGGAAATTACATAATAGCAACCATCCTTCCAGTAGTGAGCGCAGGAGAGTGGACTGGAACAATATGTAACCATGGTTCCTATTAGAGAATTTTCCCGAGCGCTAGCTAAAGCGAAGAAGAACAATTGGAGGGGGTGTGATGACATAATAGCATTAACATCATGAGGATTGTTACCACAGTAAATTGACAACAAAGTTTATGAAAACTAATTATGTCTGCCAATGGATCTAGCACCAAGCCCTACTCTAATCAATAAGCACAGCAGTTGCTGGACTGCCAAGGTTTTCAGTAGCCAGCGAGGCCATCGGCATCCTCAACGAAAGCAAAAAGCCAACAAAAGATAGCTCAAAGCAGCGACTGATAAAATGGAAGGACTCTTCTGAGACAAATGCATTGCTGCCTGACATGCTGAAGGTAAGATCTAGTACTAGCTAACTAAGGGCTAAAATGGCCACTACAGTGTTTTTCCTAAGCACTAGTGAGGTAGTATCACAAGTGCTTGTTTGCGTTAATTGTGCTAGAGTGAAGCAATTATGATTATGACAATAATAATATATTGAATCACTAACTAACTGGTAAAGGTCACTTTGACCACAGGTCACCACCTGCCGATCACCAGACTTTGGAATTGAGGTTTGGCAAAACTTAGTCCCTACACACCCCAGAACTGAAAGTAACAGAAAGGTGGATTAATCTGGCTACCAGCCCTGGTGCGCTGTGCCGGTTGCTGCTGGTTGTTGACAGAAGGGGTAGTTGAGAATAAGGGCATACTTGATCCATGCCTGGAGTGTGGTGTACAGGCTTTCACCGGTTTTGAGGCACTGAAGTCATGTCTGGTGATGGTACTACTGGTCATTGAAGTCGTGTGTGATATAGGTTACACTCCAGTAGTTGGCCATTGCCACCCAAAGTTTAGAAGGGAACGAGCACCTCTGTCTGATGAGATGTCTAAGGGGACACCAAAACGGGTGATCCAGTTGGCCTCCAAAACCAAGTACAGGCTGAAGGAGTGGTGTCCTTTGGTGGGATGCCTCCAGCGATCTGGTGAAGCGGTCGACAATGATGGGGTGCGTGTACCCATTTAATGGAGGAAGAGTCCCGTCGATATCTACACCTGACGTGGCCATGAATTTTGGAGGTTTGGCATGGAACACCAGCTTTTGTCCAAAGGCCAACCTGCTTCCGAAGGCCATGCCAGATGAATCTCTCTACCACAAGTTCTTGGAGACTCGGACGGAGGGATGCAAGACGTCATGGAATCTCGAAAATCGTGCGTCTCCAGGCCTCTGGAATAACTGGGCGGGGTTGGCCAGTAGAAGTGTGACAGAGTAGGGTGATTTTTTCTAGGTTTTGAAAGGGATGTCTTCCACCTTGAGACCTGAAATAGCTGTGCAGTGATGGCCGGGTCACCTTGCTGGGCTGCTGCAATTGCCGAGTAGTCAATGCTGTCTTGTCCTGTGCTGATGGTGGCCCTGGAGACTGCGTCGGACACATGCTTGTCCTTGCCTTGAAGGTGACGAATGTCATTCGTGAATTCATAGATGTATGCAAGGTGACACTACTTACTACTTGACCAGGGAACGAACCATTGAAAAAGTTGATTGCTTGTCGTCCGTGAATGCAGTGAACTGATGACCCTCCAAAAAGTAGCAAATAAGCCTGACACCTTCCCTAGCCTGATACCCTGGTAAAGAGCAAGGAGTTCCCTAGCCTGATACCCAGGTAAAGAGAAAAGAGTTCCCGTCCAAAACACTGTATTTACGTTCGGGTGGCTGTATGGTGACTGAAGAATGCTAGTGTGGTCTCCACGAGCCATGCACCACCTGTTGAAGAGAAGTGCCCACGGCCAGACTCGATGCATCCACACTAATGGAGGTAGGCACTTCCTGTATGGGGTAGACGAGCATTGCCACTCCTACCAGGGCCTCAAGGAACACCGTGGTCATACCCTCTGTCCAAACAAAAGCCTTTGCTTACTAGCCAGGGCTGCATAGAATGGGACCATCATGTGCACGACAGCCGGCACAAACCGATGGTAGAAGTTCGGCATCCTACGAATTCTTGCAAAGCTTTGACTCGAGTGGGTGGTGAGAACTTGTTTATGGCGTCCACCTTGTCTGGCAATGACAGGGTGCCATGTGTGTTTACGCGATGGCCCAAAAAATCTATCTGGGTGAGTCCTCAATGGCATTTGCTGACGTTGACAACGAGAGCGTGCTGTTGCAAACACTCAAACAGTAGTTTGAGGTGAACCTTGCACTCCTTAGCATTGACGCTGGCCACAAAAGGCATTCTTAAAAGTTCATACAACCCAAACGGAGTGATGATGGCTATCTTTGGGATGTCTACTGTAGTTAGAGGAATCAGGTGGTAGCCTTTGACGAGGTCAATCCTCGAGAAGATCCGTGTACCGGCCAGACGAGTTGAAAGATCCTATATGTGGGATGGGGTAGCAGTCTGGAACTGTTACTTGGTTGAGCTGCCTGTAGTCACCACAAGGATCCAACCACCAGCACCTTGTGGAGTGGTGAGGATCAAGGGCTGTGCTTGGTTGAGCCGCCTGTAGTCACCACAAGGATCCAACCACCAGCACCTTGTGGAGTGGTGAGGACCAAGGGCTCGATGACCTCCAGATGATGCCCATAGCCTCCGTGTTGTGGAACTCGGCCATAGCTATTTTGATTTGTCAGTAGACGGAAGGCGACAGGCGTGCAAGTGAATCGGTGGACCTTCAGTTGGAATGAAATGTTCTACTCCATGCTTGGCGGTGGACCAATTGAACTCAGACCAAGTGATATCTGGGAAATCAGCCAGGAGCCTATAAAATTGGTTGCTGCAGGTGAAGTGCCCCCCCAGGTGGAGCTGCTGCACTGACAACACCCAACAGGATGGTGGCGTAAGTGTTAGCCAGTGAGACAGTTTATGGAAAGGTCAACACGGAGCGAGTAGTGGCACAGGAACTAGGCCCCAAGAAGTGGACGCGAGACATTGGCAACAATGAACTTGCACAGGAAGCAGCAGTTGCCAAGCAGGAGTGGTACTGCATGTGTGCCAAATGTGTGGATGGTACTGCTATTGGCAGCTGGGGTCCACATTGACCGGTATGGGTGTTGTGGCCAGTGGCTGGGAGGACACTGAGTTTGGCACCGTATCTACTAGAAATTGTTTTCTGGAATTTCTATCCCAAGTGTAAAGAAAGCTTTTGGTTTTCTGGCCAACCGGAAATATCACGTCACTGCAGTGAAAGAATTTGTTGAACAGTATGACAATTATATATTTTTCTCTGAGTCACTAGCTAAGTGGTAAAAGGACACTATGACCACAAGTCTCACCACCTGATGATCACCATAGTTGGAATGAGGTTTGGTAAAACGTAGTCTCCTGGGCTAGCTACACTAGTATACATGTATCAACAACACTTATCTGATAGAGCCCCCAAGCAATGAAGGAGGGTGGATAGGGGGCGGGTATAATTTCAAAAGGGAGCACCACCCAACTATGCTGCTTGAATGAGAACCCTGACATAGACTTCAATATTGCCCCCCTGCACTTCAATGTCTCTATAGAGCACACAGGCTCCTATCTTGTGGCACTAACATCACTTGCATGGGAGGAAGTTGTGGGGCCTTGAGCATGGACCATTTGCTTCCGTTCTTATGAAAGTGAAATAATGTTGTCTTGTGTTGCAGTTCCTGACTTGCTGGGCCAGCATCCCACTCATGTACATCTGCTCCTCCCTACTCCCTACCTTCATATTATCCTACCTCTCATTCATTGTCTTCTATATCGTATCTGCGGTGAGTGCAACACCATGAACCAGTGGATGGATGAGGGCATTGGGTGGGTGTTGTGAGGGGTTGGGTGAGGTGAGTGTGGGTGGGGGCTAAGTGAGAGTGTGGGGGATGGGTAGCAAGTGACTAGTATGTTTCTGGGTGTTGCAGTGATCAGGTGGACGTGCTGGTGAGATTGATCAGGTGGGTGTATTGGGATGTGTTGACAGAGATGCTGGCCAGGCAGGTGACAGTGATCAGGTGGGTGTATAGGGATGTGTTGACAGAGATGCTGGCCAGGTAGGTGACAGTGATCAGGTGGGTGTATAGGGATGTGTTGACAGAGATGCTGGCCAGGTAGGTGACAGTGATCAGGTGGGTGTATAGGGATGTGTTGACAGAGATGCTGGCCAGGTAGGTGACAGTGATCAGGTGGGTGTATAGGGATGTGTTGACAGAGATGCTGGCCAGGTAGGTGACAGTGATCAGGTGGGTGTATAGGGATGTGTTGACAGAGATGCTGGCCAGGTAGGTGACAGTGATCAGGTGGGTGTATAGGGATGTGTTGATAGAGATGCTGGCCAGGTAGGTGACAGTGATCAGGTGTGTGTATAGGGATGTGTTGACAGAGATGCTGGCCAGGTAGGTGACAGTGATCAGGTGGGTGTATAGGGATGTGTTGACAGACATGCTGGCCAGGTAGGTGACAGTGATCAGGTAGGTGTATAGGGATGTGTTGACAGAGATGCTGGCCAGGTAGCTGACAGTGATCAGGTAGGTGTATAGGGATGTGTTGACAGAGATGCTGGCCAGGTAGGTGGCAGTGATCAGGTGGGTGCATAGGGATGTGTTGACAGAGATGCTGGCCAGGTAGGTGACAGTGATCAGGTGGGTGTATAGGGATGTGTTGATAGAGATGCTGGCCAGGTAGGTGACAGTGATCAGGTGGGTGTATAGGGATGTGTTGACAGAGATGCTGGCCAGGTAGGTAACAGTGATCAGGTGGGTGTATAGGGATGTGTTGACAGAGATGCTGGCCAGGTAGGTGACAGTGATCAGGTGGGTGTATAGGGATGTGTTGACAGAGATGCTGGCCAGGTAGGTGACAGTGATCAGGTGGGTGTATAGGGATGTGTTGACAGAGATGCTGGCCAGGTAGGTGACAGTGATCAGGTGGGTGTATAGGGATGTGTTGACAGAGATGCTGGCCAGGTAGGTGACAGTGATCAGGTGGGTGTATAGGGATGTGTTGACAGAGATGCTGGCCAGGTAGGTGACAGTGATCAGGTGGGTGTATAGGGATGTGTTGACAGAGATGCTGGCCAGGTAGGTGACAGTGATCAGGTGGGTGTATAGGGATGTGTTGACAGAGATGCTGGCCAGGTAGGTGGCAGTGATCAGGTGGGTGTATAGGGATGTGTTGACAGAGATGCTGGCCAGGTAGGTGACAGTGATCAGGTGGGTGTATAGGGATGTGTTGACAGAGATGTTGGCCAGGTAGGTGACAGTGATCAGGTGGGTGTATAGGGATGTGTTGACAGAGATGCTGGCCAGGTAGGTGACAGTGATCAGGTGGGTGTATAGGGATGTGTTGACAGAGATGTTGGCCAGGTAGGTGACAGTGATCAGGTGGGTGTATAGGGATGTGTTGACAGAGATGCTGGCCAGGTAGGTGACAGTGATCAGGTGGGTGTATAGGGATGTGTTGACAGAGATGCTGGCCAGGTAGGTGACAGTGATCAGGTAGGTGTATAGGGATGTGTTGACAGAGATGCTGGCCAGGTAGGTGACAGTGATCAGGTGGGTGTATAGGGATGTGTTGACAGAGATGCTGGCCAGGTATGTGACAGTGATGAGGTGGGTCTATAGGGATGTGCTGACAGAGATGCTGGCCAGGTAGGTGACAAGTGATGAGAGGGTGTGTTTGTGTATATATAAATTGAGTGAGTGAGTGACTTGAAGAAACTCTTTCCCTCTTGCTTGTGTTTCTCTTGTTCATCGCTGCAGGGATTGTTATTTTTCTTGGAGGGGCTGAGAAGTGAGGTCGACATTTCCATGGCTAATCACATATGTTACCTGTCTCCTGCATGTGGGTGAGTGCAGAGGGGTGAGTGGGGAGCGGTCAAGGAGAAGGCTAAAAGAGAGGGAGGGGACCCGGAGTAATAAGAAAGGTGTAAGGTCAGAGTGAGAAAGGTTTTAAAAAAGGCAGCCATGGGTCTGACCATGTCTGACCAGGTGGTTGTATTATAAAGTATCATACCTATGCACATGTTCATTCTGTATTTCAAAATGTAGCCAGTGCAGATGCTTTCTGATGGCATTTTTGTTGTGCCATACATGCTTATCTTTTGGAACTGCAGTTTTGGAGTGTGAAGTGAAATCACCCCTCCTACTCCTTTATAATTGCTACTTCCACTATCAAGTCTTGAATGGCTATAGCAACTGTTCTAACACTACAAATTGAATCACTACAAATTGAATCCCAATAAATATATTTTTAAAGTGGACTTGTGTTCATGTCAAGAGGATTTAAAGAAACACTAACAAAACCTTGTGATTGCCACTTTGGAGCTGCATAGATTGTGCACACTTCACTGTGTGCACTAGATATATAGCACATCTCACTGGGTGCTCTCTATTGATATTTGATATTTTAAAAAGTTGCATTAGGTGTAACTAGCTAAAGTTCTATGTGCAAAACAAAACAAATCCACCAGAAAGGATACTGCACTGGCTACATATATATCAGCACCATAGCATGAATGATATAGTATAACCACGTGTGTGCACACTCATTGCTGCCTTTGGAGGGGGTGTGGACTTCCAAGGGCCAGGTGAGGATAATGAGGTGGAAGTAAAGATTGAGGGAGAGCTTCAATTCCTATTTTAGAATGGTGATAATCAGGTGATGGCATGATACGCAAATACTTATCACCCTCTTGGGTTGGTTTAGCCAACAAATCAACATTTCTAGCACCTGAGGAAAGCTAAGGAAGGTGCTTGGAAGTTTCTCTAATATTTGTTTAAAGCTGATCTAAGGGAAAGTCAAGTATATACTCCATTACTCAGGCTGGCTTCTGCCCTCTATGATATCCGCCTCAACCAGATCCTCAAAGACCTTTGCCTGAGTGGACCAAGGTGAGGGTTGTCTGCTTCATGTTCTAGAGCCTGTGTGTGTGTGCATCATTTAGTCCTCACACTTGCTTGTGCAGCCATAGCATGTGTGAGAGCTCTGGCACCTTCGTAGACAACCCTCTGACCTTTTCTTACCCTGGAGTGGGTGTGGTCTGTCTCTACCTCTTCTTGGAGGGATGTGTCTTCTTTGCTGTCACCATCCTCATAGAGGTGTGCTCACATCACACTAACATCACATGTACTCATCACCACTCACACCACATGCACACTCACCACTCATGCCACATGCACACCTACACCACATGCACACATCACTCGTCACATGCACACTCACAATTCACACCACATGCACACTTACACCACATGCACACTCACCACTCACACTACAAGCAGACATTACCACATGCTCAACACATACCAGCAAGCACACCTTGCCTTCTCTCCATATGTCTTACCCTCCAGTTCTACTCTGAGCTGAAGCACTTGTGTGCTTGCAAAAGAAATGCACGTCCTAGTTCTCGTACAACTTCATCTGTATATCCAGGAGCAGTAAGTTAAGATGTCTCTTCCCAGGGTAGCAGGGGGAGCCATGAAATATTACATATTATATGTTGTCACGGTGTGATGTCGCGATGATGATATCACAGGAAGCTGACATCAGTACCGAGAGGGCAAGGGTGCTGCGGGAGACTACCAGTCAAGATGCAATAATCTTGAAGGACTTGGTCAAGGTAGAAGCACTTTTCCAGTGAAGCTATAGGTAGTGTCTCTTCACTTTGTTGTGTGGACATTGTAGGCTTTGCTGCATTGGATTTTTGTTTGCTATTTTTAGTCTTACTTTTGTTGTTGTTGTTGTTGTTGTTGTTGTTGTGTTATAATGTCTTGCATGTAGATCTATCCCTCCCGTTTCAATGGGTGTAAAATCCTTCCTGGCAAGACAGCAGTCTGTGGTGTCACTCTTGGCATTCACAGAGGAGAGTGCTTTGGCCTGCTAGGGATTAATGGAGCTGGCAAGACCACGATCTTTAATATCCTCACTGGTGGTATTCCCATGACATCAGGCACTTGTGTCATTGCAGGATATGACATCAAGAAGTCCTTAGTTTGTTCATTCAACATGCATGATGTGAGTGCTGGATATACACATGCATGAACATGTAATGGATATCTGACCCATGGTTACCCGTAGTAACTCAGTGTTATGATAGCATGTACATAGTGAGTAGCTGATTGCCACATGTATGTCCATTTCACATAATTACATGACATTTGCACTATACTGGACAGGCAATTAAGATCAACTGTTACACTGAGGGACAAGTGGAAGGACACTTGAGTTATGAACACCACATGGTGTGTGTGTGTGTGTGTGTGTGTGTGTGCACTGCCTAGCATGACTCGGGCCTGTGCTATCTGGAATGGAATGGCCACAAAGCCCAAACATTCCATGAGTGTAGACATCTACTCTACACCATGCAGACTATACCTGTACATTATTATACTCCATGCAGACTGTACCTGTACATTATTATACTGCATGCAGACTATGCCTGTACATTATTATACTCCATGCAGACTGTGCCTGTACATTATTATACTCCATGCAGACTGTGCCTGTACATTATTATACTCCATGCAGACTGTGCCTGTACATTATTATACTGCATGCAGACTGTACCTGTACATTATTATACTCCATGCAGACTATACCTGTACATTATTATACTGCATGCAGACTGTGCCTGTACATTATTATACTCCATGCAGACTGTGCCTGTACATTATTATACTCCATGCAGACTGTACCTGTACATTATTATACTCCATGCAGACTGTGCCTGTACATTATTATACTCCATGCAGACTGTGTCTGTACATTATTATACTCCATGCAGACTGTGCCTGTACATTATTATACTGCATGCAGACTGTGCCTGTACATTATTATACTCCATGCAGACTGTGTCTGTACATTATTATACTCCATGCAGACTGTACCTGTACATTATTATACTGCATGCAGACTGTGCCTGTACATTATTATACTCCATGCAGACTGTACCTGTACATTATTATACTCCATGCAGACTGTGCCTGTACATTATTATACTCCATGCAGACTGTGCCTGTACATTATTATACTCCATGCAGACTGTACCTGTACATTATTATACTGCATGCAGACTATGCCTGTACATTATTATACTCCATGCAGACTCTGCCTGTACATTATTATACTCCATGCAGACTGTGCCTGTACATTATTATACTCCATGCAGACTGTGCCTGTACATTATTATACTGCATGCAGACTGTACCTGTACATTATTATATTGCATGCAGACTGTGTCTGTACATTATTATACTCCATGCAGACTGTGCCTGTACATTATTATACTCCATGCAGACTATACCTGTACATTATTATACTCCATGCAGACTGTGCCTGTACATTATTATATTGCATGCAGACTGTACCTGTACATTATTATACTACATGCAGACTGTGCCTGTACATTATTATACTCCATGCAGACTGTGCCTGTACATTATTATACTCCATGCAGACTGTACCTGTACATTATTATATTGCATGCAGACTGTGTCTGTACATTATTATACTCCATACAGACTGTTCCTGTACATTATTATACTCCATGCAGACTGTACCTGTACATTATTATACTCCATACAGACTGTGCCTGTACATTATTATACTCCATACAGACTCTGCCTGTACATTATTATACTGCATGCAGACTGTGCCTGTACATTATTATACTCCATGCAGACTGTGCCTGTACATTATTATACTCCATGCAGACTGTTCCTGTACATTATTATACTGCATGCAGACTGTACCTGTACATTATTATACTCCATGCAGACTATACCTGTACATTATTATACTCCATACAGACTGTTCCTGTACATTATTATACTCCATGCAGACTGTACCTGTACATTATTATACTCCATACAGACTGTGCCTGTACATTATTATACTCCATGCAGACTGTACATGTACATTATTATACTCCATGCAGACTGTGCCTGTACATTATTATACTGCATGCAGACTATACCTGTACATTATTATACTGCATGCAGACTGTGCCTGTACATTATTATACTCCATACAGACTGTGCCTGTACATTATTATACTGCATGCAGACTTTGCCTGTACATTATTATACTCCATGCAGACTGTGCCTGTACATTATTATACTCCATGCAGACTGTGCATGTACATTATTATACTCCATGCAGATTGTGCATGTACATTATTATACTGCATGCAGACTATACCTGTACATTATTATACTGCTTGCAGACTGTGCATGTACATTATTATACTGCATGCAGACTGTGCCTGTACATTATTATACTGCATGCAGACTGTGCCTGTACATTATTATACTCCATGCAGACTGTGCCTGTACATTATTATACTGCATGCAGCCTATGCCTGTACATTATTATACTCCATGCAGACTGTGCATGTACATTATTATACTGCATGCAGACTGTGCATGTACATTATAATACTGCATGCAGACTATGCCTGTACATTATTATACTGCATGCAGACTGTGCCTGTACATTATTATACTACATGCAGACTATGCCTGTACATTATTATACTGCATGCAGACTAAGCCTGTACATTATTATACTCCATGCAGACTGTGCCTGTACATTATTATACTCCATGCAGACTATGCCTGTACATTATTATACTCCATACAGACTCTGCCTGTACATTATTATACTCCATGCAGACTGTGTCTGTACATTATTATACTCCATGCAGACTGTGCCTGTACATTATTATACTGCATGCAGACTGTGCCTGTACATTATTATACTCCATGCAGACTGTGCCTGTACATTATTATACTCCATGCAGACTGTGCATGTACATTATTATACTCCATGCACACTGTGCATGTACATTATTATACTGCATGTAGACTGTGCCTGTACATTATTATACTGCATGCAGACTGTGCATGTACATTATTATACTGCATGCAGACTGTGCCTTTACATTATTATACTCCATGCAGACTGTGCCTGTACATTATTATACTGCATGCAGACTGTACCTGTACATTATTATACTCCATGCAGACTGTGCCTGTACATTATTATACTCCATGCAGACTGTGCCTGTACATTATTATACTCCATGCAGACTGTGCCTGTACATTATTATACTGCATGCAGACTGTGCCTGTACATTATTATACTCCATGCAGACTGTGCCTGTACATTATTATACTCCATGCAGACTGTGCCTGTACATTATTATACTCCATGCAGACTGTGCCTGTACATTATTATACTACATGCAGACTGTGCATGTACATTATTATACTACATGCAGACTGTGCCTGTACATTATTATACTGCATGCAGACTGTGCCTGTACATTATTATACTGCATGCAGACTGTGCCTGTACATTATTATACTCCATGCAGACTGTGCCTGTACATTATTATACTCCATGCAGACTGTGCCTGTAAATTATTATACTGCATGCAGACTGTGCCTGTACATTATTATACTCCATGCAGACTGTACCTGTACATTATTATACTGCATGCAGACTGTGCATGTACATTATTATACTGCATGCAGACTATACCTGTACATTATTATACTGCATGCAGACTGTGCATGTACATTATTATACTGCATGCAGACTGTGCCTGTACATTATTATACTGCATGCAGACTGTGCCTGTACATTATTATACTCCATGCAGACTGTGTCTGTACATTATTATACTGCATGCAGACTATGCCTGTACATTATTATACTCCATGCAGACTGTGCCTGTACATTATTTTACTGCATGCAGACTGTGCCTGTACATTATTATACTGCATGCAGACTGTGTATGTACATTATTATACTACATGCAGACTGTGCCTGTACATTATTATACTCCATGCAGACTGTGCCTGTACATTATTATACTCCATGCAGACTGTACCTGTACATTATTATACTGCATGCAGACTGTACCTGTACATTATTATACTCCATACAGACTGTGCCTGTACATTATTATACTGCATGCAGACTGTGCCTGTACATTATTATACTCCATGCAGACTGTGCCTGTACATTATTATACTCCATACAGACTGTGCCTGTACATTATTATACTGCATGCAGACTGTGCCTGTACATTATTATACTGCATGCAGACTGTGCATGTACAATATTATACTGCATGCAGACTGTGCCTGTACATTATTATACTCCATGCAGACTGTGTCTGTACATTATTATACTGCATGCAGACTGTGCCTGTACATTATTGTACTCCATGCAGACTGTACCTGTACATTATTATACTCCATGGAGACTGTGCCTGTACATCATTATACTCCATGCAGACTGTGCCTGTACATTATTATACTCCATGCAGACTGTACCTGTACATTATTATACTCCATGCAGACTGTGTCTGTACATTATTATACTGCATGCAGACTGTGCCTGTACATTATTATACTCCATGCAGACTGTACCTGTACATTATTATACTCCATGCAGACTGTGCCTGTACATCATTATACTCCATGCAGACTGTGCCTGTACATTATTATACTCCATGCAGACTGTACCTGTACATTATTATACTCCATGCAGACTGTGCCTGTACATTATTATACTCCATGCAGACTGTGCCTGTACATTGTTATACTCCATGCAGACTGTACCTGTACATTATTATACTCCATGCAGACTGTGCCTGTACATTATTATACTCCATGC
The DNA here is from genome assembly GCA_028752905.1 of Cladorhizidae sp. MBARI D1340-BT2. Taxonomy (NCBI): domain Eukaryota; kingdom Metazoa; phylum Porifera; class Demospongiae; order Poecilosclerida; family Cladorhizidae; species Cladorhizidae sp. MBARI D1340-BT2. Next base: position 35,317,236 of record JAQNBH010000005.1, on the reverse strand, counting down.
AGACTATACCTGTACATTATTATACTGCATGCAGACTGTGCCTGTACATTATTATACTGCATGCAGACTGTGCCTGTACATTATTATACTCAATGCAGACTGTGCATGTACATTATTATACTCCATGCAGACTGTGTCTGTACATTATGATACTCCATGCAGACTGTGCCTGTACATTATTATACTCCATGCAGACTGTGCCTGTACATTATTATACTCCATGCAGACTGTGCCTGTACATTATTATACTGCATGCAGACTGTGCCTGTACATAATTATACTGCATGCAGACTGTGCCTGTACATTATTATACTCCATGCAGACTGTGTCTGTACATTATTATACTGCATGCAGACTGTGCCTGTACATTATTATACTGCATACAGACTGTGCCTGTACATTATTATACTCCATGCAGACTGTGCCTGTACATTATTATACTCCATGCAGACTGTGCCTGTACATTATTATACTCCATGCAGACTGTGCCTGTACATTATTATACTCCATGCAGACTGTACCTGTACATTATTATACTGCATGCAGACTGTGCCTGTACATTATTATACTGCATGCAGACTGTACCTGTACATTATTATACTCCATGCAGACTGTGCCTGTACATTATTATACTCCATGCAGACTCTGCCTGTACATTATTATACTGCATGCAGACTGTGTCTGTACATTATTATACAGACTGTGCCTGTACATTATTATATTGCATGCAGACTGTACCTGTACATTATTATACTCCATGCAGACTGGGCCTGTACATTATTATACTGCATGCAGACTGTGCCTGTACATTATTATACTCCATGCAGACTGTGTCTGTACATTATTATACTGCATGCAGACTGTGCCTGTACATTATTATACTCCATACAGACTCTGCCTGTACATTATTATACTCCATGTAGACTGTGCCTGTACATTATTATACTCCATGCAGACTGTACCTGTACATTATTATACTGCATGCAGACTGTGCCTGTACATTATTATACTGCATGCAGACTGTGCCTGTACATTATTATACTCCATGCAGACTGTGTCTGTACATTATTATACTGCATGCAGACTGTGCCTGTACATTATTATACTCCATACAGACTCTGCCTGTACATTATTATACTCCATGCAGACTGTGCATGTACATTATTATACTCCATGCAGACTGTGCATGTACATTATTATACCGCATGCAGACTATACCTGTACATTATTATACTGCATGCAGACTGTGCATGTACATTATTATACTGCATGCAGACTGTGCCTGTACATTATTATACTGCATGCAGACTGTGCCTGTACATTATTATACTCCATGCAGACTGTGCCTGTACATTATTATACTGCATGCAGACTGTGCCTGTACATTATTATACTGCATGCAGACTGTGCCTGTACATTATTATACTCCATGCAGACTGTGCATGTACATTATTATACTACATGCAGACTGTGCATGTACATTATTATACTGCATGCAGACTGTGCCTGTACATTATTATACTGCATGCAGACTATCCCTGTACATTATTATACTCCATGCAGACTGTGCCTGTACATTATTATACTCCATGCAGACTGTGCCTGTACATTATTATACTCCATGCAGACTGTGCCTGTACATTATTATACTGCATGCAGACTGTGCCTGTACATTATTATACTCCATGCAGACTGTACCTGTACATTATTATACTCCATGCAGACTGTGCCTGTACATTATTATACTGCATGCAGACTATACCTGTACATTATTATACTCCATGCAGACTGTGCTTGTACATTATTATACTCCATGCAGACTGTGCCTGTACATTATTATACTCCATGCAGACTATACCTGTACATTATTATACTCCATGCAGACTATACCTGTACATTATTATACTGCATGCAGACTGTGCCTGTACATTATTATACTCCATGCAGACTATACCTGTACATTATTATACTGCATGCAGACTGTGCCTGTACATTATTATACTCCATGCAGACTGTGCCTGTACATTATTATACTGCATGCAGACTGTGCCTGTACATTATTATACTCCATGCAGACTGTGCCTGTACATTATTATACTCCATGCAGACTATACCTGTACATTATTATACTCCATGCAGACTATACCTGTACATTATTATACTCCATGCAGACTATACCTGTACATTATTATACTGCATGCAGACTGTGCCTGTACATTATTATACTCCATGCAGACTGTGCCTGTACATTATTATACTGCATGCAGACTGTGCCTGTACATTATTATACTCCATGCAGACTGTGCCTGTACATTATTATATTCCATGCAGACTGTGCCTGTACATTATTATACTCCATGCAGACTGTACCTGTACATTATTATACTGCATGCAGACTGTGCCTGTACATTATTATACTGCATGCAGGCTGTGCCTGTACATTATTATACTCCATGCAGACTGTATCTGTACATTATTATACTGCATGCAGACTGTGCCTGTACATTATTATACTCCATGCAGACTGTACCTGTACATTATTATACTGCATGCAGACTATACCTGTACATTATTATACTGCATGCAGACTGTGCCTGTACATTATTATACTCCATGCAGACTGTGCCTGTACATTATTATACTCCATACAGACTCTGCCTGTACATTATTATACTGCATGCAGACTGTGCCTGTACATTATTATACTCCATGCAGACTGTGCCTGTACATTATTATACTCCATGCAGACTGTACCTGTACATTATTATACTCCATGCAGACTGTGCCTGTACATTATTATACTCCATGCAGACTGTGCCTGTACATTATTATACTCCATGCAGACTGTGCCTGTACATTATTATACTCCATGCAGACTGTGTCTGTACATTATTATACTCCATACAGACTCTGCCTGTACATTATTATACTCCATGCAGACTGTGTCTGTACATTATTATACTCCATGCAGACTGTTCCTGTACATTATTACACTGCATGCAGACTGTACCTGTACATTATTATACTCCATGCAGACTATACCTGTACATTATTATACTCCATACAGACTGTGCCTGTACATTATTATACTGCATGCAGACTGTACCTGTAATTATTATACTCCATACAGACTGTGCCTGTACATTATTATACTCCATGCAGACTGTACATGTACATTATTATACTCCATGCAGACTGTGCCTGTACATTATTATACTGCATGCAGACTATACCTGTACATTATTATACTCCATGCAGACTGTACCTGTACATTATTATACTCCATGCAGACTGTACCTGTACATTATTATACTCCATGCAGACTGTACCTGTACATTATTATACTCCATGCAGACTGTGCCTGTACATTATTATACTCCATGCAGACTGTGCCTGTACATTATTATACTCCATGCAGACTGTGCCTGTACATTATTATACTGCATGCAGACTGTACCTGTACATTATTATACTCCATGCAGAGTGTGCCTGTACATTATTATACTCCATGCAGACTGTACCTGTACATTATTATACTCCATGCAGACTGTGCCTGTACATTATTATACTCCATGCAGACTGTGTATGTACATTATTATACTCCATGCAGACTGTACCTGTACATTATTATACTGCATGCAGACTGTGCCTGTACATTATTATACTGCATGCAGACTGTACCTGTACATTATTATACTCCATGCAGACTGTGCCTGTACATTATTATACTCCATGCAGACTGTGCCTGTACATTATTATACTCCATGCAGACTGTGCCTGTACATTATTATACTGCATGCAGACTGTGCCTGTACATTATTATACTGCATGCAGACTGTACCTGTACATTATTATACTCCATGCAGACTGTGCATGTACATTATTATACTCCATGCAGACTGTGCATGTACATTATTATACTGCATGCAGACTATACCTGTACATTATTATACTGCATGCAGACTGTGCATGTACATTATTATACTGCATGCAGACTGTGCCTGTACATTATTATACTGCATGCAGACTGTACCTGTACATTATTATACTGCATGCAGACTGTGCATGTACATTATTATACTGCATGCAGACTGTGCCTGTACATTATTATACTGCATGCAGACTATGCCTGTACATTATTATACTCCATGCAGACTGTGCCTGTACATTATTATACTCCATGCAGACTGTGCCTGTACATTATTATACTCCATGCAGACTGTGCCTGTACATTATTATACTGCATGCAGACTGTGCCTGTACATTATTATACTCCATGCAGACTGTACCTGTACATTATTATACTCCATGCAGACTGTGCCTGTACATTATTATACTGCATGCAGACTATACCTGTACATTATTATACTCCATGCAGACTGTGCTTGTACATTATTATACTCCATGCAGACTGTGACTGTACATTATTATACTCCATGCAGACTATACCTGTACATTATTATACTCCATGCAGACTGTGCCTGTACATTATTATACTCCATGCAGACTGTACCTGTACATTATTATACTCCATGCAGACTGTGCCTGTACATTATTATACTCCATGCAGACTGTGCATGTACATTATTATACTCCATGCAGACTGTGCCTGTACATTATTATACTCCATGCAGACTGTGCCTGTACATTATTATACTCCATGCAGACTGTGCCTGTACATTATTATACTCCATGCAGACTGTGCCTGTACATTATTATACTCCATGCAGACTGTACCTGTACATTATTATACTGCATGCAGACTGTGCCTGTACATTATTATACTCCATGCAGACTGTGCCTGTACATTATTATACTGCATGCAGACTGTACCTGTACATTATTATACTGCATGCAGACTGTGCCTGTACATTATTATACTGCATGCAGACTGTGCCTGTACATTATTATACTGCATGCAGACTGTGCCTGTACATTATTATACTCCATGCAGACTGTGTCTGTACATTATTATACTCCATGCAGACTGTGCCTGTACATTATTATACTCCATGCAGACTGTGCCTGTACATTATTATACTCCATGCAGACTGTACCTGCACTTTATTATACTGCATGCAGACTGTACCTGTACATTATTATACTGCATGCAGACTGTGCCTGTACATTATTATACTCCATGGAGACTGTATCTGTACATTATTATACTGCATGCAGACTGTGCCTGTACATTATTATACTCCATACAGACTCTGCCTGTACATTATTATACTGCATGCAGACTGTGTCTGTACATTGTTATACTCCATACAGACTCTGCCTGTACATTATTATACTCCGTGCAGACTGTGTCTGTACATTATTATACTGCATGCAGACTGTGCCTGTACATTATTATACTCCATGCAGACTGTGCCTGTACATTATTATACTGCATGCAGACTGTACCTGTACATTATTATACTCCATGCAGACTATACCTGTACATTATTATACTCCATACAGACTGTGCCTGTACATTATTATACTCCATGCAGACTGTACCTGTACATTATTATACTCCATACAGACTGTGCCTGTACATTATTATACTCCATGCAGACTGTACATGTACATTATTATACTCCATGCAGACTGTGCCTGTACATTATTATACTGCATGCAGACTATACCTGTACATTATTATACTGCATGCAGACTGTGCCTGTACATTATTATACTCCATACAGACTGTGCCTGTAACTTATTATACTGCATGCAGACTGTGCCTGTACATTATTATACTCCATGCAGACTGTGCCTGTACATTATTATACTCCATGCAGACTGTGCATGTACATTATTATACTCCATGCAGATTGTGCATGTACATTATTATACTGCATGCAGACTATACCTGTACATTATTATACTGCTTGCACACTGTGCATGTACATTATTATACTGCATGCAGACTGTGCCTGTACATTATTATACTGCATGCAGACTGTGCCTGTACATTATTATACTCCATGCAGACTGTGCCTGTACATTATTATACTGCATGCAGCCTATGCCTGTACATTATTATACTCCATGTAGACTGTGCATGTACATTATTATACTGCATGCAGACTGTGCATGTACATTATAATACTGCATGCAGACTATGCCTGTACATTATTATACTGCATGCAGACTGTGCCTGTACATTATTATACTGCATGCAGACTATGCCTGTACATTATTATACTGCATGCAGACTGTGCCTGTACATTATTATACTCCATGCAGACTGTGCCTGTACATTATTATACTGCATGCAGACTGTGCCTATACATTATTATACTGCATGCAGACTGTGCATGTACATTATTATACTGCATGCAGACTGTGCATGTACATTATTATACTCCATGCAGACTGTGCATGTACATTATTATACTGCATGCAGACTATACCTGTACATTATTATACTGCATGCAGACTGTGCCTGTACATTATTATACTCCATACAGACTGTGCCTGTACATTATTATACTGCATGCAGACTGTGCCTGTACATTATTATACTCGATGCAGACTGTGCCTGTACATTATTATACTCCATGCAGACTGTACCTGTACATTATTATACTCCATGCAGACTGTGCATGTACATTATTATACTCCATGCAGACTGTGCATGTACATTATTATACTGCATGCAGACTGTGCCTGTACATTATTATACTCCATGCAGACGGTGCCTGTACATTATTATAATCCATACAGACTGTGCCTGTACATTATTATACTCCATGCAGACTGTACCTGTACATTATTATACTCCATGCAGACTGTGCCTGTACATTATTATACTCCATGCAGACTGTGCCTGTACATTATTATACTCCATGCAGACTGTACCTGTACATTATTATACTCCATGCAGACTGTGCCTGTACATTATTATACTCCATGCAGACTCTGCCTGTACATTATTATACTCCATACAGACTGTGCCTGTACATTATTATACTGCATGCAGACTGTGCCTGTACATTATTATACTGCATGTAGACTGTGCCTGTACATTATTATACTCCATACAGACTGTGCCTGTACATTATTATACTGCATGCAGACTGTGCCTGTACATTATTATACTCCATACAGACTGTGCCTGTACATTATTATACTGCATGCAGACTGTGCCTGTACATTATTATACTGCATGCAGACTGTGCCTGTACATTATTATACTGCATGCAGACTGTGTCTGTACATTATTATACTCCATACAGACTGTGCCTGTACATTGTTATACTGCATGCAGACTGTGCCTGTACATTATTATACTGCATGTAGACTGTGCCTGTACATTATTATACTCCATGCAGACTGTGCCTGTACATTATTATACTCCATGCAGACTGTGCCTGTACATTATTATACTGCATGCAGACTGTACCTGTACATTATAATACTGCATGCAGACTGTGCCTGTACATTATTATACTGCATGCAGACTGTGCATGTACATTATTATACTGCATGCAGACTGTGCCTGTACATTATTATATATACTCCATGCAGACTGTGCCTGTACATTATTATACTGCATGCAGACTGTGCCTGTACATTATTATATTCCATGCAGACCGTACCTTTACATTATTATACTACATGCAGACTGTGCATGTACATTATTATACTGCATGCAGACTGTGCATGTACATTATTATACTCCATGCAGACTGTTCATGTACATTATTATACTGCATGCAGACTATACCTGTACATTATTATACTGCATGCAGACTGTGCCTGTACATTATTATACTCCATACAGACTGTGCCTGTACATTATTATACTGCATGCAGACTGTGCCTGTACATTATTATACTCCATGCAGACTGTGCCTGTACATTATTATACTCCATGCAGACTGTGCATGTACATTATTATACTCCATGCAGACTGTGCATGTACATTATTATACTGCATGCAGACTATACCTGTACATTATTATACTGCATGCAGACTGTGCATGTACATTATTATACTGCATGCAGACTGTGCCTGTACATTATTATACCTCATGTAGACTATGCCTGTACATTATTATACTCCATGCAGACTGTGCCTGTACATTATTATACTGCATGCAGACTGTGCCTGTACATTATTATACTCCATGCAGACTGTGCCTGTACATTATTATACTCCATGCAGACTGTGCATGTACATTATTATACTCCATGCAGACTGTGCCTGTACATTATTATACTGCATGCAGACTGTGCCTGTATATTATTATACTCCATGCAGACTGTGCCTGTACATTTTATACTGCATGCAGACTGTGCCTGTACATTATTATACTGCATGCAGACTGTGCCTGTACATTATTATACTGCATGCAGACTGTGCCTGTACATTATTATACTCCATGCAGACTGTGTCTGTACATTATTATACTGCATGCAGACTGTGCCTGTACATTATTATACTCCATACAGACTCTGCCTGTACATTATTATACTCCATGCAGACTGTGCATGTACATTATTATACTCCATGCAGACTGTGCATGTACATTATTATACCGCATGCAGACTATACCTGTACATTATTATACTGCATGCAGACTGTGCATGTACATTATTATACTGCATGCAGACTGTGCCTGTACATTATTATACTGCATGCAGACTGTGCCTGTACATTATTATACTCCATGCAGACTGTGCCTGTACATTATTATACTGCATGCAGACTGTGCCTGTACATTATTATACTGCATGCAGACTGTGCCTGTACATTATTATACTCCATGCAGACTGTGCATGTACATTATTATACTGCATGCAGACTGTGCATGTACATTATTATACTGCATGCAGACTGTGCCTGTACATTATTATACTGCATGCAGACTATCCCTGTACATTATTATACTCCATGCAGACTGTGCCTGTACATTATTATACTCCATGCAGACTGTGCCTGTACATTATTATACTCCATGCAGACTGTGCCTGTACATTATTATACTGCATGCAGACTGTGCCTGTACATTATTATACTCCATGCAGACTGTACCTGTACATTATTATACTCCATGCAGACTCTGCCTGTACATTATTATACTGCATGCAGACTATACCTGTACATTATTATACTCCATGCAGACTGTGCTTGTACATTATTATACTCCATGCAGACTGTGCCTGTACATTATTATACTCCATGCAGACTATACCTGTACATTATTATACTCCATGCAGACTGTGCCTGTACATTATTATACTCCATGCAGACTGTGCCTGTACATTATTATACTCCATGCAGACTGTACCTGTACATTATTATACTCCATACAGACTGTGCCTGTACATTATTATACTCCATGCAGACTGTACATGTACATTATTATACTCCATGCAGACTGTGCCTGTACATTATTATACTGCATGCAGACTATACCTGTACATTATTATACTGCATGCAGACTGTGCCTGTACATTATTATACTCCATACAGACTGTGCCTGTACATTATTATACTGCATGCAGACTGTGCCTGTACATTATTATACTCCATGCAGACTGTGCCTGTACATTATTATACTCCATGCAGACTGTGCATGTACATTATTATACTCCATGCAGATTGTGCATGTACATTATTATACTGCATGCAGACTATACCTGTACATTATTATACTGCTTGCAGACTGTGCATGTACATTATTATACTGCATGCAGACTGTGCCTGTACATTATTATACTGCATGCAGACTGTGCCTGTACATTATTATACTCCATGCAGACTGTGCCTGTACATTATTATACTGCATGCAGCCTATGCCTGTACATTATTATACTCCATGCAGACTGTGCATGTACATTATTATACTGCATGCAGACTGTGCATGTACATTATAATACTGCATGCAGACTATGCCTGTACATTATTATACTGCATGCAGACTGTGCCTGTACATTATTATACTGCATGCAGACTATGCCTGTACATTATTATACTGCATGCAGACTGTGCCTGTACATTATTATACTCCATGCAGACTGTGCCTGTACATTATTATACTGCATGCAGACTGTGCCTATACATTATTATACTGCATGCAGACTGTGCATGTACATTATTATACTGCATGCAGACTGTGCATGTACATTATTATACTCCATGCAGACTGTGCATGTACATTATTATACTGCATGCAGACTATACCTGTACATTATTATACTGCATGCAGACTGTGCCTGTACATTATTATACTCCATACAGACTGTGCCTGTACATTATTATACTGCATGCAGACTGTGCCTGTACATTATTATACTCGATGCAGACTGTGCCTGTACATTATTATACTCCATGCAGACTGTACCTGTACATTATTATACTCCATGCAGACTGTGCATGTACATTATTATACTCCATGCAGACTGTGCATGTACATTATTATACTGCATGCAGACTGTGCCTGTACATTATTATACTCCATGCAGACGGTGCCTGTACATTATTATAATCCATACAGACTGTGCCTGTACATTATTATACTCCATGCAGACTGTACCTGTACATTATTATACTCCATGCAGACTGTGCCTGTACATTATTATACTCCATGCAGACTGTGCCTGTACATTATTATACTCCATGCAGACTGTACCTGTACATTATTATACTCCATGCAGACTGTGCCTGTACATTATTATACTCCATGCAGACTCTGCCTGTACATTATTATACTCCATACAGACTGTGCCTGTACATTATTATACTGCATGCAGACTGTGCCTGTACATTATTATACTGCATGTAGACTGTGCCTGTACATTATTATACTCCATACAGACTGTGCCTGTACATTATTATACTGCATGCAGACTGTGCCTGTACATTATTATACTCCATACAGACTGTGCCTGTACATTATTATACTGCATGCAGACTGTGCCTGTACATTATTATACTGCATGCAGACTGTGCCTGTACATTATTATACTGCATGCAGACTGTGTCTGTACATTATTATACTCCATACAGACTGTTACTGTACATTATTATACTGCATGCAGACTGTGCCTGTACATTATTATACTGCATGTAGACTGTGCCTGTACATTATTATACTCCATGCAGACTGTGCCTGTACATTATTATACTCCATGCAGACTGTGCCTGTACATTATTATACTGCATGCAGACTGTACCTGTACATTATAATACTGCATGCAGACTGTGCCTGTACATTATTATACTGCATGCAGACTGTGCATGTACATTATTATACTGCATGCAGACTGTGCCTGTACATTATTATATATACTCCATGCAGACTGTGCCTGTACATTATTATACTGCATGCAGACTGTGCCTGTACATTATTATATTCCATGCAGACCGTACCTTTACATTATTATACTACATGCAGACTGTGCATGTACATTATTATACTGCATGCAGACTGTGCATGTACATTATTATACTCCATGCAGACTGTTCATGTACATTATTATACTGCATGCAGACTATACCTGTACATTATTATACTGCATGCAGACTGTGCCTGTACATTATTATACTCCATACAGACTGTGCCTGTACATTATTATACTGCATGCAGACTGTGCCTGTACATTATTATACTCCATGCAGACTGTGCCTGTACATTATTATACTCCATGCAGACTGTGCATGTACATTATTATACTCCATGCAGACTGTGCATGTACATTATTATACTGCATGCAGACTATACCTGTACATTATTATACTGCATGCAGACTGTGCATGTACATTATTATACTGCATGCAGACTGTGCCTGTACATTATTATACCTCATGTAGACTATGCCTGTACATTATTATACTCCATGCAGACTGTGCCTGTACATTATTATACTGCATGCAGACTGTGCCTGTACATTATTATACTCCATGCAGACTGTGCCTGTACATTATTATACTCCATGCAGACTGTGCATGTACATTATTATACTCCATGCAGACTGTGCCTGTACATTATTATACTGCATGCAGACTGTGCCTGTATATTATTATACTCCATGCAGACTGTGCCTGTACATTTTATACTGCATGCAGACTGTGCCTGTACATTATTATACTGCATGCAGACTGTGCCTGTACATTATTATACTGCATGCAGACTGTGCCTGTACATTATTATACTCCATGCAGACTGTGTCTGTACATTATTATACTGCATGCAGACTGTGCCTGTACATTATTATACTCCATACAGACTCTGCCTGTACATTATTATACTCCATGCAGACTGTGCATGTACATTATTATACTCCATGCAGACTGTGCATGTACATTATTATACCGCATGCAGACTATACCTGTACATTATTATACTGCATGCAGACTGTGCATGTACATTATTATACTGCATGCAGACTGTGCCTGTACATTATTATACTGCATGCAGACTGTGCCTGTACATTATTATACTCCATGCAGACTGTGCCTGTACATTATTATACTGCATGCAGACTGTGCCTGTACATTATTATACTGCATGCAGACTGTGCCTGTACATTATTATACTCCATGCAGACTGTGCATGTACATTATTATACTGCATGCAGACTGTGCATGTACATTATTATACTGCATGCAGACTGTGCCTGTACATTATTATACTGCATGCAGACTATCCCTGTACATTATTATACTCCATGCAGACTGTGCCTGTACATTATTATACTCCATGCAGACTGTGCCTGTACATTATTATACTCCATGCAGACTGTGCCTGTACATTATTATACTGCATGCAGACTGTGCCTGTACATTATTATACTCCATGCAGACTGTACCTGTACATTATTATACTCCATGCAGACTGTGCCTGTACATTATTATACTGCATGCAGACTATACCTGTACATTATTATACTCCATGCAGACTGTGCTTGTACATTATTATACTCCATGCAGACTGTGCCTGTACATTATTATACTCCATGCAGACTATACCTGTACATTATTATACTCCATGCAGACTGTGCCTGTACATTATTATACTCCATGCAGACTGTGCCTGTACATTATTATACTCCATGCAGACTATACCTGTACATTATTATACTGCATGCAGACTGTGCCTGTACATTATTATACTGCATGCAGACTGTGCCTGTACATTATTATACTCCATGCAGACTGTACCTGTACATTATTATACTCCATGCAGACTGTGCCTGTACATTATTATACTCCATGCAGACTGTGCATGTACATTATTATACTCCATGCAGACTGTGCCTGTACATTATTATACTGCATGCAGACTGTGCCTGTACATTATTATACTGCATGCAGACTGTGCCTGTACATTATTATACTCCATGCAGACTGTGCCTGTACATTATTATACTGCATGCAGACTGTGCCTGTACATTATTATACTCCATGCAGACTGTGCCTGTACATTATTATATTCCATGCAGACTGTGCCTGTACATTATTATACTCCATGCAGACTGTACCTGTACATTATTATACTGCATGCAGACTGTGCCTGTACATTATTATACTGCATGCAGGCTGTGCCTGTACATTATTATACTCCATGCAGACTGTATCTGTACATTATTAGACTGCATGCAGACTGTGCCTGTACATTATTATACTCCATGCAGACTGTACCTGTACATTATTATACTGCATGCAGACTATACCTGTACATTATTATACTGCATGCAGACTGTGCCTGTACATTATTATACTCCATGCAGACTGTGCCTGTACATTATTATACTCCATACAGACTCTGCATGTACATTATTATACTGCATGCAGACTGTGCCTGTACATTATTATACTCCATGCAGACTGTGCCTGTACATTATTATACTCCATGCAGACTGTACCTGTACATTATTATACTCCATGCAGACTGTGTCTGTACATTATTATACTCCATACAGACTCTGCCTGTACATTATTATACTCCATGCAGACTGTGTCTGTACATTATTATACTCCATGCAGACTGTTCCTGTACATTATTATACTGCATGCAGACTGTACCTGTACATTATTATACTCCATGCAGACTATACCTGTACATTATTATACTCCATACAGACTGTGCCTGTACATTATTATACTGCATGCAGACTGTACCTGTAATTATTATACTCCATACAGACTGTGCCTGTACATTATTATACTCCATGCAGACTGTACATGTACATTATTATACTCCATGCAGACTGTGCCTGTACATTATTATACTGCATGCAGACTATACCTGTACATTATTATACTCCATGCAGACTGTACCTGTACATTATTATACTCCATGCAGACTGTACCTGTACATTATTATACTCCATGCAGACTGTACCTGTACATTATTATACTCCATGCAGACTGTGCCTGTACATTATTATACTCCATGCAGACTGTGCCTGTACATTATTATACTCCATGCAGACTGTACCTGTACATTATTATACTCCATGCAGACTGCCTGTACATTATTATACTCCATGCAGACTGTACCTGTACATTATTATACTCCATGCAGACTGTGCCTGTACATTATTATACTCCATGCAGACTGTGCCTGTACATTATTATACTCCATGCAGACTGTGCCTGTACATTATTATATGCATGCAGACTGTGCCTGTACATTATTATACTTCATGCAGACTGTACCTGTACATTATTATACTGCATGCAGACTGTGCCTGTACATTATTATACTGCATGCAGACTGTACCTGTACATTATTATACTCCATGCAGACTGTGCCTGTACATTATTATACTCCATGCAGACTGTGCCTGTACATTATTATACTCCATGCAGACTGTGCCTGTACATTATTATACTGCATGCAGACTGTGCCTGTACATTATTATACTGCATGCAGACTGTACCTGTACATTATTATACTCCATGCAGACTGTGCATGTACATTATTATACTCCATGCAGACTGTGCATGTACATTATGATACTGCATGCAGACTATACCTGTACATTATTATACTGCATGCAGACTGTGCATGTACATTATTATACTCCATGCAGACTGTGCATGTACATTATTATACTGCATGCAGACTATACCTGTACATTATTATACTGCATGCAGACTGTACCTGTACATTATTATACTCCATGCAGACTGTGCCTGTACATTATTATACTGCATGCAGACTATACCTGTACATTATTATACTCCATGCAGACTGTGCTTGTACATTATTATACTCCATGCAGACTGTGACTGTACATTATTATACTCCATGCAGACTATACCTGTACATTATTATACTCCATGCAGACTGTGCCTGTACATTATTATACTCCATGCAGACTGTACCTGTACATTATTATACTCCATGCAGACTGTGCCTGTACATTATTATACTCCATGCAGACTGTACCTGTACATTATTATACTCCATGCAGACTGTGCCTGTACATTATTATACTCCATGCAGACTGTGCATGTACATTATTATACTCCATGCAGACTGTGCCTGTACATTATTATACTCCATGCAGACTGTGCCTGTACATTATTATACTCCATGCAGACTGTGCCTGTACATTATTATACTCCATGCAGACTGTGCCTGTACATTATTATACTCCATGCAGACTGTACCTGTACATTATTATACTGCATGCAGACTGTGCCTGTACATTATTATACTCCATGCAGACTGTGCCTGTACATTATTATACTGCATGCAGACTGTACCTGTACATTATTATACTGCATGCAGACTGTGCCTGTACATTATTATACTGCATGCAGACTGTGCCTGTACATTATTATACTGCATGCAGACTGTGCCTGTACATTATTATACTCCATGCAGACTGTGTCTGTACATTATTATACTCCATGCAGACTGTGCCTGTACATTATTATACTCCATGCAGACTGTGCCTGTACATTATTATACTCCATGCAGACTGTACCTGCACTTTATTATACTGCATGCAGACTGTACCTGTACATTATTATACTGCATGCAGACTGTGCCTGTACATTATTATACTCCATGGAGACTGTATCTGTACATTATTATACTGCATGCAGACTGTGCCTGTACATTATTATACTCCATACAGACTGTGCATGTACATTATTATACTGCATGCAGACTATACCTGTACATTATTATACTCCATGCAGACTGTTCCTGTACATTATTATACTGCATGCAGACTGTACCTGTACATTATTATACTCCATGCAGACTATACCTGTACATTATTATACTCCATACAGACTGTGCCTGTACATTATTATACTCCATGCAGACTGTACCTGTACATTATTATACTCCATGCAGACTGTGCCTGTACATTATTATACTCCATGCAGACTGTACATGTACATTATTATACTCCATGCAGACTGTGCCTGTACATTATTATACTGCATGCAGACTATACCTGTACATTATTATACTGCATGCAGACTGTGCCTGTACATTATTATACTCCATACAGACTGTGCCTGTACATTATTATACTGCATGCAGACTGTGCCTGTACATTATTATACTCCATGCAGACTGTGCCTGTACATTATTATACTCCATGCAGACTCTGCATGTACATTATTATACTCCATGCAGATTGTGCATGTACATTATTATACTGCATGCAGACTATACCTGTACATTATTATACTGCATGCAGACTGTGCCTGTACATTATTATACTCCATGCAGACTGTGCCTGTACATTATTATACTGCATGCAGCCTATGCCTGTACATTATTATACTCCATGCAGACTGTGCATGTACATTATTATACTGCATGCAGACTGTGCATGTACATTATAATACTGCATGCAGACTATGCCTGTACATTATTATACTGCATGCAGACTGTGCCTGTACATTATTATACTGCATGCAGACTATGCCTGTACATTATTATACTGCATGCAGACTGTGCCTGTACATTATTATACTCCATGCAGACTGTGCCTGTACATTATTATACTGCATGCAGACTGTGCCTATACATTATTATACTGCATGCAGACTGTGCATGTACATTATTATACTGCATGCAGACTGTGCATGTACATTATTATACTCCATGCAGACTGTGCATGTACATTATTATACTGCATGCAGACTATACCTGTACATTATTATACTGCATGCAGACTGTGCCTGTACATTATTATACTCCATACAGACTGTACCTGTACATTATTATACTCCATGCAGACTATACCTGTACATTATTATACTCCATGCAGACTGTGCCTGTACATTATTATACTCCATGCAGACTGTACCTGTACATTATTATACTCCATGCAGACTATGCCTGTACATTATTATACTCCATGCAGACTGTGCCTGTACATTATTATACTGCATGCAGACAGTGCCTGTACATTATTATACTGCATGCAGACTGTGCCTGTACATTATTATACTCCATGCAGACTGTGCCTGTACATTATTATACTCCATGCAGACTGTGCCTGTACATTATTATACTCCATGCAGACTGTGCATGTACATTATTATACTCCATGCAGACTGTGCATGTACATTATTATACTGCATGCAGACTGTGCCTGTACATTATTATACTCCATGCAGACGGTGCCTGTACATTATTATAATCCATACAGACTGTGCCTGTACATTATTATACTCCATGCAGACTGTACCTGTACATTATTATACTCCATGCAGACTATACCTGTACATTATTATACTGCATGCAGACTGTGCCTGTACATTATTATACTCCATGCAGACTGTGCCTGTACATTATTATACTCCATGCAGACTGTGCCTGTACATTATTATACTCCATGCAGACTGTACCTGTACATTATTATACTCCATGCAGACTGTGCCTGTACATTATTATACTCCATGCAGACTGTGCCTGTACATTATTATACTCCATGCAGACTGTGCCTGTACATTATTATACTCCATGCAGACTGTGCCTGTACATTATTATACTCCATACAGACTGTGCCTGTACATTATTATACTGCATGCAGACTGTGCCTGTACATTATTATACTGCATGTAGACTGTGCCTGTACATTATTATACTGCATGCAGACTGTGCCTGTACATTATTATACTCCATACAGACTGTGCCTGTACATTATTATACTGCATGCAGACTGTGCCTGTACATTATTATACTGCATGCAGACTGTGCCTGTACATTATTATACTGCATGCAGACTGTGTCTGTACATTATTATACTCCATGCAGACTGTGCATGTACATTATTATACTCCATACAGACTGTGCCTGTACATTATTATACTGCATGCAGACTGTGCCTGTACATTATTATACTGCATGTAGACTGTGCCTGTACATTATTATACTCCATGCAGACTGTACCTGTACATTATTATACTCCATGCACACTGTGCATGTACATTATTATACTCCATGCAGACTGTGCCTGTACATTATTATACTGCATGCAGACTGTGCCTGTACATTATTATATTCCATGCAGACCGTACCTTTACATTATTATACTACATGCAGACTGTGCATGTACATTATTATACTGCATGCAGACTGTGCATGTACATTATTATACTCCATGCAGACTGTTCATGTACATTATTATACTGCATGCAGACTATACCTGTACATTATTATACTGCATGCAGACTGTGCCTGTACATTATTATACTCCATACAGACTTTGCCTGTACATTATTATACTGCATGCAGACTGTGCCTGTACATTATTATACTCCATGCAGACTGTGCCTGTACATTATTATACTCCATGCAGACTGTGCATGTACATTATTATACTCCATGCAGACTGTGCATGTACATTATTATACTGCATGCAGACTATACCTGTACATTATTATACTGCATGCAGACTGTGCATGTACATTATTATACTGCATGCAGACTGTGCCTGTACATTATTATACTGCATGTAGACTATGCCTGTACATTATTATACTCCATGCAGACTGTGCCTGTACATTATTATACTGCATGCAGACTGTGCCTGTACATTATTATACTCCATGCAGACTGTGCCTGTACATTATTATACTCCATGCAGACTGTGCATGTACATTATTATACTCCATGCAGACTGTGCCTGTACATTATTATACTGCATGCAGACTGTGCCTGTATATTATTATACTCCATGCAGACTGTGCCTGTACATTTTATACTGCATGCAGACTGTGCCTGTACATTATTATACTCCATGAAGACTGTGCCTGTACATTATTATACTCCATGCAGACTGTGCATGTACATTATTATACTCCATGCAGACTGTGCCTGTACATTATTATACTGCATGCAGACTGTGCCTGTATATTATTATACTCCATGCAGACTGTGCCTGTACATTTTATACTGCATGCAGACTGTGCCTGTACATTATTATACTGCATGCAGACTGTGCCTGTACATTATT
This sequence comes from Cladorhizidae sp. MBARI D1340-BT2, assembly GCA_028752905.1. Taxonomy (NCBI): domain Eukaryota; kingdom Metazoa; phylum Porifera; class Demospongiae; order Poecilosclerida; family Cladorhizidae; species Cladorhizidae sp. MBARI D1340-BT2. Next base: position 35,297,799 of record JAQNBH010000005.1, on the reverse strand, counting down.
ATACTCCATACAGACTGTGCCTGTATATTATTATACTCCATGCAGACTGTGCCTGTACATTTTATACTGCATGCAGACTGTACCTGTACATTATTATACTCCATGCAGACTGTGCCTGTACATTTTATACTGCATGCAGACTGTGCCTGTACATTATTATACTGCATGCAGACTGTGCCTGTACATTATTATACTGCATGCAGACTGTACCTGTACATTATTATACTCCATGCAGACTGTGCCTGTACATTTTATACTGCATGCAGACTGTGCCTGTACATTATTATACTGCATGCAGACTGTGCCTGTACATTATTATACTCCATGAAGACTGTGCCTGTACATTATTATACTCCATGCAGACTGTGCATGTACATTATTATACTCCATGCAGACTGTGCCTGTACATTATTATACTGCATGCAGACTGTGCCTGTACATTATTATACTGCATGCAGACTATACCTGTACATTATTATACTGCATGCAGACTGTGCCTGTATATTATTATACTGCATGCAGACTATACCTGTACATTATTATACTGCATGCAGACTGTGCCTGTACATTATTATACTCCATGCAGACTGTGCCTGTACATTATTATACTCCATGCAGACTGTGCCTGTACATTATTATACTCCATGCAGACTGTGCCTATACATTATTATACTGCATGTAGACTGTGCCTGTACATTATTATACTCCATGCAGACTGTGCCTGTACATTATTATACTGCATGCAGACTGTGCCTGTACATTATTATACTGCATGCAGACTGTGCCTGTACATTATTATACTCCATGCAGACTGTGCATGTACATTATTATACTGCATGCAGACTGTGCCTGTACATTATTATACTCCATGCAGACTGTGCCTGTACATTATTATACTCCATACAGACTGTGCCTGTACATTATTATACTGCATGCAGACTGTGCCTGTACATTATTATACTGCATGTAGACTGTACCTGTACATTATTATACTCCATGCAGACTGTGCCTGTACATTATTATACTCCATGCAGACTGTGCCTGTACATTATTATACTGCATGCAGACTGTGCCTGTACATTATTATACTGCATGTAGACTGTACCTGTACATTATTATACTGCATGCAGACTGTGCCTGTACATTATTATACTCCATGCAGACTGTGCCTGTACATTATTATACTCCATGCAGACTGTGCCTGCACATTATTATACTCCATGCAGACTGTGTCTGTACATTATTATACTCCATGCAGACTGTACCTGTACATTATTATTATACTGCATGTAGACTGTGCCTGTACATTATTATACTGCATGCAGACTGTGCCTGTACATTATTATACTGCATGCAGACTATACCTGTACATTATTATACTGCATGCAGACTGTGCCTGTACATTATTATACTCCATGCAGACTGTGCAGTAATGTCTGGCTCTGCATAAGCTTGAACACATAGTCATTGCAACACTATAATTATAATAGTACAGGTGCCTGGTGTTTCACAGGAAGAGACAAAATATCTAACAGAGGAGCACAGAATGAGAATGAGGGGCGTGGTTCCTACCCTGTGTTGCCCCCCAATGCTACTCTCCCAAGTCCCTTTTATGGCTATCTCTGTGTATATGCACATGAAAGAAACATTGTTTTAATTGTTGAACCAATTGAAGACGACATTGGCCTCTGTATATCTCCCCATTTCAGCACCTGTAATGGTGTTATAGAGTAGGGCTAGGAGCAGCCTGGCTAGCAACCTGTTAGCATTAGGTGGAGGTCTGAGATAACTCTCATAGTTTGCTGGTGATATGTTGCCATGTTGCATTATTTGTGTGCTGTCATTGCTAGTGTGAAAGATGCATGTGCATGTATATTCCTACACATAATGGCCAAGTGCCGCACTGTAAGATGGCAGCATCAACAACGAATCCTGACCAAATCTTTACCAAAGCCATCCATGTCTCCATCTAGTACCATAGGGAGAAGTTTCCTCCACATCTGACCTTCTGTTTGGCCGTGCATAGTGGACATACATACAGACAGATGCTCCTACTTATATATATATATATATATAGATAGATAGATAGATGTAGTTATTCATGACTAAATGTAGAATGAGGAGACTTCATTAATGACTATGACATCATCATGCTGTACTATTGTATGTCCTCTCCTACCCACCCACCTACTGCAGAGGAGGATTGGCTACTGCCCACAGGTAAGTACAGCAGCATATTATGCCATTGCTTCCCCATATCACCCACCCATTCCTCCCACCTCACTCCCTCCACCCTCTCACTCTTTCCTCCCTCTTCTTCCCCCTGCTTTCCCTTCTCCCACCCTCCCTCCCCTCCTTGCCCTCCTCTCTCTACTCCTCCCTCCCTCCCTTCTCACCTTTCACCACATTTTCCTCTCCAACCCTCCCTAAATCCTCCCTCTCTGGCATCCTCCCTCCTCTCTGTCATAGTCTGATGCTCTGAATGATCATCTAACTGGGCGGGAGTTGCTGGTGATGTTTGCCAGACTACGAGGCATCCCTGAGAATCAGATCAAGGAGGTCGTGGATGCGGAGATACACAGGCTGGACCTCAAGAAAGAGGCCAACAAGAGGTGTGGCATTTACAGGTGAGACTAACGCACAGATCAGTGAGTTAGAGGTGGCATACCAGCCATTAGACTGGGTTATGACCTTTGTCATCTTTTTACTTCAGTATTGGCAACAGGAGGAGGCTGAGCACAGCCATTGCTCTGGTAGGGAATCCACCTATAATCTTGCTGGTAAGGAATGGGGCAGTCTCTCTGTCTGCAAGCAATATAGCAGCCTTTGCATGTGTCTGACTGTCATCCTTTCTGTCTGTCTGTGTGTCTGTCTGCTAGCAGTGTGTTTGTCTAACTATTATCTCAGTGTACTGTGTGTGGGTTTCTGTCTGCCTGTGTGTCTGTCTGCTAGCAGTGTGTTTGTGTAACTATTATCTCAGTGCACTGTGTGTGGGTTTCTGTCTGCCTGTGTGTCTGTCTGCTAGCAGTGTGTTTGTCTAACTATTATCTCAGTGTACTGTGTGTGGGTTTCTGTCTGCCTGTGTGTCTGTCTGCTAGCAGTGTGTTTGTCTAACTATTATCTCAGTGTACTGTGTGTGGGTTTCTGTCTGCCTGTGTGTCTGTCTGCTAGCAGTGTGTTTGTCTAACTATTATCTCAGTGCACTGTGTTTGGGTTTCTGTCTGTCTGTGTGTCTGTCTGCTAGCAGTGTGTTTGTCTAACTATTATCTCAGTGCACTGTGTGTGGGTTTCTGTGTGCCTGTGTGTCTGTCTGCTAGCAGTGTGTTTGTCTAACTATTATCTCAGTGCACTGTGCGTGGGTTTCTGTCTGTCTGTGTGTCTGTCTGCTAGCAGTGTGTTTGTCTAACTATTATCTCAGTGTACTGTGTGTGGGTTTCTGTCTGTCTGTGTGTCTGTCTGCTAGCAGTGTGTTTGTCTAACTATTATCTCAGTGTACTGTGTGTGGGTTTCTGTCTGCCTGTGTGTCTGTCTGCTAGCAGTGTGTTTGTCTAACTATTATCTCAGTGCACTGTGCGTGGGTTTCTGTCTGTCTGTGTGTCTGTCTGCTAGCAGTGTGTTTGTCTAACTATTATCTCAGTGTACTGTGTGTGGGTTTCTGTCTGTCTGTGTGTCTGTCTGCTAGCAGTGTGTTTGTCTAACTATTATCTCAGTGTGCTGTGTGTGGGTTTCTGTCTGCCTGTGTGTCTGTCTGCTAGCAGTGTGTTTGTCTAACTGTTATCTCAGTGTACTGTGTGTGGGTTTCTGTCTGTCTGTGTGTCTGTCTGCTAGCAGTGTGTTTGTCTAACTATTATCTCAGTGCACTGTGTGTGGGTTTCTGTCTGTCTGTGTGTCTGCCTGCTAGCAGTGTGTTTGTCTAACTATTATCTCAGTGTACTGTGTGTGGGTTTCTGTCTGCCTGTGTGTCTGTCTGCTAGCAGTGTGTTTGTCTAACTATTATCTCAGTGCACTGTGTGTGGGTTTCTGTCTGCCTGTGTGTCTCTCTGCTAGCAGTGTGTTTGTCTAACTATTATCTCAGTGTACTGTGTGTGGGTTTCTGTCTGTCTGTGTGTCTGTCTGCTAGCAGTGTGTTTGTGTAACTATTATCTCAGTGTACTGTGTGTGGGTTTCTGTCTGCCTGTGTGTCTGTCTGCTAGCAGTGTGTTTGTCTAACTATTATCTCAGTGTACTGTGTGTGGGTTTCTGTCTGCCTGTGTGTCTGTCTGCTAGCAGTGTGTTTGTCTAACTATTATCTCAGTGTACTGTGTGTGGGTTTCTGTCTGTCTGTGTGTCTGTCTGCTAGCAGTGTGTTTGTCTAACTATTATCTCAGTGTACTGTGTGTGGGTTTCTGTCTGTCTGTGTGTCTGTCTGCTAGCAGTGTGTTTGTCTAACTATTATCTCAGTGTACTCTGTGTGGGTTTCTGTCTGTCTGTGTGTCTGTCTGCTAGCAGTGTGTTTGTCTAACTATTATCTCAGTGTACTGTGTGTGGGTTTCTGTCTGTCTGTGTGTCTGTCTGTTAGCAGTGTGTTTGTCTAACTATTATCTCATTGTACTGTGTGTGGGTTTCTGTCTGTCTGTGTGTCGGTCTGCTAGCAGTGTGTTTGTCTAACTATTATCTCAGTGTACTGTGTGTGGGTTTCTGTCTGCCTGTGTGTCTGTCTGCTAGCAGTGTGTTTGTCTAACTATTATCTCAGTGTACTGTGTGTGGGTTTCTGTCTGTCTGTCTGCTAGCAGTGTGTTTGTCTAACTATTATCTCAGTGTACTGTGTGTGGGTTTCTGTCTGTCTGTGTGTCTGTCTGCTAGCAGTGTGTTTGTCTAACTTTTATCTCAGTGTACTGTGTGTGGGTTTCTGTCTGTCTGTGTGTCTGTCTGCTAGCAGTGTGTTTGTCTAACTATTATCTCAGTGTACTGTGTGTGGGTTTCTGTCTGCCTGTGTGTCTGTCTGCTAGCAGTGTGTTTGTCTAACTATTATCTCAGTGTACTGTGTGTGGGTTTCTGTCTGCCTGTGTGTCTGTCTGCTAGCAGTGTGTTTGTCTAACTATTATCTCAGTGTACTGTGTGTGGGTTTCTGTCTGTCTGTGTGTCTGTCTGCTAGCAGTGTGTTTGTCTAACTATTATCTCAGTGTACTGTGTGTGGGTTTCTGTCTGCCTGTGTGTCTGTCTGCTAGCAGTGTGTTTGTCTAACTATTATCTCAGTGTACTGTGTGTGGGTTTGTGTCTGTCTGTGTGTCTGTCTGCTAGAGTGTGTTTGTCTAACTATTATCTCAGTGCACTGTGTGTGGGTTTGTGTCTGTCTGTGTGTCTGTCTGCTAGAGTGTGTTTGTCTAACTATTATCTCAGTGTACTGTGTGTGGGTTTCTGTCTGCCTGTGTGTCTGTCTGCTAGCAGTGTGTTTGTCTAACTATTATCTCAGTGTACTGTGTGTGGGTTTCTGTCTGTCTGTGTGTCTGTCTGCTAGCAGTGTGTTTGTCTAACTATTATCTCAGTGTACTGTGTGTGGGTTTCTGTCTGTCTGTGTGTCTCTCTGCTAGCAGTGTGTTTGTCTAACTATTATCTCAGTGTACTGTGTGTGGGTTTCTGTCTGTCTGTGTGTCTGTCTGCTAGCAGTGTGTTTGTGTAACTATTATCTCAGTGTACTGTGTGTGGGTTTCTGTCTGCCTGTGTGTCTGTCTGCTAGCAGTGTGTTTGTCTAACTATTATCTCAGTGTACTGTGTGTGGGTTTCTGTCTGCCTGTGTGTCTGTCTGCTAGCAGTGTGTTTGTCTAACTATTATCTCAGTGTACTGTGTGTGGGTTTCTGTCTGTCTGTGTGTCTGTCTGCTAGCAGTGTGTTTGTCTAACTATTATCTCAGTGTACTGTGTGTGGGTTTCTGTCTGTCTGTGTGTCTGTCTGCTAGCAGTGTGTTTGTCTAACTATTATCTCAGTGTACTCTGTGTGGGTTTCTGTCTGTCTGTGTGTCTGTCTGCTAGCAGTGTGATTGTCTAACTATTATCTCAGTGTACTGTGTGTGGGTTTCTGTCTGTCTGTGTGTCGGTCTGCTAGCAGTGTGTTTGTCTAACTATTATCTCAGTGTACTGTGTGTGGGTTTCTGTCTGCCTGTGTGTCTGTCTGCTAGCAGTGTGTTTGTCTAACTATTATCTCAGTGTACTGTGTGTGGGTTTCTGTCTGTCTGTCTGCTAGCAGTGTGTTTGTCTAACTATTATCTCAGTGTACTGTGTGTGGGTTTCTGTCTGTCTGTGTGTCTGTCTGCTAGCAGTGTGTTTGTCTAACTTTTATCTCAGTGTACTGTGTGTGGGTTTCTGTCTGTCTGTGTGTCTGTCTGCTAGCAGTGTGTTTGTCTAACTATTATCTCAGTGTACTGTGTGTGGGTTTCTGTCTGCCTGTGTGTCTGTCTGCTAGCAGTGTGTTTGTCTAACTATTATCTCAGTGTACTGTGTGTGGGTTTCTGTCTGCCTGTGTGTCTGTCTGCTAGCAGTGTGTTTGTCTAACTATTATCTCAGTGCACTGTGTGTGGGTTTCTGTCTGCCTGTGTGTCTGTCTGCTAGCAGTGTGTTTGTCTAACTATTATCTCAGTGTACTGTGTGTGGGTTTGTGTCTGTCTGTGTGTCTGTCTGCTAGAGTGTGTTTGTCTAACTATTATCTCAGTGCACTGTGTGTGGGTTTGTGTCTGTCTGTGTGTCTGTCTGCTAGAGTGTGTTTGTCTAACTATTATCTCAGTGTACTGTGTGTGGGTTTCTGTCTGCCTGTGTGTCTGTCTGCTAGCAGTGTGTTTGTCTAACTATTATCTCAGTGTACTGTGTGTGGGTTTCTGTCTGTCTGTGTGTCGGTCTGCTAGCAGTGTGTTTGTCTAACTATTATCTCAGTGTACTGTGTGTGGGTTTCTGTCTGCCTGTGTGTCTGTCTGCTAGCAGTGTGTTTGTCTAACTATTATCTCAGTGTACTGTGTGTGGGTTTCTGTCTGTCTGTCTGCTAGCAGTGTGTTTGTCTAACTATTATCTCAGTGTACTGTGTGTGGGTTTCTGTCTGTCTGTGTGTCTGTCTGCTAGCAGTGTGTTTGTCTAACTTTTATCTCAGTGTACTGTGTGTGGGTTTCTGTCTGTCTGTGTGTCTGTCTGCTAGCAGTGTGTTTGTCTAACTATTATCTCAGTGTACTGTGTGTGGGTTTCTGTCTGCCTGTGTGTCTGTCTGCTAGCAGTGTGTTTGTCTAACTATTATCTCAGTGTACTGTGTGTGGGTTTCTGTCTGCCTGTGTGTCTGTCTGCTAGCAGTGTGTTTGTCTAACTATTATCTCAGTGTACTGTGTGTGGGTTTCTGTCTGTCTGTGTGTCTGTCTGCTAGCAGTGTGTTTGTCTAACTATTATCTCAGTGTACTGTGTGTGGGTTTCTGTCTGCCTGTGTGTCTGTCTGCTAGCAGTGTGTTTGTCTAACTATTATCTCAGTGTACTGTGTGTGGGTTTCTGTCTGCCTGTGTGTCTGTCTGCTAGCAGTGTGTTTGTCTAACTATTATCTCAGTGTACTGTGTGTGGGTTTCTGTCTGCCTGTGTGTCTGTCTGCTAGCAGTGTGTTTGTCTAACTATTATCTCAGTGCACTGTGTGTGGGTTTGTGTCTGTCTGTGTGTCTGTCTGCTAGAGTGTGTTTGTCTAACTATTATCTCAGTGTACTGTGTGTGGGTTTCTGTCTGCCTGTGTGTCTGTCTGCTAGCAGTGTGTTTGTCTAACTATTATCTCAGTGTACTGTGTGTGGGTTTCTGTCTGTCTGTGTGTCTGTCTGCTAGCAGTGTGTTTGTCTAACTATTATCTCAGTGTACTGTGTGTGGGTTTCTGTCTGTCTGTGTGTCTGTCTGCTAGCAGTGTGTTTGTCTAACTATTATCTCAGTGTACTGTGTGTGGGTTTCTGTCTGTCTGCTAGCAGTGTGTTTGTCTAACTATTATCTCAGTGTACTGTGTGTGGGTTTCTGTCTGCCTGTGTGTCTGTCTGCTAGCAGTGTGTTTGTCTAACTATTATCTCAGTGCACTGTGTGTGGGTTTCTGTCTGTCTGTGTGTCTGTCTGCTAGCAGTGTGTTTGTCTAACTATTATCTCAGTGTACTGTGTGTGGGTTTCTGTCTGCCTGTGTGTCTGTCTGCTAGCAGTGTGTTTGTCTAACTATTATCTCAGTGTACTGTGTGTGGGTTTCTGTCTGCCTGTGTGTCTGTCTGCTAGCAGTGTGTTTGTCTAACTATTATCTCAGTGTACTGTGTGTGGGTTTCTGTCTGTCTGTGTGTCTGTCTGCTAGCAGTGTGTTTGTCTAACTATTATCTCAGTGCACTGTGTGTGGGTTTCTGTCTGTCTGTGTGTCTGTCTGCTAGCAGTGTGTTTGTCTAACTATTATCTCAGTGTACTGTGTGTGGGTTTCTGTCTGCCTGTGTGTCTGGCTGCTAGCAGTGTGTTTGTCTAACTATTATCTCAGTGTACTGTGTGTGGGTTTCTGTCTGCCTGTGTGTCTGTCTGCTAGCAGTGTGTTTGTCTAACTATTATCTCAGTGTACTATGTGTGGGTTTCTGTCTGTCTGTGTGTCTGTCTGCTAGCAGTGTGTTTGTCTAACTATTATCTCAGTGTACTGTGTGTGGGTTTCTGTCTGTCTGTGTGTCTGTCTGCTAGCAGTGTGTTTGTCTAACTATTATCTCAGTGTACTGTGTGTGGGTTTCTGTCTGTCTGTGTGTCTGTCTGCTAGCAGTGTGTTTGTCTAACTATTATCTCAGTGTACTGTGTGTGGGTTTCTGTCTGTCTGTGTGTCTGTCTGCTAGCAGTGTGTTTGTCTAACTATTATCTCAGTGTACTGTGTGTGGGTTTCTGTCTGTCTGTGTGTCTGTCTGCTAGCAGTGTGTTTGTCTAACTATTATCTCAGTGTACTGTGTGTGGGTTTCTGTCTGCCTGTGTGTCTGTCTGCTAGCAGTGTGTTTGTCTAACTATTATCTCAGTGTACTGTGTGTGGGTTTCTGTCTGCCTGTGTGTCTGTCTGCTAGCAGTGTGTTTGTCTAACTATTATATCAGTGTACTGTGTGTGGGTTTCTGTCTGCCTGTGTGTCTGTCTGCTAGCAGTGTGTTTGTCTAACTATTATCTCAGTGTACTGTGTGTGGGTTTCTGTCTGCCTGTGTGTCTGTCTGCTAGCAGTGTGTTTGTCTAACTATTATCTCAGTGTACTGTGTGTGGGTTTCTGTCTGTCTGTGTGTCTGTCTGCTAGCAGTGTGTTTGTCTAACTATTATCTCAGTGTACTGTGTGTGGGACTTGGTTGCATCAGTGTGTGAACTAACTTGGCTTGCTACAGTAATCATAGATGTCATGTAATGTACAGTGCAATTGTATAAAGTACATATACAATACTGTACAAGGAAATGCACTACACAGATGCTGTGATAGCTGGTGGCTAAGCAAGAGCTTATAACATCAGTCAGTAAACCAATGAGTGCTTGTTAATTTAAGAGCAGCCCCACAAAGCAGCTGCTTAATGAGCAATGTCCCTGCACAGGATCTCCCAGTGTGTGTGCTGAGCTAATTAGAAGGATGGCAAATCTTTCAACTGTTGCAGAGTAGAAGCTGGAGAGCCTCTTGAGTGCACATCCCAACTATAAATGTGTTTGGTTGTGAGCAGTGGAAGAAACACTGAATTTTAGGCAAGGAGATCTAGCAATGACTGATGCTTAACAAATAGAGCTATAAAATGTGCTTCATTGATGAGTGAAGTGAGCCTCACTAGGGAGATAAACAGGAAAGTTTGTAATTCCACACATGGACGTATCTACGATGAATGAAAATTGCTATGTATGTTGTGTCAGGAGGCACTTAGTTGATCTCGTTTGTAAGCTAATTAACAGTTTTAATGTTAATTGCTGGTATGAAGTTGTTATCGTTGGCTGGCAAGTGAGCTAGCAAAGCTTGTTTGCTAGCACACTCCACACTCAAGGGCCAGCCTTGCACTGTCTAAAAGAAGTCCATGCATGTGACCTAGTATCTGTAGTATTGCCCTGGACTGGTGTTCTATCTGTCAAGCCTAATAACCACATACAATCAGTGCTTATGCTTTAGTGTTTACCACCAGAGCAAGCATTGATATATATACAAGACAAAATATGCTATTAAAAACAAGTATATTGGATTGACAAGATGAAACAAGAATTTACCAAATGTTGACAACGAACATTTACAGGACCCTTTACCTATTAATATAAAGCAGGATCATAATAATTATTGGTCTTCATTTTATTAACAGGTAAAGGGTCTTGGAAATGTTTGTTGTCTACATTGGTAAATTCTTGCTTCATTTCTTTCTGACTAATATATGTGACATGGCATAGGAAAAGGGGGGAGTTCGTAAAAAATTAAAACTTGAGAAAACGCTGTTTAACGTGAGGTAGTCAATTTTATGTAACATGATTACATAATCCCCGTTTTACTGGCTAAATTTAACTCGCATTACATCATACTGATAGGTATTAAAAAGAGAACAAATTGAGCTAAAAGATGGAGTTTGTTTTGTGAAATTCGAGTTAGTATTGTGCGAGTTACAGCGATCTAAAGTTGAAGCATACGTAGGTTTTACTTTTCTTACCTTAGCTAAGTTGTTAGTTTGCGAAACTGAGTTCGTTTGCACAGCAATGGCTGACATAGCCGCAGTCCCTTCAACCAGCGGTGTTCCTGATGGCAACTCTCCAGTGATAGAGGTTAAATTCAGCAGTTCTGACCTGGGTGAAGCTGAAAAGGTTGAAACCTTCTTCTCCAAGAGTTGTGGTTGTAAGTTTGGCCCTAAAAGCTCTGCTTGTTCAAGTATCATAAGCAAGCAATTGTGTACTACTACAAGACTAAACTTAGGAGTGAAGTGGACCTTGTCATTCTCTCTCAACTTCAATCCCTTCGTACTCATCCAGATCAACCTGTAGATGGTTGCCGTTCATCAGGTTCAACTCATCGCCACACCACGTTTTTTCCCCATAATTGTAGAGTATGTCTGAACACTTTCTTATTCATTCATACCATCAATCACAAGAGATTGGAAGCACTTCAGAAGCATTTTGATTCGGTTGGACTGGTTAATCGGGGTCATGGCATCGACAAGCGTCTTCTATCTAATACATGCCCACCAGGATACATTTCATGCTCTTGGCTTCATAGACAATTTTTCTGACATTCATGGACTACCACTGCCAGGTAGAATGCCAAATCATCGTGATTCTGATGTAGTTATTCTTCCCTCTGACATGAGTAAATCGTATGTTTACAGAAAGTATGCCGAAGCATGTGAAACCTTAAACAATAAAAATTTTTCACGCCGAAAATTTGAACAAGTTTGGCATGAGTTACGTCCATTTGTGGTTACTAATATACCTGCTACAGATTTATGCTTGACTTGCCAGTTGAACAATGAAAATATCTCGAAGTCTTTTTCGTTATCTGAAGAGGTTAGTGAACAGTTGCACTTAAACACTGCTCAACACCTTAATCATGCACGTTTGGAACGACATAATTACCGCTCCCAGTGTAGTACAGCTTCGGAACAGTGGGCAGAACACAACGAGAAACACCCAAGGTTGCCTTATGAAGGTGAAATGCATTACAGTTTTGATTACGCTCAACAACTACATTACCCCTATAATGAGCAACTGCATATTTTCTGACTGCAAGGAAGTGCCAATTATTTGGAGTCTGCAGTGAGCCAATCGAAGCAGGTGAACTATCTAATTGATGAACCTGATATAACTGGCAAAGGAGCAAATGCAACTATTAGTTATGTTCACCACTTTTTAGAGAACTACGGCGTTGGAAATGGCACGATAAAGCTTCATTGTGATAACTGTGTCGGTCAAAATAAGAACAATGCATTCATCTTCTATTTATTGTGGCGAGTGATAACTGGGAAGCAGAAGTCGATCACTCTTTCTTTTATGGTTGCTGGTCACACCAAGTTCAGTTGTGACAGGTATTTTGGCTTAATCAAGAAGAAATACCGCAGATCTAAAATCGACACTATGCATGGAATTTGCCGTGTTGTTAATGAATCTTCTGAGGGTTACAATCTACCTCTGCCTACTAGAAACACAACCACTGGTGAACTTCTTGTCCATGTTTATGATTGGGTTTCTTTTTTTCATTCCTTGGAATTTAAAAGTGTCCCAAACATTCTTCGCTACCATGTATTTCGGGTTGATGTTTCAAATTCAACAGTTGTGTTTGTAAGGGAGTATTCAAATGAACCTGTGGAATCAATTATCTTGCTGAAAGATTTATCAGTGATTGATAAGACACTCTTGCCATCAGAAGTAGCACCGAAAGGAATGGATTTAGAGAGGCAGTGGTACTTATACGACAAAATACGTGTACTTTGTCACTCCAATCCTAGTCGTGATATCACATGTCCCAAGCCATCACATCCCAAGCCAAGACATCCCACGCCATCACAAGCAAATCCTAAAAAGAAAAAAAATTCTGCAGCCATAACTGGTACAGCACATCCCAGTACATCATCAGATAATGCAGTACTGGTTGAGCCACCAACAGAAGCAACACTCCGCTTAGGTGTAAAGAAACATTTGTGTAGCATTCGTTGTAAGCCTGGACACAACAAAAAAACATGCCCTAGCTATGAATGACTTTGTTACAGTGAAGCTGTTCTGTCTGTATCTATAGATTATAGCTACATAGTTCAATTCAATTTCTTCATTTTTCAAACATCCCTTGGAACCATGGGTACATCACAAAATACACTGTACACCATAATCCACAAATCGGAACTTAAATTATTATGGGAGTAAAACCTGATTATCTCAGTGATAGTTCCATATTGACCATTGAAATTTTGTAGTGATATAGCATAGTGTTTAAGGAAGTGGAAAATGTAATAAAAAAAATTTTCTTCAAAATTCAAACTCCCTATGCCACGTCACATATGTTTTGTTTTGACATCTTTTGTCTTGTTTCTCTTGACTCATTACAACACCAGAACTACCCAATTATATATATTATATTTACCACGTTTATTATTGAAGCAGATTGATGTGTCATATAATACACGTAGACACAGGCATATAAATAGCTACCTGGTCTCATTAAAGGTCTATGATGAACTGTTGTTACAGGAGTAAACTTCTGAGAAGCTGACTGATCAATTCCAAGAATTGATCAGTCGGCTTCTCAGAAGTTTACCAAAACGTCGAGCTGTTGGGGACTTAGCTCAGTTGTGTGCTGTTAAGTATTTTCACAAGCGTAAGGTTCTGAGGAAACCAACTGGTCACTTCATGGTAGGAAAACGTGCAACTGTTGATGGCTCAGCTCAGCTAGACTGGATATTGCACAAGCACAAATGTGTGTTTATGGTATTGACAATCCTTTGCTGAATCTTCAGTTGTTTGGCTGAGAGAGAAATAAATTACTGCTGGATAGTTTTTGCAATGCATTGGACAGTTTGGAGTCTTCTGGTAGTAAAGTTATGATGAATGGACGTACTGTACACAAGTTATGTGTGGGAAGAACAGAAGATGATGCATTCTTGAAGATAAAAACTCATGGACTTGACAGGGTTTTTAGGCTCCACTCTTACTACCTTTGCGAAGGATTCAAGGCTTGCTCAACGTGTTTTGGGGGGGTCCAAATTGGCCAAGACCCCATTTATGATACAAAGAAGCTGTCAGAGTGAGTTTTAGCCGAGATATATTTTTTGTCGCCATTTTAAAATAGGCCAATACAGGGATTGCTACTGCAATATATAATATACATATATAAGCAAAAAATGGTTTTATTTAAAATATATATACTGTGTAAATATATACACCATGTAAATATATATACCATGTAAATATATACACCATGTAAATATATACACCCATGTAAATATATACACCATGTAAATATATACACCATGTAAATATATACACCATGTAAATATATACACCATGTAAATATATATACCATGTAAATATATACACCATGTAAATATATACACCATGTAAATATATACACCATGTAAATATATACACCATGTAAATATATACACCATGTAAATATATACACCATGTAAATATATACACCATGTAAATATATACACCATGTACATATATACACCATGTAAATATATATACCATGTAAATATATAAACCATGTAAATATATATACCATGTAAATATATACACCATGTAAATATATACACCATGTAAATATATACACCATGTAAATATATACACCATGTAAATATATACACCATGTAAATATATATACCATGTAAATATATACACCATGTAAATATATATACCATGTAAATATATACATGTAAATATATATACCATGTAAATATATACACCATGTAAATATATACACCATGTAAATATATATACCATGTAAATATATACACCATGTAAATATATATACCATGTAAATATATACACCATGTAAATTTATACACCATGTAAATATATACACCATGTAAATATATACACCATGTAAATATATATACCATGTAAATATATACACCATGTAAATATATACACCATGTAAATATATACACCATGTAAATATATACACCATGTAAATATATACACCAGGTAAATATATACACCATGTAAATATATATACCATGTAAATATATACACCATGTAAATATATACACCATGTAAATATATACACCATGTAAATATATACACCATGTAAATATATATACCCTGTAAATATATACACCATGTAATTATATATACCATGTAAATATATACACCATGTAAATATATACACCATGTAAATATATATACCATGTAAATATATACACCATGTAAATATATAAACCATGTAAATATATACACCATGTAAATATATACACCATGTAAATATATATGCCATGTAAATATATACACCATGTAAATATATATGCCATGTAAATATATACACCATGTAAATATATACACCATGTAAATATATACACCATGTAAATATATATACCATGTAAATATATACACCATGTAAATATATATACCATGTAAATATATACACCATGTAAATATATACACCATGTAAATATATATACCATGTAAATAAATAAATATATATATATATACTTAGAAGGTAGTTTGCTGATGAAGGCTACAAATAGTGCTCAACGGTGTGTTAAGGCAGAGCTATTGAATATAGAAAAGTACTGGGATGGCTAGCACTACTGCAGTTTCATGCGAATGCAATTGCCCTGATGAATCCATTCGCATGAAACTGCGGACCAGTACTTTTCTATATATATGGTATATGTGTGTGTGTGTGTATTTGATCAAGTAAGGAAGGAAACCAGCATTATCATTATAGAGCGTAAACATTTAGAGGACCTTTACATTTTTAAATCGTGTACGGCAACAAGAGTTAAGGAACAGAGTGATATTGCTGTGCATTATTTTATAATGCGAAGGACCTGTAAGTGTTTGTGGCCTTCCATTGTTGGTCTTGTTTCCATTTGTTTTTGGTTTGCTTTGTTTCTGCCATAAATATTTATAGTCGAGCGGCCGCCTTCAAGTGCTTGCTCAGGATAACTGCATACTAGACACATAGCAGCTCTCTACCATGTTTATTACTGAAGTGCACACACATACATACACACATACATACTTGGACGACAAGTAGTTGACCTGGTCTTGTTGGAGGTCTCTGCTCTTTACTGTCATGAGTAATTTCAATTAACAGTTCACTTCTCAACAGCTACCACATGCAGGGGCTTCTAATTGGCTCCATAGGCTCACACCTGCACAGATGTGGTTGTTGTGTTGATGACCTCTACCAACCCTCGTGTTTTTACCAAGTCATTGAAAAGTTTGGGTAGTAAAATTGTTATGAATGGACTTATGCTACTCAAGTTGTTGTGATGGAAGAAAATACATGACCGGTAGACTTGAAGATAAATTCATGATTTCACCAACAGAAGTATTTTTGTAGCTAAAAACTACCCAAACCATCATTTAAGATGCCAAGAAACTGCCAAAGTGAGATGTGAGCAACTTTTAACTGATATGACCTTTGTTCCCCACCTCTCTGTGCTTATAGATGTCTCTCTGATCATGAAATTTCCACTCTTTCCCTCCATTGGAGCCTCTAGCGTGAAGTTTCCACTCAATTCCTTTAGAGCCTCTAGCGTGAAGTTTCCACTCAATTCCTTTAGAGCCTCTAGTGTGAAGTTTCCACTCTTTCTCTCCAGTAGAGACTCTAGCTCCCCACAAAAGACATCTGGGAAGCATGGAATTTATTAGCAAGTGCAACCCTTGAAAAGGATTTAGCGATCTCAATCCAGAACACTAGGTCCGTAATAAGAGAGTGCTCTAATTATAGCAATTGCAGGCCTGCATACTTTATATATGCACAGTTTGTGCTCGTGTTGACCCAGCAATAATCTGCCCCCAACCTCAATAATAACAATTGTGGCACGCAAGCATGAAGCACAGGCTATGAGTTTATGAACTGTGGCACGCAAGCATGAAGCACAGGCTATGAGTTTATGAACTGTGGCACGCAAGCATGAAGCACGGGCTATGAGTTTATGAACTGTGGCACGCAAGCATGAAGCACGGGCTATGAGTTTATGAACTGTGGCACACAAGCATGAAGCACAGGCTATGAGTTTATGAACTGTGGCACGCAAGCATGAAGCACGGGCTATGAGTTTATGACACTTGGTGTTTTATGTTTTAGCATCCGCCATTTTGAACTAGCTCTGTAGGGCATGCTCCCCCACTTCCTGATATGTACACAATCCCTGTTGTCTTGGGAGCAACACAAATAGCTAAACACATGCCAGCTGCTATATTACATATCTATTGGATTCTTTAGGATGAGCCAACTGCTGGAGTGGACCCCATCAGTCGTCGTTTCTTGTGGAAAGTCCTGGCTGAACTCGTCCATGAGGGACGCACCATTCTCCTCTCCTCACACAGGTATGTTCTTACCACACACATTGCCACACCCACTCATTGTTGCAGGGCATCTGGTGTATGGGCTACTTCAAGTCAGTCTCACTCTATTATATATGCAATGTACAATATAGAACTCCACTATACTTAGTAGCAATATACAGGACTAGCTGCATGCATATCTCTACTGAGTGTTAGAAGATGGGCCAGTGGAATCCTACTTGTCTTGGCCAACATTTATAACTGGTAACAAGGAACTCTTGGATATTCCTGGCAGTCTCACTATCTCCTTCACTATTTCCACTTCCATCAAGAGTTGATGTGAAGATGTCTGACTATTCTTCACAATGCATTATTAAAAACATTCTGATGCACGTCGTAGTTTAAGTTAGAGTTTCTGAAAATTGAAAAGGCTTTTTTCTAAAATGTACACACATATGAACATGAATTAAAGAAAGCCGTACTTGTTCTTCAGGCATGAAGACATTCTTGGAATTAATTTCTTGGATCATGAGAGTTATCTATCTATAATTATGAGGCAGTTTTCAGGTATTATTGTGGGAGTGGTTTGGGAAGGTAAAAATTGTGAAGATGATGTCGTGAGACTAACTTTATATATGTCAGTTTGTTTTACAAGAAAAATCTACCCTCTGCACCGGTGACACTGTGCACATACATGATGCTCACAAGCAGACTCACTCATCACCTGTCACCCTCACAGCAGGCTCACTCATCACCTTTCATCCTCACAGCAGACTCACTCATCACCTGTCACCCTCACAGCAGGCTCACTCGTCACCTGTCACCCCCACAGCAGGCTCACTCATCACCTGTCACCCTTACAGCAGGCTCACTCATCACCTGTCACCCTCACAGCAGGCTCACTCATCACCTGTCGCCCTCACAGCAGGCCCACTCATCACCTGTCACCCTCACAGCAGGCTCACTCATCACCTGTCACCCTCACAGCAGGCTCACTCGTCACCTGTCACCCCCACAGCAGGCTCACTCATCACCTGTCACCCTTACAGCAGGCTCACTCGTCACCTATCACCCTCACAGCAGGCTCACTCATCACCTGTCACCCTCACAGCAGGCTCACTCATCACCTGTCATCCTCACAGCAGGCTCACTCATCACCTGTCACCCTCACAGCAGGCTCACTCACCACCTGTCACCTTCACAGCAGGCTCACTCATCACCTGTCACCCTCACAGCAGGCTCACTCATCACCTGTCACCCTCACAGCAGACTCACTCATCACCTGTCACCCTCACAGCAGACTCACTCATCACCTGTCACCCTCACAGCAGGCTCACTCATCACCTGTCACCCTCACAGCAGACTCACTCATCACCTGTCACCCTCACAGCAGGCCCACTCGTCACCTGTCACCCTCACAGCAGGCTCACTCATCACCTGTCACCCTCACAGCAGACTCACTCATCACCTGTCACCCTCACAGCAGGCTCACTCATCACCTGTCACCCTCACAGCAGGCTCACTCATCACCTGTCACCATCACAGCAGACTCACTCATCACCTGTCACCCTCACAGCAGGCCCACTCGTCACCTGTAACCCTCACAGCAGGCTCACTCATCACCTGTCACCCTCACAGCAGACTCACTCGTCACCTGTCACCCTCACAGCAGGCTCACTCATCACCTGTCACCCTCACAGCAGGCTCACTCATCACCTGTCACCCTCACAGCAGGCTCACTCACCACCTGTCATCCTCACAGCAGGCTCACTCATCACCTGTCGCCCTCACAGCAGGCTCACTCGTCACCTGTCGCCCTCACAGCAGGCTCACTCATCAACTGTCACCCTCACAGCAGGCTCACTCGTCACCTGTCACCCTCACAGCAGGCTCACTCATCACCTGTCATCCTCACAGCAGGCTCACTCATCACCTGTCACCCTCACAGCAGACTCACTCATCACCTGTCACCCTCACAGCAGACTCACTCATCACCTGTCACCCTCACAGCAGGCTCACTCATCACCTGTCACCCTCACAGCAGACTCACTCATCACCTGTCACCCTCACAGCAGGCACACTCGTCACCTGTCACCCTCACAGCAGGCTCACTCATCACCTGTCACCCTCACAGCAGACTCACTCATCACCTGTTACCCTCACAGCAGGCTCACTCATCACCTGTCACCCTCACAGCAGGCTCACTCATCACCTGTCACCCTCACAGCAGACTCACTCATCACCTGTCACCCTAACAGCAGGCCCATTCGTCACCTGTCACCCTCACAGCAGGCCCACTCGTCACCTGTCACCCTCACAACAGGCTCACTCATCACCTGTCACCCTCACAGCAGACTCACTCATCACCTGTCACCCTCACAGCAGGCTCACTCATCACCTGTCACCCTCACAGCAGGCTCACTCATCACCTGTCACCCTCACAGCAGACTCACTCATCACCTGTCACCCTCACAGCAGGCCCATTCGCCACCTGTCACCCTCACAGCAGGCTCACTCATCACCTGTCACCCTCACAGCAGACTCACTCGTCACCTGTCACCCTCACAGCAGGCTCACTCATCACCTGCCACCCTTACAGCAGGCTCACTCATCACCTGTCACCCTCACAGCAGGCTCACTCATCACCTGTCACCCTCACAGCAGGCTCCCTCATCACCTGTCAAGCCTCACACAACACCTGTCACATTAGCTAACCTCACAGCAAGCTCTCACCATCATCCTCTCACCTGACATTCCTCTCTTGATCTACTGATCCCATACAAACCATGCCTCATGTTGTCACTCTTTGCTGGCTAACCTCTCCCTCTCTCCCATTGCTGGGCCTTCCTCTGTGCAGCATGGAGGAGTGTGAGGCTCTCTGCAACCGAGTAGCCATCATGTTTAATGGAGAGATCAAATGTTTAGGCAAAACCCAAGACATCAAAACCAAGTGAGTACTCCTCAGTTCACTGTTGGAAGAAAGTAAGAGGACTCTCTCTCACTTTCTCCACCCTCCACCCTCCCTTCCCTCTCCCTGACATCTATCTCTCCAATGTACACTCACCCTCCCCTAACTTCTGTCTCCTCCTCTCGGACCTCTAGGCTTGGCTCAAGATACACTCTTCAAGTTAAAGTAAAGACGAACCTAATCTCTCGGTCAAAACAAGCAGAGGAAGTGGCTGTCAGAAGACCTATCTCCCTCAGGGATCTAAGCTGTGGAACTTCCACAGAGTAAGACAAACTGTGTTAGTATTGATCAGTGAAAAGATGAAGTTTGTCAGGATTGCAAGTAAAATCTGTCTGTATATACCTGGGTATGTCAGAAATAGATTTCAAATGGTGGTCTCATTTTTTCTGGTTGGAGGAAGGAGAGGGGATAGTTGATTTTGACTGCATGCTACCCAGGCACTGGGTAGGTAGCTTTGTGTGGAAGATGAATGAATGTAGAGCGACACATAGCACTAAGCATAGGCTCATGCAGGTCACTAAGGGCAGGGTCGTACAAGCCTGAATGGCTTTGGCCATTTAAGTTTATAGAGGAAAAGATGTGGATAATATTGCAAATGTGCAGTACAAAAATCATCACTGATGCGGCTAATCTTTGTTGTTCATGACTAGTCTATAGTTCAGTCTGGCAGACATAGTTCTTCGGTTGGTTTACACAAGATGCTAATCCTTTGTTTTACCTGAACATCCCTCACAACCTGTGCATATTAGTTTACCTGAGATTGCTAAACATCCCTCACAACCTGTGCATATTAGTTTACTTGAGATTCCTGCACGCCCTCACAACATGTGGATTTTGGAAATACAAAGATTGTCCATCGTTCTTATCAGAGCATGAGGTACGAGCAGTGGGAGTGGCTCCACTAAGTGCTGCAAGCCTCCAAGCTTAGTGTTTTATGTCTGAGGTTTAGAATGCTTCCTATGGGCTAACAGCCTATGATTTATGCATCAAAATTGGAATGACTACAAAGCAGGTGATCCTATAAGCCGACAATATGCGGGATCATAAATTATCTTTGGGGTTTCCATAGCTGCTGTACATACATTCATTTGCCACCCGGATCCAAACATAGACACTCCTATTGATGAATTGTCTATACCACCATATGACTTGAGAGGAAGCCCTATGCTGCTTATGTAATATATATATATGCCTGTGTGTAGTGCATGGCTGTGTGTAACCAGTGATTCATATATGGTCCACCCATGGGATATCCTCCCCCTCCCCACCCCAACAAAACCTTAGCCTTAATGCATGTGCTGTGGACAGCATACCTTCATAATAAACATGCATCATATTTTCATATGGTAAGTTGATGTACTTAATGTAATTAGAACTACAAGTTTTCTGCTGAGCTCCCTGGACACTTGACCTCCTGCAATATTCAACTAGAAGACTGTAATGGCTGAAGTTTCTCCTCCAATATTCAACTAGAGGACTGAAGTTTCTCTTACAAACAAGTTTCAGATGTCCACCACCATGTAACTGGCAGCAAACCTACAGTGTGGGTATGGTCACTTGTTGTTCAGAATTTCTGCAGTTGTGTTAGGTGCATGCACTTATTAGCCACTCAGTGTTGACACTGAGTCTCCGACATGTCTTCCAAATGATGCCTTTACTTCCACATACTGAACTCAAGCTTGTAATTCAAACAAATATAATGCTGTCCTGTTGTTTCTCGCTCCCCTCACAGCGCCCAGTCTGTTTCAGTCTATGGGAGAGAACAAGAGGCTACCTCCCTAGCCCCACATGGCATAGACTCTCTCCGTACCTTCATTGAGGGAAATTTCGATACAGTTGACCTTATCGATGAATTTGAGGTGTGTAGGTATTGAGTGTGTGTACTATTGTGAGTGAATATGTGTTCTCATGCATTGCATCCTTGTAGGATACAATAACTTACCAACTTCCAAGGGCTGGCCTGAAATTATCTACCATATTTAAAGCGATGGAGGACAATAAGGAGCGGCTGGGAATTGTGGCCTACACAGCAAGCCATGCCACTTTAGAAGAGGTGCAGTAATGCAGCATTTCATTGCTTTATTTCTCTTCCTTTCTCTATCATGAATTGGATTAGGCCATTTCGTGTGATGGTGGGCTTAGCCTGGAGACTTCCTTTAATTAAGGCACAAATATGTTTGATCGTGTACAATATGGGTGTAGGAGCCTCTGACTGCCCAGATGGCCTAGTGTCTGTTTTTAACAGTACGAAATCTATCCATGATGATGTCTGGTCACGTGCCAAGATAGAGCCAGCCAAGTCATTTATGCCTTCAATATTATGAGTGTGTACTTTATGAGGTGTTCAGGAGTGCATGTGAGGAGCTGGATAAGTGGCCATGTTGTTTGTCAGTGGGTGTGGCATGTGTTTGTCTTGACAAGACAAAACAACAAAAAGGGAATGTCTTAATGAAATTTTAAGATAAGTTTCAATGCAGAAGTCTAGAGTTATTGTCAGTCTACTTCAACTGCCTCAACCCTGTGTGATATTGATCCAGTGTGCCTCTACAGAGCGATGCCAATCTACTTCAACCTTCCTCAACCCAGTGTGATGTTTGTCCAGATGTATCCCAATAGAGCTATTGTCAACCTACTTCAACCTGCCTTAACGCAGTGTGATGTTGCTCCAATCTGTATCTCCATAGAGTTGTTGTACTCAACCTGCCTTCACACGGTGTGGTTTAGGTCCAGAATGTCCCCATAGAGCTATGCTATTGTTAACCTACTTCAATCTGCCTTCACACAGTGTGGTGTAGGTCCAGTGTGTCCCCATAGAGCTATGCTATTGTTAACCTACTTCAACCTGCCTTCACACAGTGTGGTGTAGGTCCAGTGTGTCCCCATAGAGCTATGCTATTGTTAACCTACTTTCAACCTGCCTTCACACAGTGTGGTGTAGGTCCAGTGTCCCCATAGAGCTATGCTATTGTCAACTGTACAGCAATAATATTATATGTACACTATGTGTGCTTTAGTGCCAATCAACATTGTATTGAATAACATCTGCTATATTTGGTTACAGTTATGGACTTCTCCTGTGAAAATGCTATCAAGTCCTTAGGTTGGAGTGGGTTAATGTCTAACCTAATACAGTACATGTTGTTCAGTGAAGGGTGTTTGTAACAGCTGGCAAAAGGTGGAAATGTATTTAGCCAGGATTAGAAGATGGAAGTCTGGTGATGTAAAGCTGAATGTTGACTCAAGATTAGCTAGGGAAGCATAAGAACACACACACAGTTCTCTTAGATGTGTTAATGAGAGACGTGCCAAGAAATGTATCGAAAACAGGAAATGGCGTAAGACTGCACAGACTTTGACCTCTAATGGTCTGCTCCTGCCTCTGCAGAGAGCCTTCCTGAGGTGCAAAACAAACACCCCCAGACTAGTCCACCCTCCACACCTTCTGCCCCTACTTCTTCCCCTGTTAAGATTGCTGCTGAGTGCCTTGTTGGAGCAATCATTGAGAGTGAGGCCACTGCGTATAGGCTCCAGTTGAACAGATCAAAGTGTCTGCTATATATCCTAGAGAGCTGTTCTTCTGTTTTGAATCCCCTGCCTGCAGGTATTCCCCACCACCAGTGAGGGCTTTGTTCTTCTTGACTCACCTATTGGCCCTGCCTCTTTTTGTGAAACCTCCTTCCTTGAGCAGGTCAAGAAGGTACAGGGAAGTGCTTTACAAGCCGCCAGACCTCCAAGACTCCCAGATGGCTGCTTCTCTTCCCCGTTCTTGCCTTAGGAAAGCTAAGGCTTCATCCTCCCTCCACACTTGCTGGAAGAGGCTACCGTAGCCTTTGACCTTGCTATGAGAGAAGCTGTATTTGATATTGTGTAGTCCCTTATCTGACTGAGCTTGGTTGAAAAATTCTCTTCCTAGCTCCCTGGGGAATCTTTCAATCCGGAGTGCTTCCCTCCAAGACACTGAAGCCTTAATGAGTGAACCAAAAGCCTAGTGGCTAACACTCTGGGGTGAGCACGTCTTCTATTCACCTCCGAAACACCTTCCATGCTCTGGTCTTTGCTGCTGACAATCCTGGCAGGTGTATCGATGAAGTGGATGTTCCCTTGTGTCAGCGTGTCTTCTCTCACTCTATTGAATGGGCCACATTTGACATCCTTCTGACTCTTCTGCTATTGACCATGTTGGCAACTGGCTGAATGTTATTCCCTCCACATCCCTTGGCCTTCACTCGCTGGATAGAGAATTTCAACATTGGCTGCAGTATTGGCTGGGCCTTAGGATGGTGTGGAGGATGGTTCTCGTTGTCCTGCTTGTGATGTGGTGATGGACCATTTGGTGACCACCAGGTTGGCAGTGGGGGGAACAGGGACGCATTTAACGCCATCATGTCATAGATGCCATCTTCTCTGCTTCACAGTCTGCTGTCCTTGCCCACAGGAATGAAATCCCGCCTTATCCCAGGTTCTCACAGTCGTCCTGCAGATATATCCTAACACAGAACTGTAGATGTGCTTCTTCTCCTCAGGGTTATGCTCTGCCTGTAGGGGCTGACTGTAAGTGAGCTGCTCACTCTGCTGCTTGTCAGGCAGTGGGTGTGGACTGCATTCCTCTTGGGGTTGAATCCCTTGGTGGTTTGAATGAAGATGCTCTTCAAACTCTAGCTGAGATGGGCTGACTATTCTTATCTATTATACGGTACGGATTGTGCTGAATTCCACGTGGCAATCTTTTGTAGTTCGAGACTTGAAGCAAGAAGATGGTTTACTCAGCTTAACAAAGGATTGTTTCCCCATAGCAAGAGCCTTCCAAGCAATATCAGCCATCAGAGAGATCGTGGAGTGGCAAATGTAAGCTAACAATGAAACAACTGCATACCAGCTACACAAGCTCATCAATAGCAAGCCTGAGCAAGGTTTGTGTTAGTATTGTCAGCTTGGGATGCTTAAGGCTTTATACTGACTTGAGAATCACCTACTCCATTTATGGGGCTCCTACTTCTTCCTTGCTATATGGGGAGTATGTGTGCCAAGCTTGTTATTTGTTTGATGCAAGTTTATGTTGATTGCCATGTTGATGTATGGACTATTAGTGACCAGCCCCCTTCCTTTCTTGTAGACATTTACAAGAATATATTTTCTTGTTGACTTCAATGGATAACCTCATTCATCTTTAGACCAAGAGGCTGGGAGTGGGCACGATACTTCGTGGACGAGGCCTCTGATGGGTTTGAAAATGTCTTATGGAATAAGAAGACACCAACACAGGGATAAGGTTTTGGGGAAACTGTGGATGTGGCAAAGTGCAGAGAGTAGTACATCAGATATCGGAGGAAAGTCATTCCTCGCGCATGATGGACTATGGAGGTGCGGCTACTGGTCATTAATTGAATGCAGTCACTGCACCTTTTGATGTACTAGTCCTATTCCTTTTCTGTGTGCGTGTATTTTAATTAGTCACATGTCACCAAATTAACTCCCGAGATCTCAAAACTGTAGGTATGTGTCCACGTCACACATGCAAAATATATATCTGTTGGGTCAGTGTAAATCTTAATGTAGCATTATATGAACTTAGTTAGAGAGCCCTAGCAGAGCCAGAAGTACTACAACCATTGTCATTGCCTCCACAAGCACCTGATAGATCAATGTGAGGAGTCCAATGAGGTCCATTGTGGACTTTCTTGTTACCAAACCTGGACCAATGCAGCAGCTATAGCTACAGCTGTAGGTTGTAGCTATAGGTAGCTTTCTCATCTGATTGCTCTTTAAGTTTCTCAGTGCTATTTTACATCAAGTAAGTTGGTAGCTGTAAGTATCATCCTATAGCTCTACATTACCCAATAATTATTATTACAAAACAACATAAACAGTGATGTCATTTAATCTATAGTCCACTTTTCTTTGATACCTGCTGAATGGCCTCTAGGCACATTTTCCAAATTGGCTCGAAATCAACTGGAAGTGCAGCATGAAAATAGGCTCAAGTTGCTTTGTAGGAAGCTCACTAGTTGCCATGGGTGTACATATTTTCGATTATCTCCCGATCTAGCAGACTCGAGTGACAACCAAGTGATATTATAGCAAGCATAACAAAATAATACGGAAGGAGAAACTTACAGTTTTCATAGAGATGCTTAGTAGGGAGGGAGAAACTTACTGTTTTCATAGAGATGCTTAGTAGGGAGGGAGAAACGTACTGTTTTCATAGAGATGCTTAGTAGGGAAGGAGAAACTTACAGTTTTCATAGAGATGCTTAGTAGGGAGGGAGAAACGTACTGTTTTCATAGAGATGCTTAGTAGGGAGGGAGAAACTTACTGTTTTCATAGAGATGCTTAGTAGGGAGGGAGAAACTTACTGTTTTCATAGAGATGCTTAGTAGGGAGGGAGAAACTTACTGTTTTCATAGAGATGCTTAATAGGAAGGGAGAAACTTACTGTTTTCATAGAGATGCTTAGTAGGGAGGGAGAAAGTTACTGTTTTCATAGAGATGCTTAGTAGGGAGGGAGAAACTTACTGCTTTCATAGAGATGCTTAGTAGGGAGGGAGAAACTTACTGTTTTCATAGAGATGCTTAGTAGGGAGGGAGAAACTTACTGTTTTCATAGAGATGCTTAGTAGGGAGGGAGAAACTTACTGTTTTCATAGAGATGCTTAGTAGGGAGGGAGAAACTTACTGTTTTCATAGAGATGTTTAGTAGGGAGGGAGAAACTTACTGTTTTCATAGAGATGGTTAGTAGGGAGGGAGAAACTTACTGTTTTCATAGAGATACTTAGTAGGGAGGGAGAAACTCACTGTTTTCATAGAGATGCTTAGTACGGAGGGAGAAACTAACTGTTTTCATAGAGATGCTTAGTAGGGAGGGAGAAACTTACTGTTTTCATAGAGATGCTTAGTAGGGAGGGAGAAACTATTGTTTTCATAGAGATGGTTTCCCCAACGCTTTCCTTAAATTCATGTGGAGATACCAAGAAAAATATATATGGTCCTGGAGAACAAATCTGCCAGTTGGATTAGCTTCTGTTCACGAGCTGGTCAACGTATTGGCCTGTTCACACACTTACGAATGTGGTAAGATTTAAGAAAACATACCTTGTGCTTGCGATAAAATGTAGCTTGCATTTGAGCATTTGAAGTAAACGTAAGTGCAAAAATGCTCTGTATATTTCTTGAGCGTAGGTTTGGCCAACAGTCATGCATTGCACACAGGATGGGTGGCAATGCAACACAAAACAATACAACAAGAAGTTATGGCATGTGGTGCCTTGAAATAAGTTAGACCAAGTGCTAATAAAAGGAGTGGTTGGCCTGTGGAGCTCTCTCGTGCCACATCATGTTGAAGGATTTTGTAAAACAACAACAAAAACTAACAAACACACAACTATAACTAGTAATATCTAGTTTCCCCATGTAAACCCTAACCAGTGGGTTGACCCTTTACCATTTTTAATTGCATTTTGGTAAAGGGTCATCCAAATGGTTTGTCACTGGGTGACCTACCAAACACGGACTTAATTAAGAACAGTCAGCTACTCTGCAGGATTGAACCTGTTAATTATCACTATTGTAGAACCACTCCTGATTATACTGGCAGATTATCCTTGCAGGGTCAAACCAGTTCCCTTAATTAGGCTACTGGCCCTGCTAGGTGACATCATAATAACAATGACTTAATGTGGCCACAGGTATCTCCTTACAAGGAAATGCATGCACTGACATCATAATAACAATGACTTAATGTGGCCACAGGAGATATCACCTAGCAGGGCCAGTAGCCTAATTAAGGGAACTGGTTTGACCCTGAGGATAGTCTACCAGTATTATCGGGAGTGGTGCTATACTACTATTGGAGTCTCTCAGTTTTTCTGTATTTTGCTTATTCAGCCATAAAGGCTTCAACTATACTTCCTCTTTAATCAGTCAACCCAGTTCAGTGGTAGCATAGTAAACTCCCTGGTGGCGGCCTACTTAGTGATAGCTAAACCAGATTCAGCAGCTAGTTCCGGGCGTGTCACAGGACACCCTAGGACATCTGGTGGCAGCGGTTTGTGAACCTGACTAGCACGAGGTGCCAAGACCTGCTTAGCTAAGACCAGCTACTTGCTATTTCTTTTGAATTGACCGAACAGTCACAATGTCAAGGAAGCAAAATAAAAAGGAGACAATTCCAGACGCACGAATAAGTGAATCCGAATCAGAAGAAGAGGGTACAGGCAGCCAGCAGTCCTCATCAAATGGCAAGACTGCAGACTCTCAGCTAGTACAACAACCGCCAGAATGGATGCAGATGCTAATTTTCATGGACAAGATTAGAAGAGAGGATGAAGTTAGAAAAGAGGAATTTAGAGAAGCCAGACGGAAGGAAGAGCAGACAGCCCGAGATAAAATGTACCAGAATCAGCTGGAAATGCAGGAGAAATGGTGGGAAGAGCTCTTGGAAAGAACAAGAACAGGAGTTGGTCTCCATACATCTGCAGAATCGGTACGCACAACTGGGGAAGTCCAACGAAGAAAAGTGGACCGGTTTCGAACAAAAGAAAAGGATGAAGATACTGAATCATACTTTTCAGCTTTTGAAGCGCATGTGACAACGTTCAGGGAAGACAGAGCAGAGTGGACATGCCACCTCACCCCGCTGCTGGATTCAGCTGCCAGCAGAGTCTACATTGGACTAAGCGAGGAAACAAGACTTGACTATGACCAGGTCATCACTGCGCTGTTTGGTCATCACCATGTACAGCAGGCGCCTCACAGACAGAGACTAGACAAACTGAAAAGAAAGGATGGTGAAGCATGGGCAACTATGGGTGAAAGAGTCGGACACCTGTTGAAACTCTGGGCCTGAAGACTGCACTACAGTGGATGACATAATAGAGCTGGTAGCAACCGACTTGGTGATGAAGACCATGCCCAAGGCACTAGCTACTCATGTGAAAGAGCAGAAGAAGAAGTCCCTCCAGAGAAGCATTGCAGACAGCAGATGAATGGATGATGAACCGCAACTGGAGCTATGCAGTCTCATCCGAGGCAGAGAAATCAGCAAACAGATTCCCCAGACGGGAAGACAGACAGCAGCAGAGCAGAGATGACAGAGGTGGATTGACTCCGAAAGACAGACACAGAAGAGGCAGACCTCGGACACAGAGCCCAAAAGGATGAGAGAGAAGTTCACCAAAAGAGGCACAGAACGGAGAACAGTCAGTACAAGATGCTTCCATTGTAATATGTATGGGCACTACGCCTCTGAGTCATTCAACAGCTGTTTTAGCAAGCTCGAAGTTGGACACAATCACTCTAGTGAAGCCTCTGACCCAACAACAGGAGCTAGCTCTTCTGGATACAGAGATTGCCAGAAAAGTAACAGTCACTGGACGAATAGGAAAGTCAACAGCAAAGACATCCTTCTAGATACTGGAGCTGGATAGATGGTGGTACGTCCTGGACTGGTCAGAGATGAGCAATATCTGGGCAAGACCAAACCTGCCCAAGGATTTGATGGCAGGATACAGAATCTCCAATTGGCAGAGGTGGAGGTAGAGTTGATGGAGTCAGTCGACATCTGGAAGTGCTGGTGGCAGATGGACTAGGCCATGACATGCTGCTTGGAAGGGATGTACCTGAGCTATGGGACTTGGGAAAGCGGTTATTGTATGACAGAATGATTAACTTAGTAAGAACAAGGAGCATGGAGACTGAGCCACTGAAACAGCTTCCCCAGAACTACCAAGAGCCTGCAGCCAAAGATGAGAATGCAGAGACTGAAACAGAATGCGAATCAGACGAGGAAGATCAGGATGAGGTAAGTGGTTTGGGTTCCCCCAATGCTATAGGTGCCAGACCATTACCGTATGAGACGCAACCAGAAGATCCCACACCAGACAAAGAAAAGGAAACGGAGGTTGATGAATCAGGAGAGGAGGCAGAGGTCGAACAGACAGCTCGGACTGAACCAGACAACAGTGAGGAAGAGGACTCCCTCAGAGTGAAGCAGAGCCGATCAGCTAGACATAAGACCAGAGCGGACTACCTCCGAGGAAAACCTGGACATCCTCTAGACGTAAGTGCAGAGACTTTCAAACGTGAACAGCAGATCGATGAGACATTATTCCTATGATGCGGAAAGCAGAGGCTGGAGATGGAGAGTTTGTACTCAAAGATGAACTACTCTACCGTCTTGCTACAGACAGACTGGGTGATGAACTGTTACAGAGCTCTGTGCAGATCACTGGTCTTATCCCTAGCTCACCGCCCAGGACATCTTGGAAGAGACAGGACAACCGACAGAATACTACGCGAATACTTTTGGCTAGGAATCTACAATGAAGTGATGCAGCTGTGCAAATCGTACAGAATGTCAGATGGCAAATAGAGGCACCAGCACCTTTGAGACCATTACCAATTAATGTTCCATTTACACGTATTGCTGTGGATATTATCGGGCCGTTACCAGTGACAAATGAGGGGAACAAGTTCGCATTAGTGGTGATGGATTTTGCAACCGGATGGCCAGAAGTATTTGCAATGAGACAGACTGCCAGTGCTACCATAGCCGACAAACTCCTGGTTTTATTCACTAGAGTTGGTGTACCGGAGGAGACGGACTGTGGCAAGAACCTGACAGGAAGATTAATGAGAGAACTGTATAAGTTGTTAGGAGTAAGAGGTATCACCACCACACCATACCACCCAGCCACTGACGGAATGGTGGAGAGGTTTAATGGAAGCCTAAAAGAAATGATCAGAAAGACTAGTAAAAAGTGGAACGGGCAATGGAATCTGGCATTGCCTTTCTTACTAGGAGAATATCGAAGCTCACCAAATGCAACGACTGCATTCACTCCTTCTGAATTATTATATGGGTGGCAGATCAGAGGACCGCTACAAGCCTTGAGAGGGAGATGGACAGGTCAAAAGAATGAATCTAACAATGTTGCATTGTATCTCACCACAATCCAAGACAGGCTGGAACAAACCAAGGAACTGTCAGCAGCCAGAAGGCGGATAGAGGAAAGATTTGACCTGAAGGCAAGAGAAAGAGAGTTTCAAAAAGGAGAACTCGTGATGGTGAGGACGCCAGCGCTGGGTTAAAAAATGCAGACAGATTGGGAAGGCCCCTACACAATCACTGAGAAGCTGGATGAGTGGACCTACTGTATCAGCATGCCGGACCACCCCAGGAGACTTGATTAAATCATTTGTGTCTCCGACTGCAGGGTGCATGATGGTGGAGTTGGTAGATGACGAGGATTTCGGACCTCAGGAGAAAGAAGGAAGGAAGCACTGGCCTTCCCTTGAAGAGAAGCTGTCAAAAGGACAGAGAAACAGAGTGGAGTTGTTAGTCAGACACAGGGATCTTGTAGGGCAACCAGGTCTCACAAACCAAGCAAAAATCAGACTGGAGACAGGTGTAGCGTAATCCTTGAGCAAGCCACCATACCGACTGGATGCAGGCAAGGCTCGGATGATGCAGTGAGGGAGCTGCTTGAACTTGGCATCATCCGACCATCAATGAGTGGACATCACCAGCCTTGCTCATCGCTAAGAAAAATGGCCCAAAGAGACTCTGCATAGATTATAGAGCTCTAAACAGCATTACTATCTCAGATCCGTTCCCACACCCTCACATTCCAGAGTTGTTGGATAAACTGGGCAAAGCATCTTTCATCTCCACACTCGATTTGGCCAAGGGTTATCATCAGGTACCACTGCATCCGGATTCGATCGCAAAGACAGCATTCTTCACTCCCCGCGGGAAATGGGAATATCTGAGGATGCCCTTTGGCTTAAAAAATGCTCTCAGTACCTTTCAAAGGTTGATGAATTCAATAATCACAGATTTGGCAGACTTTGCAGCCACCTATATTGACGACATAGTGGTTTTCAGCCAGGATTTCGATAGCCACTTGCAACATCTGGAGACTGTATTTAAAAGACTTACAGAAACGGGACTCAAACTGAAACCCAAGAAGTGCACGCTCGCAGCAGGATATTGCCAATACCTGGACACTCAGTAGGTGAGGGAAAGACAAGGCCATTACAGGCAAAAGTGAAGGTAGTGCTGCAGTACCCACCACCCAGTAAGAAGAAGGACATGTGTGCATTTTTAGGCTTGACTAATTATTATCGCTGATTTGTCCCCTCATTAGCTACACCTCTCAATGAAGCTACAAAAAAGACAGCAGAGACAAGGTTGAGTAGTCAGCAGCCAGAATCAATGCTTTTGAAGAGCAGGTATCGGCATAGGCTGTGCTCAGTCAGGATGATGGACAGGGAGCTGACCAGCCGGTTGTCTATTATTGACGACTCAAACCAGCAGAAACCAGGTACACTCTCACTGAACAGGAATGTCTAGCAGCAGTCGAGGCAGTCAAACATTTCAGGGTGTACCTGAGTGGTGCATCCTTTACTATTGTGACAGACCACTGTGTAGTCACCTCTATGTTCATCATATTTCCTCCTCTTCACTGTTGCAGGAGGTTCAGCTGAGTGGAAAGTGGAGAGGAAGTAGATGGTTCTCTTATCCACCCAAACAGAATGCCTGAAGCTAGGATAGGGCCATTTGCATAGTGACCACGATTCCTCACTGAAGGCATAGTGAGAAGTTCTTTTACGAAGAACCTATTGAGGCTTGCCGGTCCACAGACATCCAATCCCCAATTGTATAGTGTGAGATTGTGCTGGTGTAACATTTGTCAGTATACACCTGGCAAACCTTGAACTCTAGCCCCCAGCAACACCAACATCACATTAGAACAGAGTCCCATATTAGTAGTGGTGGGCCCAACCCCCTTTCCAGTTTAGATGTGCATGTTGCCAACATAGCCACCCGTCAAATCTGCCCAAACAAATGACTTGATCCCTCACTTAATGGCTTGTCCTGCATGTGTTGCTTGAAGGCAAGCCAACCTTTGAAAGGGATCATCATCGACAGCAACCTGCTGATGGAGGTGGACTCTGACCTATACTAGGGGTCAACCTGATCAAGTAAGGGACACACACACCTTGTAAAGGCCATCATATCCAGGTGTAGAACGACTCACAGCTGGCTGGCTGTCGGTCAGGTGTAGAAACAGAAAATGTTGCATAAATAGATTTTGGGACATAATGCCGGTGATTACAGGGCTCAGCAGATGAACATCCATAGTTGACCATCAGTACGAGTCAACTTCATAATGCCCATATCCATCAGCATTCCAATAAAGACCTTCATCACTTCACTGGTAACATTCGACCATGGACAGTATGAGGAGTAGTCTGATGCGGAGCCGCATAATTATTCGTTTTTGTTACCAATAAATCCCACACGCCATCCGTCAAGTTGCGACAATAAAGCTGAGAGTCATGGAGGTGTGTGTGAGCTCAGGAGAGGTTGGGCCAGAGGTAAGTGAATATGTATAATGCCACTGGCTTGGATCTTCCTTCTTCTAGTTTCTAACTGGAGTAGCCATAGAGCTAGATGGAGCAACACTTGGAATGCTAGACATAGAGCCCCGAGTGATGGAAGAGCCAACCCTTCAAGCACGACTACCACATTTTTGTCTGCCCCTACTAGGGTTAGTAGGAGGAGTCAGGGAAGGAAGAGAATATTTAGAGGAGATAGTAGCAGGTGTGCGTGAAGCAATGCCTCCAGTCACTACACTTCACGACTTGCATGTATATGCGTACTTCTAAATACCTGAGAAGCCATCAAGGGAGTGGCCAGAATTGGAGTGGAATGGAGTAGGAGTGGCCAGGATTGGGGAGAAAGTGCTACAAACATCACTTAGCAAAGTAGGTAGCTCATAGTCAATCAAGGTCTGTCTAACAATCAACACAACACCAGCATGACAAATTGCAATATGAAGATTTATGATACTAGTTTACACTATAAATTTGAACAAATACAACAAAGTTAGAAGGGAAAAAAGCTATTTGGGGAGAACGGGTTAATAATACCGCTAGATACTTTCATAAACCTGAGAAGTCTTCTTGGTACACCTCTTCATCAAAATATTTGCCACGAAACAGCAGGTCTTTACTGTCTCTGTGCGTACAGGAACCAAGTAAAGAGGCCACTGAATCGGTGACAGTCGGAGTCCCTAGGTAACTATAGATGTCTTCACCGTCTTCCTTATCAGAATCTCCTCTAGGGAGGGCGACATCATCGTTGCTGACTTGATCAATGACTTTGTTCAAGCTTAGTCTCACCACCATAGCGATGATCTTCAAGAAGGTGTATTACAATAACCTTCTCAATATCTATTTGAAATTGTATTCTCTCAATGTTTCGACAAGATGCTCTAGCCTTCATCAGGAATAATTTGAAGGGAAAAAGCCTAGCGGATTGTTGGTGGAAACAGGCTCTCCAGATTTCCAGATGCAATATTTGGTACAAACGTAGAGCAAGACATAGAGCAATAACAATAGTATAGCTATGGAACAATCATGCAATTTTTTACACATTTTTTAATTTGCTCCGCCATGTGGCGCTTACAGAGTGAGAGGGTTAAGGTAGAAAACGGGTAGACTAAATAAAAAAATAATAAAAAATAATAAAAAATGTAAAAACCTTCAAATTTATCTTCAAGATTACTTGTGTATCACGTACCTGCTATATATCTGCCTCTGTTCCTTTCATTGCATAACTTGCACTCAATAGTCCACTCATAACAATTATATTATCAGAAGATTCCAAATGCAAGTCCACGAGTAACCTTCTCGATTGTGGAAAGAAAAACACGCGTTAGGATTGTCAAGCGGGTTTGGCTCGTTAACTCAATCTGGCTAGCTCATATTCATTATTATCAGCAGAAGGGGTGATTGCTCAGTGGATTCACAGAGAATCTTGTTCTTCTTATCTGTCGTTTGGTTTGTGCAGTTCTCCCCAGCCACAGGTAGCTGATCTCCTACAGTTAGAAAGTACCTCTCAACATTGCCACAGCTGGCTGACTGCTCCACCATATATATATATATGTAGCATTAAAAAAGGAATGGGTATACATAGGTAGACCACAACCGTGGGGACCCTTTACCATTTATAACCATGCATACCAATATTAGACCGCCTTTTGTGTACACAATTTTAAATGGTAAAGGGTCGTTATCAGTCTTGCTCTTCTTTTGACAAGTCAAACCTTGTCCTTTTTGTTTAATATATTACACATGTAAAATTAAAACATTTCTGTGTATATATATATATATAATATACATATAAGTGGGTCTTTGTTATTTATATAAGACTTGATGTCCATTCCTTGACCCTTCACATTAACAATTTCCTTTCTGTCTGGAACGGGACATGACGTTTGATTGTCTCTAAGAGAGTGAAATCTTCCATATTTTATGGATGCCAAATTTGGGAACAGAACGTCGTCTCTGAGAGTAGACCAAAATTAGTCTCCGTGTGCAGGGTGAGCTGAAGGCATACTTGAGCAGGCCAAAGAGGTTACCACAAGCTATAGCAGCAATGCGGGTGTAGTGTTTTATAGTGGGAGATCACAAGACAACATCACTTCCAGTACAGAAGGGTTTGGCTAAGACCTCGTCACCACAGATGTTTTGAAGTATACTGTTGGTCAATGTTTACGAATCTCGTGGAAAGGAATATGCCCTCTCAGCAACAAGGTGGCAGAGGGCTCTTCTTCCCACATTGGCAAGAAGCAGTAGGACTCCATTTTCTTCTGCACACTAAACAAACTGCATGCAAAGCCATGTCCCATTCCAGACAGAAGGCAAACGAATCTGTTTATGTAAAAAATGAATAAGACTAGCATGAGGTGTGAATGTGGCAAGCCCAATATAAACACATGTACAACACACCTGCTTCAGTGCATCCAAAGTCACATCAAAGCAAAAGTCCAGTAGTTTCAAGTACACAAGCTGGATTATCTCAGGCTATTGGAAAGTACAAGGAAGAAAATGATGTGGACAACATACATACCTTCAGACAGGCAACAGGTGCCCCATTATAATCTAGTAGTTTAGTGCTGGCACATGTATGCCCAACAGGTGTCCCATTATAATCTAGTAGTTTAGTGCTGGCACGTGTATGCCCAACAGGTGCCCCATTATAATCTAGTAGTTTAGTGCTGGCACATGTATGCCCAGACCTGCAATAAATCCAGCACCAAACTGAAAATAGGCGCTGCAAAACAGTTCTAAATAATGCGGTCACCCATTCATCCTTCTATCTAAATTACGAGAATACTGAACATTCCTTTTTTTTTTAAAGGTCTGGTAGAATAAGGAGGAGCTGCTACGCGAGCCAGAGAAGAAGGAACTGGGAGCTGTCTCGAGCTAAGGTCTGCTGCAGCCATGAGTCCTAACACACTATCTCTTGAACTTTCCCCCTGGATAGGTTGTGAGAACGAGCAGCAGTTAGTCGCACATGCTCTTCAAAGGTGGCCTCTAATGAGCATGTGCAGAGCCAATAAATATGCTGTTCCAGTCAAGTGCTTCATAGAGATACCTCAGGCATTAATAAAACAATAACGAACGCAGCGTCTAACAACTGATAGACATTAATTACCTGCAGCACCAAACAAACAGATTTTACGCTAGCTCAACCCACTCTAGCAATTTACGGAGCCCCTTTATTAGCACACCACACCCCTCATTACATGGAACACACTCACAGCAGGTTTCAGCACATTATAACATACACAATGAGGGGGAGAGTCTTTATTGGTGAAGAGCTCTGGAAGGCAATCTTTCTTACTAATGTCTGGTGTAGTTGTGGTTCATGCATGCTGGGCACCACCAGGAGTAGGCCTACTTGCTTGTAATTAATGAAGCTACCACACAAGTGTGTCCTGTGAAGTGTTGTAATGATATTCATAGAGAAATAATCCATCAAATTTGAGTGTGCCTATTGCTTTTGAGAACGGTCAACTCAGAGAGAGTGGAGTACAACCTTCTGTGCAGAGATGGAAGCTCATGGTGATCAAGCAGAGGCTGCAAGGAACCAATTTTGCTGCAAGTGGAATGAGCCGAGTAGGAAATGCGCCAACCATATACTCGTACACCAGGCAAGGCCAGACAGAGGTCAGTCTATATTTAGCAACTACTTTAAAGGACAGTGAGCAATAGCTCCATTAACCGTAGTAGGCTCACATGGGGACAACAATGATGAAGTTTCTTGTAGTTTGTTAGGATGGATAAATTGCATCCATACTTCATTGGTACAAGTTTTAGTCAGTGCTTTAGTTGATGACAAACAATAAGGCATTCAAAAGATGCCAAATCCAAAGTAGTTTCTTGAAGTTGGTTAGGATGGCATCCATACTTCAGAAAGAGTCAGCAAAGTAGACTCACACCTATTACATTAGTGCCAACCATATAAAGGTCACAACAATATTATAGAATGTACGTGTGCAAAGCCAGCATGCACGACCACAAACAATGCACACCTGAAATAGGTAGAGCTATGATTGCTTATAATGAGAGCAAACTCGTTTTAAAGATCTTGCTCGCTCGATTGAGAAGCTAAATGACTTTTCAGGTCTCAAAGAATTCCTGCTTGATATTCAGCATATTCAGCTTAATAATTATTTGATGTTTCAGATGCTCTCGTCTTCTTCAGGAAAAATGAAACGAACAAGACTAATGTGAAAATAATATAGTTAGCCATCACCACGTGGTGTACGATGAGACCACCATGATGTGGTAGAAATAAACAAAGCCCCTTAAGATACACCAACAGAAATAACTTAGTGAAAGATTAAGGGGGAAGTATTGCATGTGGTCTCCCAGTGGCCAGTGTGTCTTTCCCACAATCTCCATTGAAGCGCTCATACTTCGGAGCTAGGCTGATGTACAGTGTCTCTTTCACTAGCAGCTCCTTCCACCTCCTGGCCTGGTCTAAATGGTGGCCTTCTCCCACAAGATAGGGTGCTCATTATCGCATGTATGCTCAGCAATTGCATCCTTTGCACACTTTCTATGGGCATCCTTGCACATCAGTCCAGCACCAGAGTGAGAGCACTTCAATAGAGATTGTGGGATAGGCATACACCTCTGCTGGGTGGCCATACTCAGAAGCTAAACTGGAAGCCACGACCTCCACCATAGCAATGTTTTCCCCTCATCTTTCACCAACACAGATTACCTTCAAGTTATTTCTATTTGAGATTTCTATTGTTGTTTTTCACTGCTACCTCATCCTGTCATGTGCACTGCATGTGCAGGTTGTGGTCACATCACACACCACATGTGGTGAGCTGTCTGTGCTGAGTCTTTTTTGTTTCATTTTCCTGAAGAAGACTAGAAGACTAGCTGAATGTTGAATGAATTATCAATTGACATTTCAGCTATTGTGATGGCTGCTAAATTCCATCATAAAGATGTCCTAGGTGTATTTTGGACATTAGCCTCCAATAGAAAATAGCATAGTGAGCCAGGCATTTCCAGGTACTTTGCAAGTGTGTATATCCACAGGAAGAAGAGATAAAGAGGGACTGGAAATGCTGTACAATATTAATCCTCTATGTCTACATAATATATACATCCAAGCTAAAGACTACTGTACTCACCAGTCCAGACTTACAGTGAGTAAACTAATACACTTGCTAGGGCCTCTGAAAATCTATGTTCACTAGAACCTTCCAAACCCCTTTGCACCTAGAGCTAATAAAATACATATCTACATGGCTTTAACATCTTGCCAAATTCACTGTCTGGTCAGCTTTGTATATGTTATAGCTAATAGACACCCGAGACAGTAGGACAGTCTTTGCACTCTAGCTATAGTCTATTGTGAGAGAAACACACTGTAACACGGAACTGACATCACACACTACACATTTCCAATCCCTCGCTCGCTAGCTCTTCTATGATATATCGTATACCAGGTTTATACTACATTTACACTCAAAATTAGGGAATGATTGCTTCACCATATTAGTTCCAAGCACTCATTTATTCATTGTATGCTGAACATGTTGCTAGGACTGGTTTTGTACTTCAAGATTCTTAGTTAAGAGCACCTACAAATCTGATAATTAAGTGACAGTATACTATGCCGATTCCTTGGTAGCCATGCAAAAATTAAGCTTCCCAAGAATAGTTATACTTACGGTGGGTGACTTCAAGTCCCCCTCTGTGAGAACCAACGCACCATATGCGGTGACCTCCTGTAGTATGC
This sequence comes from Cladorhizidae sp. MBARI D1340-BT2, assembly GCA_028752905.1. Classification (NCBI taxonomy): domain Eukaryota; kingdom Metazoa; phylum Porifera; class Demospongiae; order Poecilosclerida; family Cladorhizidae; species Cladorhizidae sp. MBARI D1340-BT2. Next base: position 35,258,792 of record JAQNBH010000005.1, on the reverse strand, counting down.
TATTTAAGTCAGTCACCAGAGTGACTCTATCCAGACATAAAATGCCTCTTTCCTTCTTCTTTCCCTTCCCCCCTATAGCTCCGTGCCGGGGAAGGTGGTCAGAATTCCTTGAAGAAAGAGGTTTCCTAGACATGGCTGGATTGCAGTTCGCTCTCGATTTTCCCGCCAATTTATTTTCGGCGCTAATAATATGAACGTTGGAATGCGCAAAGACGCTCAGGGGGTCGATGGTATTTTTTACTTTTTTTAAAAAAACTTGTGGTTACAACTTTAGAGCGCTGCTAGAAATTTAGAGCTTCCTCTAGCCACTCGTACCATTTTCAATTTTTTCTGCACTTGGCAATCTGGAGTTATTTTGGCGGAGGTTGCAGGGATTCAGCTCCCTCCACCTTTAGGGTCTAGTAACTTGCCTATAGTTATACCTATGAAATCTATTTTAGTATCAAAAGAGAGCCCACAGAGAGACCTATCTTTTGAGCTATATATCAGTCCATACCATGAAGTTTGCAGAATCTACGGAGCTCTAAAGTTGTAACCACAAGTTAAAAAAAATGTAAAAAATACCACCGACCCCCCAGTTGAAGGGTGAAGAAAGGTACAAGATGACGACGGAAGGATGGTGGAGGAGAACGATGAGGTGGTGATAAAACACTGGGAAGAGCTGTGGAGGAAAAGAGAGAAGGTGCTATATATTACTAGAATCAGAGATGTGGATGGGCTGGGTTGGGTATGTAGGAAGTAGTAGAGATTATGAAGTGTTTGAAGAGAAGAAAGACATCAAGTCCTGATTGAATTTGAATGAGATACTGAATATGGCAGTAGAAGGTTGGCGAGGTGATGGTGCAGGTGATAAATGTGGTGATGAGGAGGGTGTGTTACCCAGTGGACTGGAAGAGAGTTTCCTCCCACAACATCAAATCAAAATGTATTCATTTTATCACAATCTAAAATCTTCTGTGTAAGTCATATTTCTGTTCAGATTTCAGATAACTATTTTCAGATATCAGTTCATACCTGTGACTTCCAGAGGAAACCCACTGTGTATTGAATAATGTTCGCTTGTTTATAGCTTAGTTCTGCTTTCTGCATAAGCAGATGCCTTTGCAGCCATTTTTCTTTACTCCAACTAGGAACCTGTTGTTGTTTATCATTCTCGATTTAATAAGCCAGATTTAATAAGCCTGCATTATTTAAGACATGCTTCCCATTCCTAATTTTTATGTGTGAACCAACAGTGAATATATATATAGGTAAAATTATTGAACACCAAGATATATATATACATGGTAGCTAAATTAAAATTAAATTAAACTGTCCACCTCTGGTGATCGAATTGGGAGGCACCAGGTCCATAGGGTGGTATTTCACCCTCCACAAGTATAGCCAACATATTTATATTATACATACATAGATATGCAATATTAAATTTTGCATCCTATTGCCCTGTGAGGGCTCGTTTTGTTTACCAATTAGTAATTAATGCCAGGCATTGTGTGGTGAGCAAATTGCAATGGATCACATTTCTTTAGCCATTAACCTGCCGAAAGCATACATAGCTGCAGGCCTAACATTATATATACTGATTTGTATGTCATGGAATTGTATTGCTTGGATGGATTAGAATTATACACATTGTATATAGATACCAAGATGAGAACATCTCAGATATTTATAATCTCAATATTGACCGGAATGATCACTTCTAGTTTAGCAAACATGTCCTTAGCTAGTGTACTGATGAATAGAGCGGCTAAGTCAGAATGAAACTTCACCATCCATTCCTGTCAGCCATTAACTCTTATAGGTAAGCCTGAGCCTGTGAAGCTTCTTGATCATGGATGAGGTTAAGCGTTAACAATGAAGGGAAAAAATAGGCATTTATGATACAGGAACATTTTAATGTGTATCTATCTAGCTTATCTTGCTAGATAGAGCTAAGGCATGGTAGTAAAGGAATTCATAAACAGAGACATAGCTAGAAATGCCAAGTTTTGTCTGCTGATTTGAATTGTTGCTAGTTCTAATTACAATTAGAGTAGATTTGGTGGAGTTTGATCGTTTTATCGAATCTGGAAAAGTAGGGTTGGTTAAATTGTAGCTAGCTAATGAAAAAAAGATTCCTCATTGCATTATTGGCATTCATATATAGCAAGTTATTGTCCAGTTACAACATGAGTTCTCTTTCTTGTGTGCAAGCCCTCATGCACGCGTTTCCACTCTCTCTTCTCAAGTGTGATACATTAGATTGGTTATATATAGAGGGTAACATGTTTGTTTAAAAAATTTCACTCACACATACATTTCTGCCAATGCAGGATGCAGTCATCATCATTACCAGTGTGATAAAGCCAAACTGAGCATTCATGGTCAACTACACACACACATACACACAGCACACACGCCACCTTCTTCTCTTCTGCCAGTGCAGGATGCAGTCATCATTTCCAGTGATAAAGCCAAACTGAGTATTCATAGGAAACTATAGGGTGTGTACAGAGGCATGTTTGTTATTTTGGAAAGGATTCTCTGAAAAAGATCATTTTGCTACATTCTAAAAATCATCCAAAAATCACTGTTCAGATTTCAGAAAAATTATTTTCAGATATCATGAATATTCATATAATTATGTGGATTCCACAAGAAATGGCTCTCTCTTTCCTATTCTGAAGTCTATTAATTCTGGCAGCTGTATTGCTGGGGGGAGGAAATCAGAATCTGCATAGGTATTGTTTCAGTACACACATGCACATATGAATTAAACATTATCAAACACAATGACACATTATGAATTAAAGATTTAAACCTTCCAGATCCAGGAGTTGAATTGGAAGGTGGCAGAGCCATGTGATGCCCCAAGTTAATGGCCATTCTTCGGAAAAGATGGCAGGTGGCTTCAGTGCGGGGTTACCCAAACATCCCTAGAGACATCTAATATAGTGGATTGTCTAAACTGCAGCATCGCTTCCCCACAAGCTTCTCAACCATCATAGGGATGAAGATAACACCCACAGCCCGACATGCGTCAGAGTGGGAAACTTTTTTTTGTTGTCTATCTCTCACCACTCTAGGGTCAAGAGCTGTATTGAAAACCACAGCAAAGAACCTAAGCTGTGGGCATTTGGAAAGTTAGTAGTTAGTCTCTTTCTTTTGATCATGCATGTACAATGCAGCAGTTATAGCAGATTTGTAGCTATAGCTTTCTCATGGCTTTTTCAAGTGCTCCATTGTATAAAGCTAGTGTGTCAACTTTTAGTGTTGTTTGAAGCTTATAGATCCCAGAGGCAACCTCAGTTAATGGCATACTTTTATGGTGTCTTTCCCTTGTAGAAACATGGACAGATGGAGTGTTTACCTGAGCTTAAGGAAGTTTCTCGATGGTGGATGATGCCAAGCACTAGCTATATAGCAAAGAAGTCAATTAAAAAAATTAACTACATTATTTTGAACACGAATAATTTTCAATGTGTAGCTAGCTTGCTAGATAGTTCATAAAGTGTCCTGATTCGAGTTGATGATGGTTTGTCCAAGCCCTCATGCATGTGCCTCCATTCTTCTCTCAAGTGTTATACATAGATACAAAGGTTGGTAATAAGGTATATAACATTATTTTTCACTCGCATATATACACACACACACATTTCTCCTCTTCGGCCAGTGCAGGATGCAGTCATCATCATTTCCAGTAAGATTACGCCAAACTGAGCATTTATTGCAAACTACTGGGTCAGCACAGTGTGCTGCTTGTTATTTTTTGTAAGGATTCTAAATTGTATTCATTTTACCACAACCAACAATCTGCTATTTCTGTTAAGATTTCAGATAATTATTTTTGGATATTAGTACAAACTGCTATTGAACCGTGTTAGCTTCTGCATAGTTCTGTTTTCTTCATAAGCAGCATATTCCAGTTCTTCATCCAGCTAAGTGTTTTCTCATACCATTGCCGAAATAAGTCCGGGTTATTGGATCTTTACAGATGAATGTATTTACATACAGTACATAGATAGAAACATACATACATATGATATGCGAGGCAATACCAAGTTTTCCGTCCAACTTCTCTGTTAGGGCTCGCTTTGCTCCACAATAAACAACCAAGTTTGCTATAATACATGTGTGACGCTAATTTTAGCTGCAACGCTAATTGTATTTAACGGGTAGAATCACCAATGCTCTATATATATATCAAGAGAACCCATTTGATGGACTACATCATCACATTCAGCAACTTATATAAAACTATCATTAGTATTATAGACGATCATTCACAACTTGATTTATACTTGTTGGGATCCTCGCGTTTCTTGTTATTTAACTTTCATGTTGCGTGAACGCGGATGTGATATATCTCTAAAATTGAACTATATAATTGGGGGAATAAGAGTTGATTTAGCAGAAAAAATTACCTGGTAACTACCTTTTGCCAACTTGATACGACCAATCATGATAGGGTATCTGATTTACAATGGCCGGTGTGCTGGGAGAGTGTGTGCTACGACAACGAATCTCAGAAGATGATGAATCGAGCCGAGATGGAGGATAAGAGGTCCATGGCTATGGGTGGTGATTCAACTAGCGGACTGTTCTTAGCACAGCTGTCATCTCTGTCCAGGCAGCTTAGCTAACTTTGTCCAGGCTGGTAACTCTTGAGTGCTGAGGAGGAGAATCATGGGAACTTTTGTAACTTTGGAATTGCGAGATTAAGGGGGAAAGAAGGCTGCGTATCGCGTAGTCTCATATAAAGTACCATATCTTTGCTCGCATTCACTCTAGTTTCCCGATTTATATATCAAATTATAGCTTGCAGTCTGTGCTTTCTAATGGCAAGTCTCTTTTGTTATTTTGTTTCGCCATAATTTTTTCCTAGCTCATTATAGGTGCGGACCGTAAGCTAAACCACGTTGCAGTAACGACCTTTGCGAGGCTCTTATTCGTCTATTAGTCAATCATAATGAGCACTACAAACTGCGGGCGTCTTGAAATTTTGAATTTTTTTTTCATTTTCTGAACATAGCTTTATGACATCGTTACATTTTCATCTTCTATAGGAGTATGCTATCAAACAAAAACTCTCGCGCAAGTTGTAGAATATAAAAATTGCTTTCAAATGATATTTTTTTATTATGAAAGGATAAAAAATATTCAAGTTATCATTTGAACGGTTTTTCAAAAATCACTTCCGAGATATTGATCCAAGCAGTTTGTAATCACATCCCAGCTGCCAGAAACACCCCTGTTCACCAGAATACATCCCCTCATTACTAGAATTGTGTGTGTACAAACAAAATGTTTGACTTTTCACAGTCCTTTATTTTTTCAACAACAGCAGTATCCTACATCCTAACTACAACCTGAAAACCAACTATATATAATATATATATATACATATACATACACATAAATTAAAGACGCATCAGACTTATTACATGTATGTTGCTTTGCTAATATTGAATTAGCAAACATAAACACGTCATCATTTGCAGGGCTCCCATGCCCAGGTCCATCCATCGTCACCCTCCACACGTCTTCCGACACCCTCCAGTAATCCCTGAAAAACAATAGAACACAAACAAAAGTCATCCTCCACTAATTCCTAAGCTTGACAAAAAGACACATAAACAAAAGTATCTTCCAGTAATCTCAATAGAAAGCAAAAGACACATAAACAAAATAGAAATGTTACAGGTCGTCCCCCATGCCAGGACATACAATGCTCCACCCTCCATTGAACTCTGCTGCCTCTCGACAGCAAGCCTGACACTTGTTGCACTCATATGTTCTGTCTTACCCGCTCTACTCCACACAACAGAATTTAACTCATTTTGGTTGTGTATAACCACCTAAACATTTGCACAAAAGATCCTCGGACATTAATTGATCAAAAACCTCCTAACATACATAGCCTTGTCCAGAGGAATCATAGGCCTATCGGTACTGGTGGTACCTCACCTTTAGCACAAGCTGGATTAAACTTACACCAACTCAAAACTCCTGTAGGACAATACTCGTGTTGGGATGTTCCATAGTTGACTAAGAGTGATAAAAACCCTCTAGGTTGTCCCTTCTAATTGCTCCCCTATAGTAGGTTTGCATTTTAACTATAGACACACGACTAACCCCCCTAGCACCACCCAAAGACACTAGGACCGTAAGGCTCGACTTCCAACAACCGTTTATGTGCATTTGTATACCCATGCATCACTAATTTATGTGTGTGTACCTAAGCTTCATTCGCTCCACTGAACGCTAAAAAAAGTTTGTGTTCCTACAACTTCCATAGAACCCGAAGAGCCTTCAAAATTGGCTTCACAATTTTTACCTTGTGACCATCAAACCATTCTGTGTAACTTGCTTCTGTTTCATCTTCAGGTCTTCGCACACAAGCTTGACAGAACTTAGACATAAGATAATAATCTAAAACTTCTCCAGTGTCCCAAGACATCACCGCAACCAAGCCATAATTTGATTTGTGGCCCTGTCTAAGCCATGTGCCGTAACAGTAATACTAACATCAATGATGACTTCATGCCTAACCCTATAAAAATCATGTAACCTATGAGCGGCATCCTACATAATACTCTGTTACTGCATTTGCGTCACTCCCTATTGACCTAGTATATTTTTAAAAAACAAGTGGAACCAAGAGGGGGCAACATATCCATGACTGCAGTGATATCTATCTTCCAGACCAGAATGACTAATTCCAGCAATGCGAGCACCCAGTACTGTTCAAAGAATGCTTCTACAGATACAGGGTTTGAGATGTCTTGAGTGTTACTACAATTTGAAAAAATGAGACACCATACCTGCCCTACAGGCTTCAGTTGCAAGGGAGCTCAGTTACCACATTGAATACACTTATTACACCTTTCTATGACCTCTCTAAGCTTATCTAAGTTTATTATACGATTACCCTTACCTAGTTCTCCAACACCACCCGAGTCCAAAGAGGTAGAGCCAGTAGATCTAGTAGCAACAGCCACAGAAGCAGCTGAACGATCCACGAGAGCCAACTTCTTCCTGGTCATAGTCACAAATGGAACTGGCCTCTCTTCAGACATTTGCAATTGATTGCAAGGTAAGTGAAGGTTCACAGAAGGCGCTACCCCACTTACAGGATCCAAGAGACTCACTAACAAAGGAAGGAAACAGCTAGTAACATTTTAGACGGAGATAAACATTAAAACTTGCCTGGCGCGGCTACTGTGCAACAGCCGCCTGTAGGGCTTTCTTCTTCTTGTCGTCACTCTTCTTGAATCCTTGGCCTTTCTGTTTAAAATGCTTCTCTGTTCTCTTCCCCATAACTCAACAGTGTGAAAGTTTCAAGCGAACTGACTAAAAAACACGTGCTCGTCTTAGAGGTTGCGCACTACCCCCCCTGCCTGGCCAATTCATTGCGCAAACGACTGGCAAGGGTCTCCATGAAATTGGCAACATTTTTATAATTATATAAAAACTGTATTTTGGGTAGGCGATCATCGCCGACCCCCCGATTGTAGCCAGGTAAGACTGGGTGAGAACCTCTTCCAATGTGAAGTGAAATGAAATAATAATGCACTGTATAAAAATGGCTATATCTGATGCAAGTATTCACTTGCTCTGAAACTTGAAACTCAAACTACAGACATACTATGAACCCTTTTATTTGAAAAAATATGTGTTTTCAGCCCTCTTCCCCCCTTAAGGCACAATTCCAGTACCACACAAAAAAAAATTAGCTCTCCTTGCACTTTTTTGTTTTTGGTGAAGTAGGCCCTTTTATTACCCTCAGGTATATATATTTTTGTCCTGTGTGTATATATATATATATATTTTAAATAAATGACTTATGTATAAATAAAACATTTTTGTCTTGTGTATATATGTAAATAAACATTTCTGTCTTGTGTATATACTCTTGTGTATGTATATAAAACACTTGTCTTGTGTATATTGTCTAGTGTATATATGTATAAATAAAATATTCTTGTCTTGTGTATATATAAAACATTTTTGTCGTGTATATTTTAAATGAAACAGTTTTGTCTTGTGTATAAATAAAACATTTTTGTCTTGTATATATATAAATAAAATATTCTTGTCGTCTTGTGTATATATATCTGTCTTGTGTGTTTATATTGTTTATGCATATAATATTCTTGTCTTGTGTTTAAATGAAATGTCTTGTGTGTATATATTTTTGTCTTGTGTCAACCTGCCACCGTCTTAAATAATGCGGGCTTATGTAAATCAGGAATGGTGGTCACAGTGAAGACAATGATAGAGAGAACGACATGGCTGCCAGCAGATTTGAAGCTAGCCTGTCCTGTCTGTGGCTGTCCTGTCTGTGGCTGTCCTGTCTGTGGCTGCATGATTAAAGCTGACATAACCCCTTTACCAGATAGCATAACAAGCCAACCAGAATTAGGACCAACAACAAACCCAAACCACCTTCCTCATAGGTCCACATATACACTGCAAGAAGATGAGAACAGGCTACATAGTTAATAGCTGATGGGAAAGGATAGTACCTAGTTACTCGGTTCATCAACATGTCTTTTGTCTGCACTCGCCATCAATGCCTAGCATTCATCAATACTGGTAGGGTTCCATATGCTATGGCACCTATGGGATTACCTGCCGCCCAGCTCGAGTCCCCCCTCCCCCCAGAAATGTCAACAGTTCCACTATTATAATGTGGCTAACAAATACTTGCAAGGCTATTCCATGATTCCACTGTTGCTGTATAGCTATACATATAACATTTGATTGAAGTCAACTGCTGAGAGCCGAGGTCCTTCGGTAGTTCATCCCCCAAGATTAATATCACTAAAAGTCTAGATCAAAGATAATTTCCCCTACCCTCCCCCAAAACCCAGACTGGTATAAACCTTGGAGCCGCCAGTAGAAAAAACTCAAAACTCCTCCTATAATTGAGTGCCAAATTTTGCAAGTGCACTAGGGTATTTAGCTCAGCCAAATCCCTATAGAAGGAGTGAGGCCTAAGAACATATATATCACTGGACAAAAACAACTTTTTTAGCTCACATGTGCCCAACGGGGACCTGTAAGCTTCAAAGAAGCTTTTGTGTCTGTTCCATTGGACATTCTTACCGAATCACATGTCAGCTTGCCAAACCCTTTACCAATCACTAAACTAGAAAAGGTCAGGCCACTCATGAGTGCACTCATGGAAATGGGGAATCTGGTATAATGATGTGACCTCAATAATCAACTTCAGTTTTACTCTTTCGATGTTTCGACTAGTGCTCTAGTCTTCACAGGAATAATGAGATGCCAAGATTCCGTGAGGGTGTTACAATTATAGCCATTACCATGTGATACAAACCACACCCCGCCATTCACGACCAGTACATAAACCGAATGCGGAAAAATGAAATAAAAGCTAATAACCAAAAACAATAATAACATAATAAAAATAATTAACATTTTTATAATAATAATATTAAACAAATAATTTAATAATATAATAATAAGAAGAAGAAGAAGAAGAAGGAGGAGGGGAAGGAGGAGGGGAAGGAGGAGGAAGAGGAAGAGGAAGAGGAAGAAGAAGAAGAGGAGGAGGAGGAGGAGGAGGAGGAAGAGGAAGAAGAAGAAGAGGAGGAGGAGGAGGAGGAGGAGGAGGAGGAGGAGGAGGAGGAGGAGGAGGAGGAGGAGGAGGAGGAGGAGGAGGAGGAGGAGGAGGAGAAGAAGAAGAAGAAGAAGAAGAAGAAGAAGAAGAAGAAGAAGAAGAAGAAGAAGAAGAAGAAGAAGAAGAAGAAGAAGAAGAAGAAGAAGAAGAAGAAGAAGAAGAAGAAGAAGAAGAAGAAGAAGAAGAAGAAGAAGAAGAAGAAGAAGAAGAAGAAGAAGAAGAAGAAGAAGAAGAAGAGGAGGAGGAGGAGGAGGAGGAGGATTATTAATACCAAATACCAAATAATTTACTAATATATATTATTAATAATAATAAAAAATAATCAACAGAATAATAATAATAATAATAATAATAATAATATAATAATAAAATAATAATAATATAATAATAATATAATAATAATAATAAATAATTTAATAATATTATAATACATGTAATAAATAAATACTAATACTAATACTACTACTAATAATATAATAATAATAATAATAATAATAATAATAATAATAATAATAATAATAATAATAATAATAATAATAATAATAATAATAATAATAATAATAATAATAATAATTATTATAATAATAATAATAATAATAATAATAATAATAATAATAATAATAATAATAATAATAATAATAATAATAATGATAATAATAATAATAAATAAGGCTCGGGCATGGACAGTCTTGTGTAATTATTAGTGTTGTTGTTGTTATTGTTTTGTTGTTGTTGTTTGATAATAATAATAATAATAAATTTAAAAAAATTAAAAAATAAAAATAAAAATTAATAATAATAATAATAACAATAATAATAATAATAAATAACAACAACAACAACAACAATAACAATAATAAATAATAGTAATAATAATAAACAATTTAATAATATAATAATACATGTAATATAATAATACATGTAATAATAATAATAATAATAATAATAATAATAATAATAATAATAATAATAATAATAATAATAATAATAATAATAATAGTAATAATAATAACAACAACAACAATAATAATACATAAATAAATATAATAAATAATAGTAATAATAATAATAATTAATAATAATAATAATATAATAATAATAATACAATAATAAGTAATAATATAATATAATAATATTATTAATAATAATAATAATAAATAATTTAATAATATAATAATACATGTAATAAATACTACTACTACTACTACTACTATAATAATAATAATTAATAATAATAATAATAATAATAATAATAATAATAATAATAATAATAATAATAATAATAATAATAGTAATAATAATAACGACAACAACAATAATAATACATAAATAAATATAATAAATAATAGTAATAATAATAATAATTAATAATAATAATAATAATATAATAATAATAATACAATAATAAGTAATAATATAATATAATAGTATTATTAATAATAATAATAATAAATAATTTAATAATATAATAATACATGTAATAAATACTACTACTACTACTACTACTACAATAATAATTAATAATAATAATAATAATAAATAATTTAATAATAATAATAATAACAACAACAACAACAATAATAATAATAAAATTATTTATTACTAAATATTTTTATATTATATTTATTTTAAAAAATGGTCAGTCGCAAGAAAATTGATTTTCAGCACCTGCGCTTGCCTACTTTGTCATAATGAACACACTCATTTTGTAGAGTAGGAGGGCTTCCTCTAGCCACAGATAACAATTTCAACTGCCTATATAGCACTTTCCAATCAGGAACCAAAACTCCAGGCACTGACATATGGCTGCATATAACTTTAGAACTAGTTATATCTATGCAACATATCAACAGGGAGCACACAGAGAGACCATCATTAGAGCTGAATCTATGGAGATCCAAAGTTATAACCACAAGGTTTTCGTATTTTATAATTTAGACCCACATGAAGATAAGTTCACTTTAAAAATATATTCCTTGGATTCCATCTGTAGTGTTTGTACCACTCTGTCGCGATCAGGTTATGGGTGTTTAAGACTTGGTGCTGGAAAGTGGTGATGTAAAAGGAGTTTGAGGTGTGATTTCAGTTCACATTCCAACTTCAGTTAAGATGTATGGCAAAACAAAAATGCCATCAGAAAGCATCTGCACTGGCTACATTTTGATCTATCAATCAGGAGCATGTGTGCAAAGTTATGGTATAAACACCTAGTCAGACTTGGTGGGACACGCCTGCTTTTAAGTATTGATTATCAGCACATTTGCTGGTGCCTTTGAGGAAGAGGTACACCTAAAACCACATAAACTTGAGAATGTATTTGAAATTGCCATAACCATTTCCCCTTTCCCCAGTGCTTGTACTGTTGTGGGCTTTCCAGGGATGCGTTGAATATCTCTATACACACATTTTCTTAGAAGATACAGCCAGCAACATCAAGGTCACTAATGAAATGCACCTCATCTGTGGTGCAGTGGGATGAAAGGCACAAATTTATTCTGAGGCTTCCTGAAAAATTTAACTATGTTATCGATGGAATGTAATTGGCTCCTCAAACAAATGCGCAAAATCACCAGATCACACCTGCTAATGAGCCTGGCTGGAAATGCATGCAGTAAACTAAAATATGATGTGCTCATAACACAGAGCACTAAAAGAGCTCTCAAATGACACCAAAAAATTAACCATGGCAAAGTTATTGACCTTATCGAAAATGGAAAACATGGATTCCATGAATCGTGGGAATAACCTGCAAAGTTAGGACAATGAAATGTTGATGATATTGGAAAGTCTAGACATCATGCCCACCAAGAAAGTTTTGAACTGCAAAAGGAAGTTACCCACAGTAAGTAGAGCAACATATTCAGGGCCACTACGCAACAGTCATGAATAGACTCAGAAAGTAATTAATTTTACTTCCTCTCAGCAAGAAATGAGCTTCCTGGTATATGTGGAAGTCATTATATGTTGGCATAAACTTCAGTCCCATAACTTAGAAATGGAGTAATCCAATACTTTGGAAATAGCTACTACATTATATAGAACAACAGTTTGAACCGGGGGGAGGGGGGGGGGGGGATTTTTTTGGGAGGAAATTCCTTATTAACACGCCTGCTTTTATGCGTTCATTATCAGGACATTTGCTGATCCTTTAACACCCCTGCTTTTATACGTTCATTATCGTTACAAGAAGAAAAAAACAATCTATTTTTTAAATATGAAGGTGCACATTACAACATGAGTAGAAGTGGAACAAGTAGTTAGTTATGCTGAAATATACTGCACATGTGTTCAGGAGAGAGCTTTGCTTTGTAGATCAGAAAAACCTTCTTGGGTGGAGATGTTGCATCAGTTATAGGTGTAGGTGACACTTTAGTAGACGATCCTTTAGAGCTTTTCGACCATTACCACCAAGGTGGTTGTTATGGATCCACAGTGTTTGTAGATTAGGGCACCTCTTTAATCCATCACCCAGAGCAGTTGCACCAAGATCGCCAATGTTGTTATTAGAGAGCGCCAATGTTTGCAGATTTTTGCAAGACTTGAGCCTCTCAGCCAGAGAAACGGCACCGTCATCACTGATGCTGTTATTAGCAAGCTTCAGATTTCTTAGGTTATCGCAAGACTCCAGTCCACGAACAAGAGCTACTGCACCAACATCAGTAACATTATTATCAGAGAGCACCAATGTTTCTAGATTGTTGTAATACTTGAGTCCATCTGCAAGAGCAGCTGCACCAGCATAACAAATGTTATTACCTTTGAGCCCTAGTGTATGTAGACTACTACAAAACTTGGGTTCTTTAGCAAGAGCAGCTGCACCATTTGCACCTATATTGTTTTCGTGCAACAACAGTGTTTGTAGACGATAGCAAGATTTAAGTCCAGCAACCAAATTGACTACACCATCAGCATCAATCTTGTTACCAGTGAGCTCCAGGGTCTCTAGATTAATGCAAGAGTCAAGTCTAGTCAGAGCAGCTGCACCGTCACCACCAATACAGTTATGACAGAAACGCAATGTTTTTATGTGGTTAAGTTTGCCGTGGCCAATTTCTTGCAGTAGTATTCTTACATGGTCATCTTTTAAGTAACACCCATTCATAGATAGCTCTGTGACATGGTTAGAAGAACTCGAGATAACATAGCCCAGAGAACTCATGTCAGCAAGTGTGATGGTACAGCCATTATAGCAAAGAACACCAGAACTTTTTGCAATGATAAAATTACAGACAACAGCTTGTTGAGATTCGAACGCGCACTGGACTCCAAACAAGTTTGACTCTTCTGACCTAGTGCCTACAGACCGAATGATGAATTCTATTTGATCCACTTTGTTTTCAAACTTCGCAATGCCAAAATAGAATCTCCAGAACATTCGCAAGTGTTGCTGTCCAGCACAAGATTTGATCATCTTCTTTTGTTGTTTTTTGCCTTGATTAGCTAAGTGGAAAGCTGCCAAGTATTCCTGGAGGGTTAGATGAAGAAAAGAGTATGTTTTGTCAGACCCTTGTCGTTTAAGTACACTGTCAATAGTAACCAAGCCCAGAGAAGGGGCATCATCAGGGGAGGTTCCAGGGGAAAGTTGAACGTTAATATCTCCATGACAAATGGTTTGTATTGATTTAATTGTCATGTCAAACGCAAGACAGCAGATGTTGCTAAAAAAATTCTTGTCTTCTCCATGTAAATTCTGTAGTGAACTGAGTTGTGCATCTGTATCAGTACGTCTCTGATGGCGTAAGACAATAGAAGTAGCAAAGTGCACATATATTTCTGTCTTAGTAGGTGGAGTTAGAACTCTCTCACATTCGTATAGATAGCATATTATTGCAAGACATACTGGAATTTGACACATGTGCAATAGGTTTTCGTTGGATTTTAAATGTTCGCTCAATTGAGTTCGTAAGCTGGTGCTGTGCAAAGTGAAAGGGAAGGAGTTGATGTATTTAAAAATTTGTTCAGAATTAAACCCAAGCACTTCAATCCGCTTTGTCAGTTTAGGTTTACACCTTAGATGCTTAGTAGCAACCGGACGGGAAGTCACAATTAACATTGCCGCAGGAAGAAGGTTCCCATGTAATAATTTATGGATTACTGAACTAGTTTCATCTTGAGGGGGAAGTTCATCTAATCCATCAAATATGAAACACACTCCCTCACCGCTTGATTCCTCAATTTGTCTGACCACATCTTCACATAATGTGTCGGGATAGACAAGTTTAAGAATGTCTGACAAACTTACTGACTTTCTACTAATTAAATGACGGAGCGGAATTAGAAAGACCAGCTGTGCACCCTTCAGTGCCTCCCCACCTTTGGCCCAATCCCTAGTGACCTTGTGTACAAGTGTAGTCTTGCCAGTTCCGGGACGACCTTCCACCAAAACTAACGCTCCTCTTTCATATCTTCCAAAGACTTCATCAAACTCGATGCTGGTTTTTGTTTCTACGATATCGTACTCATCTCCCTGAGCAGAGTCTGTATCGTCACTGACCGCTTGTTTGTTTGTGATAAGAGCGAGGTTAATGAAGGTTTTACTCACCTTTGGAGGCCAAGAGGCTTCAGGGATTTCTGCTGCCTTGGAGTATGTATCAATAAGATGCTTTTTCTCTGGAGGAAAGGTAACAGTCAAGTGGAATTCTCTGCTAATAATTTTCTCCTCATCTTTCCTTATATGACAGGTATACTTCCCTTCAGTTCCTTGCCTAGCTTGCCAAATGGCAAGCATTGCTGAGTGTGTACCAGAGTAGATCACGTCATCATTTAAGGACTGGCCTTCCCTCATCCACTGGTAGCATACTCCCTCACTAGGACTGACTTGCACCTCATAAAGTATGGATTTTCCCTCAGCTACACATGGTGCACGTGACTGGTAGGTGATGGTCAGGCTGGTGGCTACATCTGGTGTCATTCCTGCCCCTGTTTTTGGCATAGTTGTCTTGGCCTTGAAATACTTCTCCTCCAATGCTAATGCAAGATCAGTCCTTCCAACAAAGGTACTGGCTAATGTCTGCTTGAGGTCGTTCAGAGATGCAGGTTTAGCATTTGGGTAGTCTCCCTTTATCCAACTACAGAGAAGGTTGTGTAATTTTAGTTCATTTTTCCTTTTATCTCTGCAATCATCAAGTATATAATCAGGTATCCTCAGTACCATGCCTATCTCCTGCCATTTATTGCTGCCCACCAATAGGATTTGCACCAAAGGTGGAATATCATCTTCTAAAAAGACGACACCACCCACTGCCCGGATGCTGTCTGCCTCTCTTGTACCTGCCCCACCAGACAACCTCCTTCTAAGACGCTTAGCCAGCTCTTTCACAGGCTCATTACACCCATCCAGGACTATAAGAAACCTTTGGAATACTGCACCATCAAGTCTCACGCTCTCAAACACGTGCTGAAGTAAATACCTAAGTTCTAACTCAGGGTCCAAGTTGGCATGGTCCAGTGTATCAAATAGACCACTCACCTTCATGGAGATGACCTGCCTGCAGCATAGCTGCTCAGAGAACTTCACGAGTTGGATGGAAGATGCGCAAGACTCCAGGTCCTTCTTGTGGTCCAGCAGTATCTTGAACTCGTTGTTTTGGTGAGGCTGAGGGTTAGGTTGGGCTGAAAAAGACATCTCAAGAGAGAGAGGAGAGGATGGGTGGTGGCAAAATTGAAGCACAGCTAAAGGATGTTGGATCAGAAAGTTAGAAAGATACAAGTTAAGTTTGTTTGCCCTCTGGACTACAGGCGTGTCTGATAGTTCACTTCCTGCATAGTACTAATTAGGACCTTGAGGTATGTTCCTCCCTTCCTCCGCACATATTTGGGTGCCCACAAAACCACTTTAGTGAAGAGTGTAGGAACACTAAAAGGTCCAGCTCAGCCCCTCGCAACATAGCCAAGTAGCTAGTTGTGTGTGAGTCAGTGTGTGTATGTGTGTGTGTGGTTATGCTCCATCTTACTATTATTGGCCTTGTTTATATGGGCGATTTCCAGCTGACGTGGGTGGCAGGTTATAGTGCACTGTTTTTTTGGTAAGTGGATTAAAGGGTTTGCATATGGAACAGGGTGAACTAAAATCCAGGTTAGAATCAGGTAAAGGGTTCATCAATATACTTTGTCAGCAACTCCACCAATTTAGAGAATCAGGTAATTACATTCTGGCAGAACAACTTTACTATGCTAGTGTTCCATAAAGCATGGCTGGAAGGTAAGGGTGGGCAGCACAGACTATCTAGGGTGCAGAGCAAGTGTGGGCAGAATCAGACTATCTGGTGTGAGACACATTAGTGGGCAGCACAGACTACTATCTGGTGCAGGTAGGCAGCATCTGACTATCTAGTGTAGGGCAATATCAGGCTATCTGGTGTGTGCGTGTGTTTGTGTGTGTGTGTGTAAGGGCGTGCATGTCGGTGTGGTTTAGATCCCCTGTTAGATAAGAGTCAAGAACCAGATGTAATTCCCATCACTCTCTGGATGTCAAGAGATTAGCACATTGTGGTCGCATTTAATTCGATGCAAGAAAGATGAAATATTTTATTCCATGTTTATCCACGACACAGAACGGAAGCCAATGCATGTCAATGGCAGTGGGATGGTAAAATTCTTGTGTATCAGATGAGGTGTCCAATCTACGCACATTCCTCTGCTTTTTGTCATTTCTGTCATATCACAGGCCAGTCCTTTGACCCTTGAACCAGTGATCTGCATTATATAGAGCAGTCAGAGTCAGAGGGATGGACAGCACCATCGCAATCCACCTACTCCTCAGAGATACCACAGCACTAGCATCAGCGTGGCCCTATAAGCCACAGCTACACACCATCCACCTACTTCTCAGAGATGCCACAGCACCAGCATCTGCCTGGCCCTACTACAGCTACACACCATCCACCCACTCCTAAGAGATGCCACAGCATTAGCATCAGCCTGGCCCTACTAAGCCACAGCTACACACCATCCACCTACTCCTCAGAGATGCCACAGCACTAGCATCAGTCTGGCCCTACTAAGTCACAGCTACACACCATTCACCTACTCCTCAGAGATGCCACAGCACCTGGCCCTACTAAGTCACAGCTACACACCATCTACCCACTCCTCAGAGATGCCACAGCACTAGCATCAGCCTGGCCCTACTAAGTCACAGCTACACACCATCCACCTACTCCTCAGAGATGCCACAGCACTAGCATCAGCCTGGCCCTACTAAGTCACAGCTACACACCATCCACCTACTCCTCAGAGATGCCACAGCACTAGTATCAGCCTGGCCCTACTAAGCCACAGCTACACACCATCCACCCACTTCTAAGAGATGCCACAGCATTAGCATCAGCCTGGCCCTACTAAGTCACAGCTACACACCATCCACCTACTCCTCAGAGATGCCACAGCACTAGCATCAGCCTGGCCCTACTAAGTCACAGCTACACAACATCCACCTGCTCCTCAGAGATGCAACAGCACTAGCATCAGCCTGGCCCTACTAAGTCACAGCCTCTTGGCCCATCAGGTGCACTTTCCAGCATAGAGATTGTAAGTACTCTGGCAATGTGAGACTACCTTTGGTGTCAGCCCACGGGCGAGGCTGGTGGCAAGGGCAGACCTAGCGAGAGTGTTTGAAGTTCTTGAAGACACATTTTCCTTAGGGGCTACTAAAAGTGCGGCCCAAACATAGATAAGTGCAGTTTCCTCTGGGAGTTATTAGTCTCTATGGCAACAATATTAAAGCATGGAGTTCATGCCCACATCCTCCCACTCACACACACACAGAGACAAACATACACACATGTGTACACACACACTTACACAATCACACATGTACACACATACAGTGCTGGAGTGAGCTGGTGGAGCTGTCTCAGGTCATGATCAAGACGTCCTGCTACAAGATGGGTCCTTCAGAAATCTGGAGATAGAGCCCTCCTTCCTGGCCACCATTGTCTCTATGATCTCTTTACTTGCTATGGATTGGTGGAGGTCATGCCTGCAGCTCCTCACTTGCTATGGGATGGTGGAGGTCATGCCTGCAGCTCCTCACTTACTATGGGATGGTGGAGGTCATGCCTGCAGCTCCTCACTTGCTATGGATTGGTGGAGGTCATGCCCTGCAGTTCCTCACTTCCTATGGGTTGGTGGAGGTCATGCCTGCAGCTCCTCACTTGCTATGGGATGGTGGAGGTCATGCCTGCAGCTCCTCACTTGCTATGGGATGGTGGAGGTCATGCCTGCAGCTCCTCACTTGCTATGGGTTGGTGGGCATGAAGTTGTGGGGACATCTTCTTGAGGCTTACTTTTGTATATACATTATTGTGTTTTGTTATTGTGAAGATTATTATTGGGTAAGTGAAATGATCTTGAGTGAGAAAGTTCATGTTTCCATGACTGGCTGTTTGTGGTGATGTCTCTATATATGCACTGGATGTAGTGGAATGGGACACTTAGCACATAACACACCTTTACTATTAGTGGTTAGTAATATCCTGCATGCATGATAATTATTCTGTGGTTACTGATGTGTACCATTCAGACCATGCAGACAGTAGTCTACTCTATAAATAGAATGGTTGATTTTGTATAGAACCTGTACTGTTCTGGGATTATTCTTGAAATCAATGAGAACAAATCAATTAGAACAGTTATAGCACAGATGTTGACCCATTACAAATACGAATGCCCCCCCCCCCCCCCTCCCAATCCTAAATTACACCCCGTCCTAAATTACATAAGCTCATGTACATCCTTAAAAGGAAGTAGTCATCACATTAAATTGCTGATGATGGAGGACACACCAAACACAGAAACAGAACAAAGTCCACCTAGGTCTGAAAACCGTCTCTAACAAAATATATGAGGTTTCTGGTCAGCTTGTGGTCTTCCCTTCAGTGCCCTGACAGAACTGTCAGCAAAGCTCTGCCTGATGACCTCTCTCTTAGTGTGCTTCTCTTCTCTACCAGCCAGCCTGTTATGGTGACAGGCATCTGGTTGTGCTGCCAGGGACTCGTTAAGCAACATCATTAAAATGGACTTCTCTGCTGTGATAAACAACAACAACAACAATAACAGTGTCAGATGTGGCTCGAGCAATTTTTGAATATTTTAAGTTGTTCAGCTTTCTTGTGACAGCTGAAATGCAGACACAATTTAACTCCACACATTTGCACAATCCTTCACTGCTTCCTTTCCTAACTGGCATAAATACACATGTGCCTCTTAATGACTGCACACATACATTTCTGGAAGTGGTCCGGCCAAAGCCTGACTGACCAGCGCAGGAGCCAGCCCTGCATAAGATACATGGTCACTAGTTGTTCTGAAGCATGTATCTCAGCAACACTTTTCCCACTCCCAACAGCTTGTGAGGTGGCTCATGCATGCTGCTATGCAGCCATTGCCTGTGTTAGCTTAGTGCAGTGTGAGTCATCTACACATCTCCTAGCCAACCTTATAGGGCCATGATGAGTAGCAACTTTGACAATATCATGTTTGTTGTGTGGTTGACCAAGACACTGCCCACATCCTGACCTCCGCTCCTTGTAAGCCCCTGGTGTCCTACTCCTAGGTTGCAGACCAACTCCATGCCACCACAAATATTTCTCAAGCACATGCAGAGAGCTCTATCATAGGGACTACAGTCACTAGCAGGAGCTTGAGGACTAGAGGCATGGAGCTGTAGCTGTGCACAAAAAATAAACTAGCAAGCTACTTCCTTGGAGCTAGTAGTAAGGATCTATATCAGGTGACACAGGTTTGACAATGGCTATGTGGGGAAACACACTGGAACAACATCTCACTGGGTTGAGGCTGGTTGAAGTAAGTTAACAATAGCTCTATGGGGACACACACCGGACCAACATCACACAAGGTTCAGGCAGGCTGATGTAGTTTAACAATAGCTCTATGAGTCATACACTGGAGAAGCAACACCATACAGGTGTGGCAGGTTGAAGTAGGTTGCCAAATAGTTGAGATATATAAGATATAGGCAGGTAAGTGAGCCTCACACAGCACTGGTGCATGTGCTCTATGAACATGTTCATATTGCAGGTAAGTGACCTCACACAGCACTGGTGCATGTGCTCTATGAACATGTTCATATTGCAGGTAAGTGACCCTCACACAGCACTGGTGCATGTGCTCTATGAACATGTTCATATTGCAGGTAAGTGACCTCACACAGCACTGGTGCATGTACTCTATGAACATGTTCATATTGCAGGTAAGTGACCTCACACAGCACTGGTGCATGTGCTCTATGAACATGTTCATATTGCAGGTAAGTGACCTCACACAGCACTGGTGCATGTGCTCTATGAACATGTTCATATTGCAGGTAAGTTACCTCACACAGCACTGGTGCATGTACTCTATGAACATGTTCATATTGCAGGTAAGTGACCCTCACACAGCACTGGTGCATGTGCTCTATGAACATGTTCATATTGCAGGTAAGTGACCTCACACAGCACTGGTGCATGTGCTCTATGAACATGTTCATATTGCAGGTAAGTGACCCTCACACAGCACTGGTGCATGTGCTCTATGAACATGTTCATATTGCAGGTAAGTGACCTCTCACAGCACTGGTGCATGTGCTCTATGAACATGTTCATATTGCAGGTAAGTGACCCTCACACAGCACTGGTGCATGTGCTCTATGAACATGTTAATATTGCAGGTAAGTGACCTCTCACAGCACTGGTGCATGTGCTCTATGAACATGTTCATATTGCAGGTAAGTGACCTCACACAGCACTGGTGCATGTGCTCATGAACATGTTCATATTGCAGGTAAGTGACCCTCACACAGCACTGGTGCATGTGCTCTATGAACATTTTCATATTGCAGGTAAGTGAACCTCACACAGCACTGGTGCATGTACTCTATGAACATGTTCATATTGCAGGTAAGTGACCCTCACACAGCACTGGTGCATGTGCTCTATGAACATGTTCATATTGCAGGTAAGTTACCTCACACAGCACTGGTGCATGTGCTCTATGAACATGTTCATATTGCAGGTAAGTGACCCTCACACAGCACTGGTGCATGTTCTCTATGAACATGTTCATATTGCAGGTAAGTGACCTCTCACAGCACTGGTGCATGTGCTCTATGAACATGTTCATATTGCAGGTAAGTGACCCTCACACAGCACTGGTGCATGTGCTCTATGAACATGTTCATATTGCAGGTAAGTGACCTCACACAGCACTGGTGCATGTGCTCATGAACATGTTCATATTGCAGGTAAGTGACCCTCACACAGCACTGGTGCATGTGCTCTATGAACATTTTCATATTGCAGGTAAGTGACCCTCACACAGCACTGGTGCATGTGCTCTATGAACATGTTCATATTGCAGGTAAGTGACCCTCACACAGCACTGTTGCATGTGCTCTATGAACATGTTCGTATTGCAGGTAAGTGACCTCACACAGCACTGGTGCATGTGCTCTATGAACATGTTCATATTGCAGGTAAGTGACCTCACACAGCACTGGTGCATGTGCTCTATGAACATGTTCATATTGCAGGTAAGTGACCCTCACACAACACTGGTGCATGTGCTCTATGAACATGTACATATTGCAGGTAAGTGACCTCACACAGCACTGGTGCATGTGCTCTATGAACATATTCTTATTGCAGGTAAGTGACCTCACACAGCACTGGTGCATGTGCTCTATGAACATGTTCATATTGCAGGTAAGTGACCTCACACAGCACTGGTGCATGTGCTCTATGAACATGTTCATATTGCAGGTAAGTGACCTCACACAGCACTGGTGCATGTGCTCTATGAACATGTTCATATTGCAGGTAAGTTACCTCACACAGCACTGGTGCATGTGCTCTATGAACATGTTCATATTGCAGGTAAGTGACCCTCACACAGCACTGGTGCATGTGCTCTATGAACATGTTCATATTGCAGGTAAGTGACCTCACACAGCACTGGTGCATGTGCTCTATGAACATGTTCATATTGCAGGTAAGTGACCTCACACAGCACTGGTGCATGTGCTCTATGAACATGTTCATATTGCAGGTAAGTGACCTCACACAGCACTGGTGCATGTGCTCTATGAACATGTTCATATTGCAGGTAAGTGACCTCACACAGCACTGGTGCATATACTCTATGAACATGTTCATATTGCAGGTAAGTGACCTCACACAGCACTGGTGCATGTGCTCTATGAACATGTTCATATTGCAGGTAAGTGACCCTCACACAGCACTGGTGCATGTGCTCTATGAACATGTTCATATTGCAGGTAAGTGACCCTCACACAGCACTGGTGCATGTGCTCTATGAACATGTTCATATTGCAGGTAAGTGAGCCTCACACAGCACTGGTGCATGTGACTATGAACATGTTCATATTGCAGGTAAGTGACCTCACACAGCACTGGTGCATGTGCTCTATGAACATGTTCATATTGCAGGTAAGTGACCTCACACAGCACTGTTGCATGTGCTCTATGAACATGTTCGTATTGCAGGTAAGTGACCTCACACAGCACTGGTACATGTGCTCTATGAACATGTTCATATTGCAGGTAAGTGACCCTCACACAGCACTGGTGCATGTGCTCTATGAACATGTTCATATTGCAGGTAAGTGAGCCTCACACAGCACTGGTGCATGTGACTATGAACATGTTCATATTGCAGGTAAGTGACCTCACACAGCACTGGTGCATGTGCTCTATGAACATGTTCATATTGCAGGTAAGTGACCTCACACAGCACTGGTGCATGTGCTATATGAACATGTTCATATTGCAGGTAAGTGACCTCACACAGCACTGGTGCATGTGCTCTATGAACATGTTCATATTGCAGGTAAGTGACCTCACACAGCACTGGTGCATGTGCTCTATGAACATGTTCATATTGCAGGTAAGTGACCCTCACACAACACTGGTGCATGTGCTCTATGAACATGTACATATTGCAGGTAAGTGACCTCACACAGCACTGGTGCATGTGCTCTATGAACATATTCTTATTGCAGGTAAGTGACCTCACACAGCACTGGTGCATGTGCTCTATGAACATGTTCATATTGCAGGTAAGTGACCTCACACAGCACTGGTGCATGTGCTCTATGAACATGTTCATATTGCAGGTAAGTGACCTCACACAGCACTGGTGCATGTGCTCTATGAACATGTTCATATTGCAGGTAAGTTACCTCACACAGCACTGGTGCATGTGCTCTATGAACATGTTCATATTGCAGGTAAGTGACCCTCACACAGCACTGGTGCATGTGCTCTATGAACATGTTCATATTGCAGGTAAGTGACCTCACACAGCACTGGTGCATATACTCTATGAACATGTTCATATTGCAGGTAAGTGACCTCACACAGCACTGGTGCATGTGCTCTATGAACATGTTCATATTGCAGGTAAGTGACCCTCACACAGCACTGGTGCA
Source organism: Cladorhizidae sp. MBARI D1340-BT2 (assembly GCA_028752905.1). Lineage (NCBI taxonomy): Eukaryota > Metazoa > Porifera > Demospongiae > Poecilosclerida > Cladorhizidae > Cladorhizidae sp. MBARI D1340-BT2. Next base: position 35,234,712 of record JAQNBH010000005.1, on the reverse strand, counting down.
TGTGCTCTATGAACATGTTCATATTGCAGGTAAGTGACCCTCACACAGCACTGGTGCATGTGCTCTATGAACATGTTCATATTGCAGGTAAGTGAGCCTCACACAGCACTGGTGCATGTGACTATGAACATGTTCATATTGCAGGTAAGTGACCTCACACAGCACTGGTGCATGTGCTCTATGAACATGTTCATATTGCAGGTAAGTGACCTCACACAGCACTGGTGCATGTGCTCTATGAACATGTTCATATTGCAGGTAAGTGACCCTCACACAGCACTGGTGCATGTGCTCTATGAACATGTTCATATTGCAGGTAAGTGACCCTCACACAGCACTGGTGCATGTGCTCTATGAACATGTTCATATTGCAGGTAAGTGACCCTCACACAGCACTGGTGCATGTGCTCTATGAACATGTTCATATTGCAGGTAAGTGACCTCACACAGCACTGGTGCATGTGCTCTATGAACATGTTCATATTGCAGGTAAGTGACCCTCACACAGCACTGGTGCATGTGCTCTATGAACATGTTCATATTGCAGGTAAGTGACCCTCACACAGCACTGGTGCATGTGCTCTATGAACATGTTCATATTGCAGGTAAGTGACCTCACACAGCATTGGTGCATGTGCTCTATGAACATGTTCATATTGCAGGTAAGTGACCTCACACAGCACTGGTGCATGTGCTCTATGAACATGTTCATATTGCAGGTAAGTGACCTCACACAGCACTGGTGCATGTGCTCTATGAACATGTTCATATTCAGGTAAGTGACCTCACACAGCACTGGTGCATGTGCTCTATGAACATGTTCATATTGCAGGTAAGTGGTCCTCACACAGCACTGGTGCATGTGCTCTATGAACATGTTCATATTGCAGGTAAGTGACCTCACACAGCACTGGTGCATGTGCTCTATGAACATGTTCATATTGCAGGTAAGTTACCTCACACAGCACTGGTGCATGTACTCTATGAACATGTTCATATTGCAGGTAAGTGACCCTCACACAGCACTGGTGCATGTGCTCTATGAACATGTTCATATTGCAGGTAAGTGACCTCACACAGCACTGGTGCATGTGCTCTATGAACATGTTCATATTGCAGGTAAGTGACCCTCACACAGCACTGGTGCATGTGCTCTATGAACATGTTCATATTGCATGTAAGTGACCTCACACAGCACTGGTGCATGTGCTCTATGAACATGTTCATATTGCAGGTAAGTGACCTCACACAGCACTGGTGCATGTGCTCTATGAACATGTTCATATTGCAGGTAAGTGACCTCACACAGCACTGGTGCATGTGCTCTATGAACATGTTCATATTGCAGGTAAGTGACCTTACACAGCACTGGTGCATGTGCTCTATGAACATGTTCATATTGCAGGTAAGTGATCTCACACAGCACTGGTGCATGTGCTCTATGAACATGTTCATATTGCATGTAAGTGACCTCACACAGCACTGGTGCATGTGCTCTATGAACATGTTCATATTGCAGGTAAGTGACCTCACACAGCATTGGTGCATGTGCTCTATGAACATGTTCATATTGCAGGTAAGTGACCTCACACAGCACTGGTGCATGTGCTCTATGAACATGTTCATATTGCAGGTAAGTGGTCCTCACACAGCACTGGTGCATGTGCTCTATGAACATGTTCATATTGCAGGTAAGTGACCTCACACAGCACTGGTGCATGTGCTCTATGAACATGTTCATATTGCAGGTAAGTGACCTCACACAGCACTGGTGCATGTGCTCTATGAACATGTTCATATTGCAGGTAAGTGTCCTCACACAGCATTGGTGCATGTGCTCTATGAACATGTTCATATTGCAGGTAAGTGACCTCACACAGCACTGGTGGATGTGCTCTATGAACATGTTCATATTGCAGGTAAGTGACCTCACACAGCACTGGTGCATGTGCTCTATGAACATGTTCATATTGCAGGTAAGTGACCTCACACAGCACTGGTGCATGTGCTCTATGAACATGTTCATATTGCAGGTAAGTGACCCTCACACAGCATTGGTGCATGTGCTCTATGAACATGTTCATATTGCAGGTAAGTGGTCCTCGCACAGCACTGGTGCTCTATGAACATGTTCATATTGCAGGTTAGTGACCCTCACACAGCACTGGTGCATGTGCTCTATGAACATGTTCATATTGCAGGTAAGTGACCTCACACAGCACTGGTGCATGTGCTCTATGAACATGTTCATATTGCATGTAAGTGACCTCACACAGCACTGGTGCATGTGCTCTATGAACATGTTCATATTGCAGGTAAGTGACCTCACACAGCACTGGTGCATGTGCTCTATGAACATGTTCATATTGCAGGTAAGTGACCTCACACAGCACTGGTGCATGTGCTCTATGAACATGTTCATATTGCAGGTAAGTGACCCTCACACAGCACTGGTGCATGTGCTCTATGAACATGTTCATATTGCAGGTAAGTGACCTTACACAGCACTGGTGCATGTGCTCTATGAACATGTTCATATTGCAGGTAAGTGACCACACAGCACTGGTGCATGTGCTCTATGAACATGTTCATATTGCATGTAAGTGACCTCACACAGCACTGGTGCATGTGCTCTATGAACATGTTCATATTGCAGGTAAGTGACCTCACACAGCATTGGTGCATGTGCTCTATGAACATGTTCATATTGCAGGTAAGTGACCTCACACAGCACTGGTGCATGTGCTCTATCAACATATTCATATTGCAGGTAAGTGGTCCTCACACAGCACTGGTGCATGTGCTCTATGAACATGTTCATATTGCAGGTAAGTGACCTCACACAGCACTGGTGCATGTGCTCTATGAACATGTTCATATTGCAGGTAAGTGACCTCACACAGCACTGGTGCATGTGCTCTATGAACATGTTCATATTGCAGGTAAGTGACCTTACACAGCACTGGTGCATGTGCTCTATGAACATGTTCATATTGCAGGTAAGTGACCTCACACAGCACTGGTGCATGTGCTCTATGAACATGTTCATATTGCAGGTAAGTCACCTCACACAGCACTGGTGCATGTGCTCTATGAACATGTTCATATTGCAGGTAAGTCACCTCACACAGCACTGGTGCATGTGCTCTATGAACATGTTCATATTGCAGGTAAGTGACCTCACACAGCACTGGTGCATGTGCTCTATGAACATGTTCATATTGCAGGTAAGTGACCTCACACAGCACTGGTGCATGTGCTCTATGAACATGTTCATATTGCAGGTAAGTGGTCCTCACACAGCACTGGTGCATGTGCTCTATGAACATGTTCATATTGCAGGTAAGTGACCTCACACAGCACTGGTGCATGTGCTCTATGAACATGTTCATATTGCATGTAAGTGACCTCACACAGCACTGGTGCATGTGCTCTATGAACATGTTCATATTGCAGGTAAGTGACCTCACACAGCACTGGTGCATGTGCTCTATGAACATGTTCATATTGCAGGTAAGTGACCTCACACAGCACTGGTGCATGTGCTCTATGAACATGTTCATATTGCAGGTAAGTGACCTCACACAGCACTGGTGCATGTGCTCTATGAACATGTTCATATTGCAGGTAAGTGACCTCACACAGCACTGGTGCATGTGCTCTATGAACATGTTCATATTGCAGGTAAGTGACCTCACACAGCACTGGTGCATGTGCTCTATGAACATGTTCATATTGCATGTAAGTGACCTCACACAGCACTGGTGCATGTGCTCTATGAACATGTTCATATTGCAGGTAAGTGACCCTCACACAGCACTGGTGCATGTGCTCTATGAACATGTTCATATTGCAGGTAAGTGACCTCACACAGCACTGGTGCATGTGCTCTATGAACATGTTCATATTGCAGGTAAGTGACCCTCACACAGCACTGGTGCATGTGCTCTATGAACATGTTCATATTGCAGGTAAGTGACCTCACACAGCACTGGTGCATGTGCTCTATGAACATGTTCATATTGCAGGTAAGTGACCCTCACACAGCACTGGTGCATGTGCTCTATGAACATGTTCATATTGCAGGTAAGTGACCTCACACAGCACTGGTGCATGTGCTCTATGAACATGTTCATATTGCAGGTAAGTGACCTCACACAGCACTGGTGCATGTGCTCTATGAACATGTTCATATTGCAGGTAAGTGACCTCACACAGCACTGGTGCATGTGCTCTATGAACATGTTCATATTGCAGGTAAGTGACCTCACACAGCACTGGTGCATGTGCTCTATGAACATGTTCATATTGCATGTAAGTGACCTCACACAGCACTGGTGCATGTGCTCTATGAACATGTTCATATTGCAGGTAAGTGACCTCACACAGCATTGGTGCATGTGCTCTATGAACATGTTCATATTGCATGTAAGTGACCTCACACAGCACTGGTGCATGTGCTCTATGAACATGTTCATATTGCAGGTAAGTGACCTCACACAGCACTGGTGCATGTGCTCTATGAACATATTCATATTGCAGGTAAGTGGTCCTCACACAGCACTGGTGCATGTGCTCTATGAACATGTTCATATTGCAGGTAAGTGAGCTCACACAGCACTGGTGCATGTGCTCTATGAACATGTTCATATTGCAGGTAAGTGACCCTCACACAGCACTGGTGCATGTGCTCTATGAACATGTTCATATTGCAGGTAAGTGACCTCACACAGCACTGGTGCATGTGCTCTATGAACATGTTCATATTGCAGGTAAGTGTCCTCACACAGCATTGGTGCATGTGCTCTATGAACATGTTCATATTGCAGGTAAGTGACCTCACACAGCACTGGTGCATGTGCTCTATGAACATGTTCATATTGCAGGTAAGTGACCTCACACAGCACTGGTGCATGTGCTCTATGAACATGTTCATATTGCAGGTAAGTGACCTCACACAGCACTGGTGCATGTGCTCTATGAACATGTTCATATTGCAGGTAAGTGACCTCACACAGCACTGGTGCATGTGCTCTATGAACATGTTCATATTGCATGTAAGTGACCTCACACAGCACTGGTGCATGTGCTCTATGAACATGTTCATATTGCAGGTAAGTGACCCTCACACAGCACTGGTGCATGTGCTCTATGAACATGTTCATATTGCAGGTAAGTGACCCTCACACAGCACTGGTGCATGTGCTCTATGAACATGTTCATATTGCAGGTAAGTGACCTCACACAGCACTGGTGCATGTGCTCTATGAACATGTTCATATTGCAGGTAAGTGACCTCACACAGCACTGGTGCATGTGCTCTATGAACATGTTCATATTGCAGGTAAGTGACCTCACACAGCACTGGTGCATGTGCTCTATGAACATGTTCATATTGCAGGTAAGTGACCTCACACAGCACTGGTGCATGTGCTCTATGAACATGTTCATATTGCATGTAAGTGACCTCACACAGCACTGGTGCATGTGCTCTATGAACATGTTCATATTGCAGGTACATGTAAGTGACCTCACACAGCATTGGTGCATGTGCTCTATGAACATGTTCATATTGCATGTAAGTGACCTCACACAGCACTGGTGCATGTGCTCTATGAACATGTTCATATTGCAGGTAAGTGACCCTCACACAGCACTGGTGCATGTGCTCTATGAACATATTCATATTGCAGGTAAGTGACCTCACACAGCACTGGTGCATGTGCTCTATGAACATATTCATATTGCAGGTAAGTGGTCCTCACACAGCACTGGTGCATGTGCTCTATGAACATGTTCATATTGCAGGTAAGTGAGCTCACACAGCACTGGTGCATGTGCTCTATGAACATGTTCATATTGCAGGTAAGTGACCCTCACACAGCACTGGTGCATGTGCTCTATGAACATGTTCATATTGCAGGTAAGTGACCTCACACAGCACTGGTGCATGTGCTCTATGAACATGTTCATATTGCAGGTAAGTGTCCTCACACAGCATTGGTGCATGTGCTCTATGAACATGTTCATATTGCAGGTAAGTGACCTCACACAGCACTGGTGGATGTGCTCTATGAACATGTTCATATTGCAGGTAAGTGACCTCACACAGCACTGGTGCATGTGCTCTATGAACATGTTCATATTGCAGGTAAGTGACCCTCACACAGCACTGGTGCATGTGCTCTATGAACATGTTCATATTGCAGGTAAGTGACCTCACACAGCATTGGTGCATGTGCTCTATGAACATGTTCATATTGCAGGTAAGTGGTCCTCGCACAGCACTGGTGCATGTGCTCTATGAACATGTTCATATTGCAGGTAAGTGACCCTCACACAGCACTGGTGCATGTGCTTTATGAACATGTTCATATTGCAGGTAAGTGACCTCACACAGCACTGGTGCATGTGCTCTATGAACATGTTCATATTGCAGGTAAGTGACCTTACACAGCACTGGTGCATGTGCTCTGTGAACATGTTCATATTGCAGGTAAGTGGTCCTCGCACAGCACTGGTGCATGTGCTCTATGAACATGTTCATATTGTAGGTAAGTGACCCTCACACAGCACTGGTGCATGTGCTCTATGAACATATTAATATTGCAGGTAAGTGACCTCACACAGCACTGATGCATGCGCTTTATGAACATGTTCATATTGCAGGTAAGTGACCCTCACACAGCACTGGTGCATGTGCTCTATGAACATGTTCATATTGCAGGTAAGTGACCTCACACAGCACTGGTGCATGTGCTCTATGAACATGTTCATATTGCAGGTTAGTGACCCTCACACAGCACTGGTGCATGTGCTCTATGAACATGTTCATATTGCAGGTAAGTGACCTCACACAGCACTGGTGCATGTGCTCTATGAACATGTTCATATTGCAGGTAAGTGACCCTCACACAGCACTGGTGCATGTGCTCTATGAACATGTTCATATTGCAGGTAAGTGACCCTCACACAGCACTGGTGCATGTGCTCTATGAACACGTTCATATTGCAGGTAAGTGACCTCACACAGCACTGGTGCATGTGCTCTATGAACATGTTCATATTGCAGGTAAGTGACCCTCACACAGCACTGGTGCATGTGCTCCATGAACATGTTCATATTGCAGGTAAGTGACCCTCACACAGCACTGGTGCATGTGCTCTATGAACATGTTCATATTGCAGGTAAGTGACCTCACACAGCACTGGTGTATGTGCTCTATGAACATGTTCATATTGCAGGTAAGTGACCCTCACACAGTACTGGTGCATGTGCTCTATGAACATGTTCATATTGCATGTAAGTGACCCTCACACAGCACTGGTGCATGTGCTCTATGAACATGTTCATATTGCAGGTAAGTGACCTCACACAGCACTGGTGCATGTGCTCTATGAACATGTTCATATTGCAGGTAAGTGACCTCACACAGCATTGGTGCATGTGCTCTATGAACATGTTCATATTGCAGGTAAGTGACCCTCACACAGCACTGGTGCATGTGCTCTATGAACATGTTCATATTGCAGGTAAGTGACCCTCACACAGCACTGGTGTATGTGTTCTATGAACATGTTCATATTGCAGGTAAGTGACCTCACACAGCACTGGTGCATGTGCTCTATGAACATGTTCATATTACAGGTAAGTGAGCCTCACACAGCACTGGTGCATGTGGTCTATGAACATGTTCATATTGCAGGTAAGTGACCTCACACAGCACTGGTGCATGTGCTCTATGAACATGTTCATATTGCAGGTAAGTGACCCTCACACAGCACTGGTGCATGTGCTCTATGAACATGTTCATATTGCAGGTAAGTGACCCTCACACAGCACTGGTGCATGTGCTCTATGAACATGTTCATATTGCAGGTAAGTGACCTCACACAGCACTGGTGCATGTGCTCTATGAACATGTTCATATTGCAGGTAAGTGACCCTCACACAGCACTGGTGCATGTGCTCTATGAACATGTTCATATTGCAGGTAAGTGACCTCACACAGCACTGGTGCATGTGCTCTATGAACATGTTCATATTGCAGGTAAGTGACCTCACACAGCACTGGTGCATGTGCTCTATGAACATGTTCATATTGCAGGTAAGTGACCTCACACAGCACTGGTGCATGTGCTCTATGAACATGTTCATATTGCAGGTAAGTGACCTCACACAGCACTGGTGCATGTGCTCTATGAACATGTTCATATTGCAGGTAAGTGACCTCACACAGCACTGGTGCATGTGCTCTATGAACATGTTCATATTGCATGTAAGTGACCTCACACAGCACTGGTGCATGTGCTCTATGAACATGTTCATATTGCAGGTAAGTGACCTCACACAGCACTGGTGCATGTGCTCTATGAACATGTTCATATTGCATGTAAGTGACCTCACACAGCACTGGTGCATGTGCTCTATGAACATGTTCATATTGCAGGTAAGTGACCCTCACACAGCACTGGTGCATGTACTCTATGAACATGTTCATATTGCAGGTAAGTGACCTCACATAGCACTGGTGCATGTGCTCTATGAACATGTTCATATTGCAGGTAAGTGACCCTCACACAGCACTGGTGCATGTGCTCTATGAACATGTTCATATTGCAGGTAAGTGACCCTCACACAGCACTGGTGCATGTGCTCTATGAACATGTTCATATTGCAGGTAAGTGACCCTCACACAGCACTGGTGCATGTGCTCTATGAACATGTTCATATTGCAGGTAAGTGACCTCACACAGCACTGGTGCATGTGCTCTATGAACATGTTCATATTGCAGGTAAGTGACCTCACACAGCACTGGTGCATGTGCTCTATGAACATGTTCATATTGCAGGTAAGTGACCCTCACACAGCACTGGTGCATGTGCTCTATGAACATGTTCATATTGCAGGTAAGTGACCCTCACACAGCACTGGTGCATGTACTCTATGAACATGTTCATATTGCAGGTAAGTGACCTCACACAGCACTGGTGCATGTGCTCTATGAACATGTTCATATTGCAGGTAAGTGACCTCACACAGCACTGGTGCATGTGCTCTATGAACATGTTCATATTGCAGGTAAGTGACCTCACACAGCACTGGTGCATGTGCTCTATGAACATGTTCATATTGCAGGTAAGTGACCCTCACACAGCACTGGTGCATGTGCTCTATGAACATGTTCATATTGCAGGTAAGTGACCCTCACACAGCACTGGTGCATGTGCTCTATGAACATGTTCATATTGCAGGTAAGTGACCTCACACAGCACTGGTGCATGTGCTCTATGAACATGTTCATATTGCATGTAAGTGACCTCACACAGCATTGGTGCATGTACTCTATGAACATGTTCATATTGCAGGTAAGTGACCTCACACAGCACTGGTGCATGTGCTCTATGAACATGTTCATATTGCAGGTAAGTGACCCTCACACAGCACTGGTGCATGTGCTCTATGAACATGTTCATATTGCAGGTAAGTGACCCTCACACAGTACTGGTGCATGTGCTCTATGAACATGTTCATATTGCAGGTAAGTGACCTCACACAGCACTGGTGCATGTGCTCTATGAACATGTTCATATTGCAGGTAAGTGACCCTCACACAGCACTGGTGCATGTGCTCATGAACATGTTCATATTGCAGGTTAGTGACCCACACACAGCACTGGTGCATGTGCTCTATGAACATGTTCATATTGCAGGTAAGTCACCTCACACAGCACTGGTGCATGTGCTCTATGAACATGTTCATATTGCAGGTACATGTAAGTGACCTCACACAGCACTGGTGCATGTGCTCTATGAACATGTTCATATTGCAGGTAAGTGACCTCACACAGCACTGGTGGATGTGCTCTATGAACATGTTCATATTGCAGGTAAGTGACCTCACACAGCATTGGTGCATGTGCTCTATGAACATGTTCATATTGCAGGTAAGTGACCCTCACACAGCACTGGTGCATGTGCTCTATGAACATGTTCATATTGCAGGTAAGTGGTCCTCGCACAGCACTGGTGCATGTGCTCTATGAACATATTCATATTGCAGGTAAGTGACCTCACACAGCACTGGTGCATGTGCTCTATGAACATGTTCATATTGCAGGTAAGTGACCCTCACACAGCACTGGTGCATGTGCTCTATGAACATGTTCATATTGCAGGTAAGTGACCTCACACAGCACTGGTGCATGTGCTCTATGAACATGTTCATATTGCAGGTAAGTGACCCTCACACAGCACTGGTGCATGTGCTCTATGAACATGTTCATATTGCAGGTAAGTGACCCTCACACAGCACTGGTGCATGTGCTCTATGAACATGTTCATATTGCAGGTAAGTGACCCTCACACAGCACTGGTGCATGTGCTCTATGAACATGTTCATATTGCATGTAAGTGACCTCACACAGCACTGGTGCATGTGCTCTATGAACATGTTCATATTGCAGGTAAGTGACCACACACAGCACTGGTGCATGTGCTCTATGAACATGTTCATATTGCAGGTAAGTGACCTCACACAGCACTGGTGCATGTGCTCTATGAACATGTTCATATTGCAGGTAAGTCACCTCACACAGCACTGGTGCATGTGCTCTATGAACATGTTCATATTGTAGGTAAGTGACCTCACACAGCACGGGTGCATGTGCTCTATGAACATGTTCATATTGCAGGTAAGTGACCCTCACACAGCACTGGTGCATGTCTCTATGAACATGTTCATATTGCAGGTAAGTGACCTCACACAGCACTGGTGCATGTGCTCTATGAACATGTTCATATTGCAGGTAAGTGACCCTCACACAGCACTGGTGCATGTGCTCTATGAACATGTTCATATTGCAGGTAAGTGACCTCACACAGCATTGGTGCATGTGCTCTATGAACATGTTCATATTGCAGGTAAGTGACCTCACACAGCACTGGTGCATGTGCTCTATGAACATGTTCATATTGCAGGTAAGTGACCCTCACACAGCACTGGTGCATGTGCTCTATGAACATGTTCATATTGCTGGTAAGGGAGTCTCACACAGCACTGGTGCATGTGCTCTATGAACATGTTCATATTGCTGGTAAGGGAGTCTCACACAGCACTGGTGCATGTGCTCTATGAACATGTTCATATTGCAGGTAAGTGACCTCACACAGCACTGGTGCATGTGCTCTATGAACATGTTCATATTGCAGGTAAGTGACCTCACACAGCACTGGTGCATGTGCTCCATGAACATGTTCATATTGCAGGTAAGTGACCTCACACAGCACTGGTGCATGTGCTCTATGAACATGTTCATATTGCAGGTAGGTGACCTCACACAGCACTGGTGCATGTGCTCTATGAACATGTTCATATTGCAGGTAAGTGACCCTCACACAGCACTGGTGCATGTGCTCTATGAACATGTTCATATTGCAGGTAAGTGACCCTCACACAGCACTGGTGCATGTGCTCTATGAACATGTTCATATTGCAGGTAAGTGACCCTCACACAGCACTGGTGCATGTGCTCTATGAACATGTTCATATTGCAGGTAAGTGACCCTCACACAGCACTGGTGCATGTGCTCTATGAACATGTTCATATTGCAGGTAAGTGACCTCACACAGCATTGGTGCATGTGCTCTATGAACATGTTCATATTGCAGGTAAGTGACCCTCACACAGCACTGGTGCATGTGCTCTATGAACATGTTCATATTGCAGGTAAGTGACCCTCACACAGCACTGGTGCATGTGCTCTATGAACATGTTCATATTGCAGGTAAGTGACCTCACACAGCACTGGTGCATGTGCTCTATGAACATGTTCATATTGCAGGTAAGTGACCTCACACAGCACTGGTGCATGTGCTCTATGAACATGTACATATTGCAGGTAAGTGACCCTCACACGGCACTGGTGCATGTGCTCTATGAACATGTTAATATTGCAGGTAAGTGACCCTCACACAGCACTGGTGCATGTGCTCTAAGAACATGTTAATATTGCAGGTAAGTGACCCTCACACAGCACTGGTGCATGTGCTCTATGAACATGTTCATATTGCAGGTAAGTGACCTCACACAGCACTGGTGCATGTGCTCTATGAACATGTTGATATTGCAGGTAAGTGACCCTCACACAGCACTGGTGCATGTGCTCTATGAACATGTTCATATTGCAGGTAAGTGACCTCACACAGCACTGGTGCATGTGCTCTATGAACATGTTCATATTGCAGGTAAGTGACCCTCACACAGCACTGGTGCATGTGCTCTATGAACATGTTCATATTGCATGTAAGTGACCTCACACAGCACTGGTGCATGTGCTCTATGAACATGTTCATATTGCAGGTAAGTGACCTCACACAGCACTGGTGCATGTGCTCTATGAACATGTTCATATTGCAGGTAAGTGACCTCACACAGCACTGGTGCATGTGCTCTATGAACATGTTCATATTGCAGGTAAGTGATCTCACACAGCACTGGTGCATGTGCTCTATGAACATGTTCATATTGCAGGTAAGTGACCCTCACACAGCACTGGTGCATGTGCTCTATGAACATGTTCATATTGCATGTAAGTGACCCTCACACAGCACTGGTGCATGTGCTCTATGAACATGTTCATATTGCAGGTAAGTGACCTCACACAGCACTGGTGCATGTGCTCTATGAACATGTTCATATTGCAGGTAAGTGACCTCACATAGCACTGATGCATGTGCTCTATGAACATGTTCATATTGCAGGTAAGTGACCTCTGGTGCATGTGCTCTATGAACATGTTCTTGTTCAATATCACTCACTGGATAGCCCCCAGCCCCCACTTTCTAATTGCTTCCCAACGGCAGCAAGCATGGCCCGACTAGAAAACCATTTCAGTATGACCGAGATTGGCACACCAAACCAGGTCCAACCAACGGAACACCTTCAGTAGGTATGACAGTTACTCTTCCCCTAGCACTCAACCCAACTCATTCGTCCCAATGTACTTAGGCCTTGGCATGCGGGGCCATAAAAAGCCCGACTGCCCCAACAAGGTATTGAACATCTAATGCCCAATCTGACTTGTATGTGATGGGACTGGTGGGCAAGACAGAATGTCGTATGAAAATTGATACTGGTGCAATTGTGAATGCCGACTCAGTAGACCCTTTGGAATATACAGGCAAATCCATTACGCTCACTGGTTTTAGTGGAGAGGCTAAGAGAGTTCCCATAGCAAAAGTGTGGATTACAGCAGAAGAGTATTGCATGCAATGTACAGTTGCTGCAGTACCCAACAGCCCAGAACAGGCACTCTTAGGATTATACCTGGGAATATTACAGTACTTGTTAGACCTTGAGCAGCAGCAAAGACCTGGGAATATTACAGTACTTGTTGGACCTTGAACAGCAGCAAAGACCTGGGAATATTACAGTACTTGTTAGACCTTGAGCAGCAGCAAAGACTTCGAATATTACAGTACTTGTTAGACCTTGAACAGCAGCAAAGACCTGGGAATATTACAGTACTTGTTAGACCTTGAACAGCAGCAAAGACCTGGGAATATTACAGTTCTTGTTGGACCTTGAGCAGCAGCAAAGACCTGGGAATATTACAGTACTTGTTAGACCTTGATCAACAGCAAAGACCTGGGAATATTACAGTACTTGTTAGACCTTGAGCAGCAGCAAAGACCTGGGAATATTACAGTACTTGTTAGACCTTGAGCAGCAGCAAAGACCTGGGAATATTACAGTACTTGTTAGATGTTAGACCTTGAACAGCAGCAAAGACCTGGGAATATTACAGTTCTTGTTGGACCTTGAGCAGCAGCAAAGACCTGGGAATATTACAGTACTTGTTAGACCTTGATCAACAGCAAAGACCTGGGAATATTACAGTACTTGTTAGACCTTGAGCAGCAGCAAAGACCTGGGAATATTACAGTACTTGTTAGACCTTGAGCAGCAGCAAAGACCTGGGAATATTACAGTATTTGTTAGACCTTGAGCAGCAGCAAAGAGCTGGGAATATTACAGTATTTGTTAGACCTTGAGCAGCAGCAAAGACCTTGGGAATATTACAGTACTTGTTAGACCTTGAGCAGCAGCAAAGACCTGGGAATATTACAGTACTTGTTAGACCTTGAACAGCAGCAAAGACAAGCGGCAGAAGCTGAGAAGAGCCCTCAAATACTACTGACTAGAGAAGAAAGGAAGAAAGAGGTAGAATTAGACGAGCGTGACATGGTGGCAGATCAAACATCAGAGGCCGGCCTCACCCACATGACAAGCTCTTTGATTTTGATGATGATTTATTCACATCAGGCCCAGTGAACAGTGAACCAGTACAGACCATACCTGATGGGGAAGCATAGCAACTACACATCCCTAGTCTCGCTAATGATCAGGAGATGTAGAACTGCTGAAGCAGCGGCAGAAAGACGATGAGACACTGGCTGGTATAAGGCTCTAGCAGACCACAATGAGAAGGGATATCACTGGAGGCAGGGGCTGTTGAGGCATCTGCATGATGATGACTCTGGTGAACAATGGGACAGGATTATTCTCCCCATGGCTAGAAGAAAGCAAGGATTACGGATATTTCTGGCGAGAAAACCAAAGCAGCCATTTGGAAACCGTTTACATGGCCAAGCATGATAAAGTTGTGCAGCAGTGGTGTGCAGCTTGTCTGGACTGTCAAAGAGCTGGTAAAATCAGTCCCATCAGAGCTCTTTTACAACCACTCCCAGTCATAAGTACTCCATTTTCATGGGTGGCCTTTGACCTAGTTGGTCCAATTCCCCGAACAGCTCAACGAAACGGGTATTTGCTTTCTTGCAAGTGCTTAGGATCTAAGTACCCTGATTCCATACCTCTCAGAAATGTGGAAGCAACCACAGTGGCAGAAGCCATGCTTGAAATATTTTCTAGAATTGGGTTACCTGCAGAGCTATTAACTGATCAGAGCTCAGTTTTTAGAGTCAACTCATGAAGCAGCTGTGTGTAGCATGTGCGACATCAAACAGCTTCGAACGTCCCCATACCACCCTCAAACTGACAGTGCACTGGAACGGTGGCATGGGTCACTAAAACACTTACTCCGGAAGTGTGAGGAGAGAAGGACTGAGTGAGATCGAATTCTCAAATATTTCTTATTTGCTTATCGTAACTCTCCCCACAGCAATACAGTTTTCTCGCCCTTTGAGATAGTTTACGGCAGAACACTAAGAGGGCCACTGGAACTGCTCCAGGAAGGCTGGACGGAAGGAGAGATGACTTCCAAGAATGTCACAGACTGGGTGAACCACCTGGCAGACCATCTGGCTACTACTAGGGTGGTAGTAAAGGAGAGAGAGGAGAAGGCTAAATCAGCCATGAAGAAGCACTATGATGCTGGTACCCAACCTAGAGTCTTTGCACTGGGCCCCATGGTGTTGATCAGGACTCCTGACTTGCAGGGGAAACTGGAAGATGTCTGGGAAGGACCATTTGAGGTGATTAGAGTCATTTCTGACGTAACCCTTGAGATCACTGTACCAACTAGACAAAGTGACAGGTTGTGCACATTAACCGGGTTAAAGCCTGGATATCACCAGAGGCAGCTGTCTACCGAGCAACAGCAGCAACAACTATAGGAGATGCTGAGTAAACATAGGGCGGTGGTGACGGAGAAATTGGAGAAGACAGAAACGGTATCCATGCAGATTGAAACAAGACCGGAAACACCCATCAGAGCATATCCATACCGGATCCCACCTATTTGGAATGACCATTTGAGGGAGGAGGTCCGCTAACTTGCTGAGGCAAGCATCCTCAAACCCTCCTTCAGCCCCTGGTCCTCACCCATGGTCCTCGTGAGCCAGACGGCTCGGTTCGCCCTTGCTTGAATTTTAAACGTATCAATGCAGTAACTAATCCGGACCCTTACCTCATGCCGTGAATGCACGACATGCTTGCTCAGATTAGTAATGCCAAATACCTTACTAAGATGGACCTGAACAAGGGCTTCCATCAGATCCCACTCGAGGAAGAAGATCAGTTCAAAACAGCATTCTGCGCTCCATGGGGCAAGTGGCAGTACACAGTTATCCCTTTCGGCTTATGGAACGTGCCTGCTATTTCAGCGATTCATGCACATGATCCTGGCAGACATGCCATCTTTTGCAAATGCTTACATGGACGATTTAGTCATTTTTAGCAACTCTTGGGAGGACCATCTCTGTCATATCGACGTGGTTCTGCAACAACTTCACCAGCATGGTTGGACAGTGAAGCCAAGCAAATGTGAGTGGGGCTCGACCAAGATATTTTCTTAGGGCACGTTGCAGGAGAGGGTCACATCTCCGTTCCAAAATGCCGAGTACAAGCAATATGGGATTATAAGCAACCTGTTACCCAAGCAGACCTACGTTCCTTCTTAGACGTCATCGGATATTATCGTCCTTTCATCGTCGTTTCATTGATACGTATGCACAGAACTCATTCCACTTGACCAACGAAACCAGAAAAACTGAACCAAATGCACTTGTATGGTCAGACTCGATGTGTGCTGAATTTATGTATTTGCGTGATTCACCTGCTAACTGGTTCCCTCATTGCACCCCAAGACTGCAATACGTTTCTACTACAGACCGATGCTTTGGCTAGAGGCATCTCTGGTATCTTGAGCGTGTGTTGTGATGATCAGGAGCTACCAGTAGCATTCTACTCCCGGAAAGTCACACCAGCTGAAAGAAACTATGCAGCTACAGAACTAAAAGGCATAGCAGTAGTGGAAGCCATTCTCCATTTTGAGATCTACCTCATTGGGCGCCACTTCACCGTCGAGACGGACCACAGGGCCCTAACCTTCTTGGATACAGCCAAATATTTCAACCCAAGGGTCACTCGTTGGTGTCTACATCTCCAAGACTTCTCCTTCATAGTAAAGTACAGACCCGGCCAGCAAGTACACCCCTCAACACTTTAGTCTGAGACATGATTAATAGTTGTATAATTGTTAGCAGTTGCAAGGAGACTTGTCCTTGCATTGACAATTACAATAGACTTAAAACTCCATCAGTCTTTATAGGGGACTTTCTCTGGTGGCAGTACATCAGAGGAGGACTGAGCTTAATCCCTCAACTCCTCACAATGACGAAGGACAAGTACTGGCAAGACTTCATGGCCTATATATATACTAAGGCCTGGAGGTATGCTCCCTCCCTTCCTTACATATTTGGGTGCCCACATAACCACTATATTGTGTGTATGAGCGCTAATGGAGCTGGGTCATGTTGTCCGTTGTCATACATGTAGAACCCCCCATGTTAAAAACATGAAATTTCATCCTCAGGATCATGTATCTATCTATTTATCATCTATCGCCCCCCCCCCCATGACTTGCATTCATCATAATTTTACTATGAGAGACTCCACACTGTCAACAACAAATCCATTTCTCCAGGCAGCAAAAAGCTTGGGAAATGGTATGGATCTTCAATTTCAAAACTCCATTTATGCAAATGAAGCCGAGCTGACTATGCAGGTTACCATTGCTTTGGTAAAGGTCCCCAAGCTTAAAAATATCATCCACAGTCTGGCTTGCTTACATGGCGCACTAATAGCAGCTGCTATCTTCTGCAGCTGCATTGTCTACTAGCAAAGAGGTCAGTAACTACCTCTGTTCAGGCCTAAAGACCTTGCCACAAGGAACTATATACAAACATGGAATCATGTGTGAACATTCTTAATAATGTGTCATTTCCCATCTCTATTTCCCTCCTACTTGATTGTATCACGTGCATGCATTTTGGTATGAGGGGGCGTGGGCTCCCCTCGTGTGTTGTCTTTTTGTTGTTTCTATTAGTGACGTTCTATATTGTTTTCAGTTTGGTAGTCTTCTCAGTCAGTATAGGATTCCCCTTTCGAGTGTCTGCCTATTCGTGTGAGACGCTGAATTGCAGCTTAGTTGACATAATCTAGTAGCTATCTATCTGTTAAAAGGCCCCTTGCTGTAAGCAGCAAGGTCTCTGACGCACCTGCGAGTCAGGACACAAAGCTTGATCCTTCGTTCAAGCAGTGTTCAGAAACATTGGTCCTTCGAGCCGGATCGTCTTGTTGCCAGAGCTCGTCCAAAGCATACGAGTGATCCGAACCGCAGCGGTGATTTGGCCGACTAACATCAGTTCGCAAAGCTCCTCACCGTTTCTACTACACGCCCAGCTCACGTGCTACCCTACCGCGCTCAGGGTCAGCTATCGATCATACAGCTTTACAACCTGTAACCTGCATCGTCGAGGTAGATTCCATTCCAGACACCATCTTCTCCAAGGAATTTATATTTTCGGAACCTTACCTTATTTTTGCCACCTCGCACTTCACCGACTTGTGCCTCTCATCGTCCATCCGATCTATCTTCTAATATTCGATTCTCTTCCAGTCCATCATGTATGGAGTGAGAGATTTCTCCAAGACAGAAGCCGAGATAAAGGTGGAGACCCTGCCAACCCTCAAGAAGAGGAGAGCAGCCTATCGACGCAGCTTCACAAAGATAGAGAAGGTCCTTCAAGACCATGGAGCCCGACACCTGGACACCCTGGATGGAGAGTTCATACAATCCACCCTCGACCGCTTAGAGCTCGACATCACATGCAGCCAGGTCACTCAGGATTGCATCCTCAACCATCTTCCGGAGAACGAGCACGAAGCAGCCGAGGAAGAGAACGAACAACACGAGGAGAGGTCAGCCGACACCGCCAAGGGACTGAGGCGACTGATGGCAGCCGTGAAAGCAGACAGGCTGATCCAGAAGACCAGAGATACCATCGACGAACTCACCCCATTGCCTTCCCGCTTGGACGAAACCTCAGCTACAGGGCTGAAAGAGATTGGGACATACATCAACGACCTTACGAGCCTATGGGTAGATGCCGGAAGGAGGGACGAGATTATGGTCCTGATCAAGGACCTGAGAAAGGGGAAGGATAGTCTGAGACGTAACCAGGAATTGGAAGCCTAACCAAACCCCGCATTCAGTTCACCACCACACAGGGCCAGTCCTACACTCTCCAGTTCCTTCCGACTTCCCAGGATCGAATTGCCCATCTTCAACGGTGATCAAGAGAACTGGCGGAACTTCTGGGACGAATTCCAGAACGCTATGAAGAAGGATCCCTTTGTCTCTGACACCGACAAACTGCATTTCCTACGCACCGTCATCAGGGGTGAGGAAGGAAAGGACATGTATCCACTGCCTCCAGGGGCGGCAAGGACTACAGTGAAATCGTTAAGTCCCTCCTGATCAGATATGACAGGCCACGAGAAACATGTCGGATCATGTTACAGAGATGGATTCAGCACGCCTTGGACCCTTTGCACGATGGTCTAGGCAAAACCATGTCTCTTATGCAGAAGACCCTCACTACTCTAGAGGAGTACTCTGATTTCCCAACAGTCATGTCCCTCATCATGGAGCTCAAGATGTCAGGAGCAATCTTTCAAGATTGGAAGAAGGATACTTCGTCCATGAAGAAGCCTCCATCGGCCGAACACATGATGGATTTTGTGGAGCGCTACCGACGAGGATTAGCAGCCACAGGGACACCAATCAAGCCCACTTACAAGCCACGCTTCCCGGTGAAGAAGTCTTATCAGACTCCAGTCCTTCACATGAGAGAATCGTCAGGATGCAAGCTCTGCAGCAATGCAAGTCACTTCCTTTTTCAGTGTCCAGACTTTAGGAACATGAATATCGAACAGAGACAAACGACCTCTCAGAGGTTGAAGGCATGTGGTAACTGTTTGGGAGAAGACCACAGTTCAAGGAATTGTCCCAGAAAAAGTTCTTGCCGGACTTGCGGCAAGAGACATCACAGTCTCCTACATCGGCCAAATGCTCCACAGCAGCCCCAGCCACCTGCATCTGCGTCTTCTCTACCCTCGAACACAGTCCAGTCGACTCACCACGTATCCATAACTGATCTTGTGTGCAACACGACTACCGATTCAGTAACTATGATATGCGTCACCACCATCCAGCACCAAGGGAAGTTACAGAAGGCCCAAGCGCTGATCGATAACGGCTCAGGATTATCCTTCATCACTTCCAGGTTGACCAACACACTCAGGCTCAAGAAGATTGCAGAAACCACTAACATTGTGGCATTCCAGCAAGCCTCCACGCCCGTCAGCAAGTTCAAGGTGGACTTCACTCTACGCGTACCGAATGGGAGTGTCACCACCCTGATGCCCATGAGAGTGCTGGTAGCAGACACCATCACTGGGGATCTACCAGCAGGAGTTCTGACTTCAGTGCGGCGAGATCCCTACCTCGAGGGTCTGAAGCTGGCAGATCCTGACTTTGACAAACCAGGACGGGTGGACCTACTCCTGGGAGTGGATGTCCTTCCAGGATCATGGGTGAGAAGACTGTGCGATCTACCAATCGACTACTGAGCACCTCAGAGACCGTGTACGGATGGGTAGTGTCCGGACAGTGCCAATCTGACAGCAATGTAACCGAGATCCCATCTGTGTCTGAAGACTCAAGCCGTAGACGAACAGACTCAGGACCTGCTGATAAGACTCTGGCAAGTGGAAGACGTCTCCTCAACTGACACTACGCGTACCAGGGACGAGCGGATGGCCCTGAATCACTTCGAAAGGACGCACACACGGCAGGAAGACGGCAGATATGTGGTCGAACTTCCTAGGTAAGCTGATGCGCTTTCACTCGGCTGTTCCCGAGATCAAGCTCAGCAACGACATCACCAGAACCAGAAGTCCCTCACCAGAAGGGGCAAGTGGTCAGAGTTTGCTGAAGCCATCGACGACTATTCCATCCGAGGACACTCAGAAAGGGTTCCATCAGCCGATCTTCTCAAGCCAGAAAGCGACTCTTATTACCTACCCACACATGGAGTCGTAAAGGAATCCAGTACAACTACGAGACTGAGGGTGGTTTTCGATGCCTCAACACACACATCCTCTGGCATCTCCCTCAACGATCATCTGTTACTCGGACCTAACCTGTACCCACGACTCACAAGCATCTTGGTCTCCTTCAGGATCGGGATGACAGCTGACATCGGAAAGATGTTTCGGGAGATACCCTAGCGGACAAAGAAAATGATTTTCACCACTATTTGATCACAAATGAAGACGGACATATAGAGGACTGGAGGGGATGACCAGGCTTATGTTTGGAGTCACCTCCTCTCCCTTTCTGGCCACCAAAGTCCGCCACCAGGTTGCCAAGGACCATGGAGAGGAGTTTCCGAAGGCAGCAGACATCATCTTATCCCAACTGTATGTGGATGACTGCATCACAGGTCCAGAGACTCTCGAGGAAGCAGTTGACAAGCGCGAGCAGATTAATGGACTCCTGCTACAAGCTTGCATGGATCTACGCAAATGGAGGACAAACAACCCGAGACTCCTAGCAACCATTCCGGAAGACTTGAGAGAAAAAGAGACCACTCAGTTGATTGTATCTCCTGGTGATTGCCACAAGACATTGGGCATTCACTGGAATACGGCTAGTGACACTCTACACATCTCCACTCCAGCTGTCATTCTTGTTACACACCCTACCAAAAGGCAGATTGCTTCAGAGATTTCTTGAGTATTTGATATACTTGGTTGGTTTGCGCCAGCCATTGTCGTGCTGAAAATCCTGCTCCAGAGTCTCTGGAAGCTAGGTATGACATGGGACGAGCCAGTTCCAGACAAAATAGCATCTACATGGAAGGCATGGCAATCAGAACTACAATGCATCACCAACCATCCGATCCCAAGGTGCTACTATGACCCAACCAAGGAGAAGAGGAGCATACAACTCCATGGTTTATCCGACGCGTCTAATGCAGTGTTGGTGTGGTGTATGTACAAACTCTATACAAGGACACTACAGTCTCAGTCAATTTGGTGATCTCCAAGACCAGAGTGGCTCCCATCTCTCCTCCGGGCACGACTCCTCGTCTAGAACTCTGTGGCGCTCAAGTGTTGAGCAAACTACTCAGCTTAGTCATGGAGTCTCTGGGCATAGAACTACAAGACGTGTTCGCCTGGTCTGACAGCACCATCGTTCTGTGCTGGTTAAACACACCACCAGGAAGACTCAACTCATATGTCAGTAATCGGGTGGCAGACACGTTGACCAGGATCTCTGCATCAAACAGGAGGCATGTTCCCAAAGAGACAAACCCGGCAGATCTAGCCTCCCGAGGCATCAGCCCAAGAGAGCTCTCAGAATCTAAGCTTTGGTGGCAAGGACCAAAGTGGCTACTGCAGGGACCTGAAGACTGGCCATGCAGGAATTGGCGTCGGAAAAATGACAAGCTACCGGAGCTGAGGACAACCACACTCACAGTGGGACCTCCAGCAAAGGACTTGACACCAGATTCTCTTCCCACAAGAGAATGCTCAGAGTTCTATCCTGGTGTCGCCGATTTGGGATGAACCTCAAGAAACCATCAGATAAAAGACCACAGGAGTTCCACACTTACCCTACAGGAGATCAAGGGATTGAAAATCATACTACTCCGACAGAGTCAGGAACGCTTCTTCTCAGAGGAAATCCGATGCCTCGAGAACAACCAGTTGTCCAGGAAGAGTTCTCTGCTGCAAAGGAGACCTTTCTTGGATCCAGACCAGTTGCTGAGAGTGGGAGGACGCCTCAGACGTGTAGATCTCGCCTCACAACAAAAACATCCTCTCATCCTCCACCGAAAGGACTACCTGTCTCAACCTATCGGTTGGCAGACTCACAGAGACGCTATGCACATTGGCCCCACTGGACTCATGGGAATCCTCAGTCTGGATTACCACGTCCTGGGCGCCAAGAACCTCACCAAAGACATTTCTAAGTCTTGCGTAAAATGCCAACGATTTTATGCAAGAACCACGGACCAGCTGATGGGCCAGCTACCTCCAAGCCGAGTCACTCCAGCACCAGCCTTTACTACTACAGGAGCTGACTTTGCTGGACCCTTCACCCTTCGGAGGGGACATACCAGGAAGCCAGTCTGGATTCCAGGATACGTTTGTTTATTCGTTTGTTTAACAACAAGAAGTGTACACCTCGAGCTGGTGATGGATCTCACCGTAGAAGCGCTCCTAGCAGCCGTTAGGCGATTCATTGCCAGACCCAGACGGGGGAGACCTACCACCTTCATTACCGATAATGGAAACAAACTTTGTGGCCGCCAGGAGAGAGCTAGAAGAAGTATACAAGCTACTCGACACCCAAGAAGCACACGAGTCTCTGAATCAGTTCCTGGCAGATCAACGCATCACCTGGCAGCACTCTCCAGCACGTTCTCCACATTTCGGAGGTATCTGGGAAGCCGGGTTCAAACAAATGAAGAGTCTACTCTACAAGACCCTCGGCACCCAGAAGCTCACAACCGAGGAAATGTACACCATACTTACCGAGGTGGAAGCAATCCTCAACAGTAGGCCACTCGTCCCGCTGGACTCTGCTCCAATGGACGGTGCTCAAGCACTCACCCCAGGGCATTTCCTGGTAGGAAGGTCTCTCAAAGCTTTACCACACACCTCGGACACAACTAGCAAAATCACTTCTCTACGGAGATGGAACCTCTGCAAACGGCTCGTACAAGACCTCTGGGAAAAGTGGAGTCAGGATTACCTACAGCAGTTGCAAAAGTTCCAGCGTTGGAAACATCCAAAGCGATCAGTGCAAGTGGGTGATGTGGTTCTACTCAAAGATAGCTAATTGTTTCTTCGCTCCTGGCCTTTGGCAGTCGTGGAACAAGTGCACCCTGGAGAAGATGGACTGGTGCGAGTGGCTACCCTCATGACCTCTAAGGGACTCTACAAACATTCTATTACGAGACTGGTGCCTCTACTGGATCAAGAGCAGACAGCAGCCTCCCAGCCCCGGAGGATGTTCAGGCCTAAAGACCTTGCCACAAGGAACTATATACAAACATGGAATCATGTGTGAACATTCTTAATAATGTGTCATTTCCCATCTCTATTTCCCTCCTACTTGATTGTATCACGTGCATGCATTTTTGTATGAGGGGGCGTGGGCTCCCCTCGTGTGTTGTCTTTTTGTTGTTGGTAAAGGGATCTATTAGTGACGTTCTATATTGTTTTCAGTCCGGTAGTCTTCTCAGTCAGTATAGGATTCCCCTTTCGAGTGTCTGCCTATCCGTGTGAGACGCTGAATTGCAGCTTAGTCATAATCTAGTAGCTATCTATCTGTTAAAAGGCCCTTGCTGTAAGCAGCAAAAGGTCTCTGACGCACCTGCGAGTCAGGACATAAAGCTTGATCCTTCGTTCAAGCAGTGTTCAGAAACAACCTCAATAGAGAGAACCTTTCTCTTCTAAGATAAATCATATGGCCTATATTGTAGTCTGCTCTGTTTGTTCTTACTTAAACAGAGTTCACTTGTCCTTGAAGAATACACTGAACTGTGATGGCCTGACTTCAGCCATCTTGAGGCATCCCTTTCCCATCAGAGATAAGTGCAATAGAGTTGCAGGAATCAAGTCATAAGCAGCTGCTCACAATACACACTCCTAATCTAATACTATCTGTTCTGACTGGCCAACAATGTGATTACTACAGGAAGCAATTCAGGTATGGTCTTAAAGTACATATACAATATTATATTTACATATATACATATACATGCATATAATATAATATTATATACATGCATATTATATACATATTCTCAATGAACTCTCAGTTGACATAATAACATTAAAATCACCTTCTCAATCATCAACTTCAAATTTTATTCACTCGACATTTCGATTAGATGCTCTCGTCTTCATCAGGAATAATGAGATGCTAAGGCTCACGTGAGTCTGTTATATATCGGTAGCTAGCTATCCACCATGTGCCAGTACATGCGGATGTAAAATAATAATAATAATAATAATAAATTAATAATTAAGAAAGAATAATAATGAACAATGAACAATAAATAAAAATGTACATAAATAATAAACATAAATAATAAACATAAATAATAAACAAATAAATAAAACAAAAATTTAATAATAATAATAATAAAATAATAATAATTTAAAATAATAAGAATAATAATAAGCAACAACAACAATAATAATAAAAACGGATAATAAATATTAAATAAATAAATTTAATTTTGTTGTAATTATGGTGGGCATGGCTTCAAGTTCAAACTCTTCAGAGTGGCTCCCCAGCATCCAGGCAAGTCCATTCCAGTCTTGATTGAACCGCTCACACTTTGGTGCTAGACCGATGTGCAATGCCTACTTCAGTTCCTTCTGTCTTCTGGCCTGGTCCAAGATGGTAGTCTCCTCACAATAATTACTTCACTTTTTATTTATTTATTTTAATATTTATGACTATTATTATCATTATCATTTGTTGTTAATTTAATTAATTAATTTCTTTATTATTATTATTATTTTAATTCTTATTCTTATTCTTATTATTGTTATTATTGTTATGATGATGATGATGATGATTATCTTTACATCCGGTGCACATGTACTGGCACGTGGTGGATACCTAGCTACAGGTATATAACAGACTCACGCGAGCCTTAGCAGATGTCTCATTATTCCTGATGAAGACTAGAGCATCTAGTCGAAATTTCGAGCGAATGAAGTTGTTTATTGAGAAGGTCATATTAATCATATATACATACGTATTATACATTTATGCATACATGTATAATTATATACACACATACATACAATGTATATGTATGGGATAGCCTATACAAAAGAGTCGGTTATGCGCCTATGTAACCTCCGAGTTTGCGGTTACCTCGAGGCGAAGCCGAGGAATGTAACAGCAAACGAGTAGGTTACACTGGCGCATAACCGACTCTTTTGTATAGGCCATCTTACTTATACATGCGCTAAACTACATGCGGTTAAAAGTGTAAGTTAAGCGCCTATGTAACCTATAGTTATTAACCAATCAGATTAGCCACAGATGACGTGATGTAGTATAAATACATATATTCATATATTTACTGTACATATATACATATACTATACATATATACACATTTACTATACATATATACATATACTATATACACATATATGCGTACATATATGCACAGATATATACGTACATACATATATTTATATCACACCATGAAACGATTTCTCATGCTTTGATTGGAGGATCAGCTAGACATGTCCCGTATCCTACCCCTTGGCCCATATCTGGCCAGTAAGGTACAGATTAGGTTGCCTGGCTGTCATGTACACATCAGGGTGTAGCTTTGTCAGGCCACTTTGCCTCGGCCTGGGCACAACTGAAATACATATTTGTAGTAATTGGTACATATGTATTTTGATGGCACGATAATTCATTATTAGGCTCAGGGGTTTAGGGTGGGATACGGATTTCCTCTAGTCTGGCAGCTGGAACACGGCTCAGCGTATGCCTGCCTCGCCTCCATGTACAAGCATGTTGACTAGAGGTCATCTGTGTCCCACCCAACCCACCTAATTACTATATATGACACACACAAGTAACAACACCCACCAGGGACCCATACCTCATTGCAGAATATATACATATTTATATACTGTAGCCACACCCACCAGGAGCCATGCAACATTTCAATATATAGTACCACCCAGGGTTTCATTTAGAAAATTGTCCAAGACGGGGGAATCTTAATATTAAGGGGGGGGGGGGCAAGATGTCAAGCACATATCTACATCAATAAGAATTTTAATAATACAATTTCCAAGGGGTGGTGGGGAGGAGTGGGGGGGGGGGCAAAAAGATTCCAAGGGGCAGCCCCCCCCCCACTAAATGGAACCCTGCCCCCATCAGGGGATACATACTACATTGCATGTACCTGACAGATTCATATACATGACAGATTCAAGACTAAACTAGCTTTCCTAGCCGCACAGTAAGTCACATGACTTACATGTGATTATCTACTTACCTCATCCACTTAATCTATTCTGGTGTTGAAATGTTTGATGAAAGATGTCATCCATGAGCCCAAGTGGGAGGTCCTGTGCCACACCTCCTGAACAAACGTAAGCTGTGTGCATCCTGGCTCCAGAGTCTCTCATAAAACTCCATCATCTGAAGACAAGTACAACACCATGCAGTGTTCTTCCTCCTCTCTTAATTTTACACACCTTTTCAATCTTTTTCATGCCTCTTCCCTAACCCAGGCCCCTCCAATTTCTGTGAATAACCCTTCTCTCCCAACCCACCACCTTCCCCTCCCACCCACACCTAACCTTCCATCCAGCAACCAACCTTCCCTCACCTCACCCTCCCACACCCAATCTTCCCCTCCCACACAAGTGACCTACCCACCCTCTAATATATAAATAAAAAATAAATAAATCGATAAATAATCAATAAATCAATAAATCAATTTAAAATAATAAATTTATTATTTTCTACATCCGGTGCACGTGCTAGGCGCATGTACTGGCACATGGTGGATAGCTAGCTACAGGTATATAACAGGCTCACACGAGCCTTAGCGTCTCATTATTCCTGATGAAGACTAGAGCATCTAGTCGAAATGTCGAGTGAATAAAATTTGAAGTTGATTGTTGAGAAGGTGATTTTAATGTTATTATGTCAACTGAGATTTCATTGAGAATAATAAATATATATTATCCACACATGAATAAATGAGAACAAGAAAGGCTTTGTAATGTTCTTCAAGGGTCTTGGAGATCTATAAAAGAAAAGTACCGAGATATGGAGGGGGGCAGTTCAGTCAGTATGAATCTTTCCCTTCCCCCATGACAGAATACACTGCATAACATGGCTGCACTCAGGATTTACAAAAAAAGCAATTTCAGCTTCTGTACATATGAACCTTGCCCCAAGTATTGCTGTGAACTCTTGAAGACCAATTAAAATGGGGTGTGATTAAGGTTGCCACAAAAATTATACGGGTGCCACACACACCAATATCCCTTCAGAAATTCCTGAGGAGAACATTGTCCTGATACTTGGAATCAGACCACTGATGATTGGAATTGAACAGATATATATATATGCTGGAAGAGTTAAGTATGACTTGCTCTCCTGCTTGAGCCGTATCCAAGAATGCGGGTAGACATTCCATAGTTACCCCAGGATGTCTGAAATGCTCTGGCGTCGGGATCATGCCGGGATATCAGAGTATCCCACAGCATAACTATGGAACGTCCAGGCATCCTTGGACGTGGATGGCTTTCCTGGAGCCTTGCTGCTTGATATCCTTACCCCATCCTTGCAGATGTGAGTGACATTGGGGAGGATGAAGGCCCTTCTTCTTCTCCCACTTTACCCCCTTCCCATATCACCTACAACCATCTTCTCTCTCTCCTTTCCTATGCCCCTGCTCTCTTTCCCTCCCTCTCCCCCTCCCACATCTCTCTCTGCTTGTCCTCCCCCTCTCTCATTGATGATCTCCAGCCCCTCCCACCTCTCTCTCTGCTTGTCCTCCCCCTCTCTCTCTGCTTGTCCTCCCCCTCTCTCATTGATGATCTCCAGCCCCTCCCACCTCTCTCTCTGCTGGTCCTCCCCCTCTCTCATTAATGATCTCCAGCCCCTCCCACCTCTCTCTGCTTGTCCTCCCCCTCTCTCATCGATGATCTCCAGTAATATCATTCCATGCACACCTTGAGATGCATGAAGAAGTAGAGATACTCGCTGACCATCAGCCACTCCAACAGCTCCTTCTTCAGGTGAATACATGGGTATGTGTGTGTGTTTGTGTACATGCATGTTGTGTGAACATGCACAGTGAAACCTCCCTTATCCGGGCAGCGTGGGACCAAGGGGTGCCCGTAACTTAGAAATTGCCCGTAACTTAGAATTTCCCTAGAAATGTCCTTTATTAATTAGTACACATGTATTGTACGTACACACAACCACTAATAATGTTGTGTACACATGTCATTTCAATTCTCACTGTTTTTTAAAGCAAGATGTTATGGTGCTCTGTTTTAGGTTCTCCACTCGGTTCATAGCAGCAGTATCTCTCCATTTCTTTACAAGAAGGAGATGAACGGGGTGTGTATGACCTTGAGACTCAAGCCACTTCAACGCTACATGGAAAGCCTTGCATGCTTTTGTGTCTGACACTGAACTTTGGGCATCCAATTCCTCATCATCACCACTAGAGAAAGAATCATTGATTGACCTTTCACCAACGACTTCACTCACAATTTCATTGTCTGTCGTTAGTTGGTACCCACGGTCTTCTGCGTCTTCTTCAAGCCAGTCTTCTGGAGTTTGCCAGTTTGGATCATCTGGACTGTAGCCCAACTGTTGAAAAAGATCTCTAAACTCCATATCTTCAACATTATCTCCACCAGAAAACAAACCAGTTGTATCGTCATGGCTTGTAGCTACACAATGGGAGGTCAGCTGGACTACCAGAACCATCATCTGCTCTACCAGAAGAACCAAGAGCTGTACATACATAAGAACCATCAACTTGACTATCAGCAGAACCATCAACTTGACTATCAGCAGAACCATCATCGACTGCACCATCAATCGCAACATGGCAACTACCCACTTTGGAAGGACGAAGGAGCTTGTTCCATCCCTTCACCAAACCGTCATGTGTCCCTTCATCCCATGCGTGGGCACACCAGTACACAGCATCCTTTATTGTTAGCTGCTTCAGGAGTTCAAGAACAGAGAGAGAAGATGCTTCATTCTCAAGAATGAGATGGCGTAAAATAAACATTTTGTATGGCCTCTTCATTGCCTCCACAATTCCTTGATCCATCGGCTGAAGAATCGAGGTAGTATTGGGAGGCAGAAACATGGTGCTAACTTTTCCATGCCTGGACTGTAAAATGTCTACTGATGGGTGGGCGGGTGCATTATAACATGTCTACTGATGGGTGGGCAGGTGCATTATAACATGTCTACTGATGGGTGGGCAGGTGCATTATAACATGTCTACTGATGGGTGGGCAGGTGCATTATAACATGTCTACTGATGGGTGGGCAGGTGCATTATAACATGTCTACTGATGGGTGGGCAGGTGCATTATAACATGTCTACTGATGGGTGGGCAGGTGCATTATAACATGTCTACTGATGGGTGGGCAGGTGCATTATAACATGTCTACTG
>JAQNBH010000005.1:35199593-35204515 GCA_028752905.1 Cladorhizidae sp. MBARI D1340-BT2 | reverse complement strand
GTGGGCACCCAAATATGTGCGGAGGAAGGGAGGAACATACCTCAAGGTCCTAATTAGTACTATGCAGGAAGTGAACTATCAGACACGCCTGTAGTCCAGAGGGCAAACAAACTTAACTTGTATCTTTCTAACTTTGTGATCCAACATCCCTTTAGCTGTGCTTCAATTTTGCCACCATCCATCCTCTCCTCTCTCTCTTGAGATGTCTTTTTCAGCCCAACCTAACCCTCAGCCTCACCAAAACAACGAGTTCAAGATACTGCTGGACCACGAGAAGGACCTGGAGTCTTGCGCGTCTTCCATCCAACTCGTGAAGTTCTCTGAGCAGCTATGCTGCAGGCAGGTCATCTCCATGAAGGTGAGTGGTCTATTTGATACACTGGACCATGACAACTTGGACCCTGAGTTAGAACTTAGGTATTTACTTCAGCACGTGTTTGAGAGCGTGAGACTTGATGGTGCAGTATTCCAAAGGTTTCTTATAGTCCTGGATGGGTGTAATGAGCCTGTGAAAGAGCTGGCTAAGCGTCTTAGAAGGAGGTTGTCTGGTGGGGCAGGTACAAGAGAGGCAGACAGCATCCAGGCAGTGGGTGGTGTCGTCTTTTTAAAAGATGATGTTCCACCTTTGGTGCAAATCCTATTGGTGGGCAGCAATAAATGGCAGGAGATAGGCATGGTACTGAGGATACCTGATTATATACTTGATGATTGCAGAGATGAAAGAAAAAATGAACTAAAATTACACAACCTTCTCTGTAGTTGGATAAAGGGAGACTACCCAAATGCTAAACCTGCATCTCTGAATGACCTCAAGCAGACATTAGCCAGTACGCTTGTTGGAAGGACTGATCTTGCATTAGCATTGGAGGAGAAGTATTTCAAGGCCAAGACAACTATGCCAAAAACAGGGGCAGGAATGACACCAGATGTAGCCACCAGCCTGACCATCACCTACCAGTCACGTGCACCATGTGTAGCTGAGGGAAAATCCATACTTTATGAGGTGCAAGTCAGTCCTAGTGAGGGAGTATGCTACCAGTGGATGAGGGAAGGCCAGTCCTTAAATGATGACGTGATCTACTCTGATACACACTCAGCAATGCTTGCCATTTGTCAAGCTAGGCAAGGAACTGAAGGGAAGTATACCTGTCATATAAGGAAAGATGAGGAGAAAATTATTAGCAGAGAATTCCACTTGACTGTTACCTTTCCTCCAGAGAAAAAGCATCTTATTGATACATACTCCAAGGCAGCAGAAATCCCTGAAGCCTCTTGGCCTCCAAAGGTGAGTAAAACCTCACTCTTATCACAAACAAACAAGCGGTCAGTGACGATACAGACTCTGCTCAGGGAGATGAGTACGATATCGTAGAAACAAAAACCAGCATCGAGTTTGATGAAGTCTTTGGAAGATATGAAAGAGGAGCGTTAGTTTTGGTGGAAGGTCGTCCCGGAACTGGCAAGACTACACTTGTACACAAGGTCACTAGGGATTGGGCCAAAGGTGGGGAGGCACTGAAGGGTGCACAGCTGGTCTTTCTAATTCCGCTCCGTCATTTAATTACTAGAAAGTCAGTAAGTTTGTCAGACATTCTTAAACTTGTCTATCCCGACACATTATGTGAAGATGTGGTCAGACACATTGAGGTATCAGGCGGTGAGGGAGTGTGTTTCATATTTGATGGATTAGATGAACTTCCCCCTCAAGATGAAACTAGTTCAGTAATCCATAAATTATTACATGGGAACCTTCTTCCTGCGGCAATGTTAATTGTGACTTCCCGTCCGGTTGCTACTAAGCATCTAAGGTGTAAACCTAAACTGACAAAGCGGATTGAAGTGCTTGGGTTTAATTCTGAACAAATTTTTAAATACATCAACTCCTTCCCTTTCACTTTGCACAGCACCAGCTTACGAACTCAATTGAGCGAACATTTAAAATCCAACGAAAACCTATTGCACATGTGTCAAATTCCAGTATGTCTTGCAATAATATGCTATCTATACGAATGTGAGAGAGTTCTAACTCCACCTACTAAGACAGAAATATATGTGCACTTTGCTACTTCTATTGTCTTACGCCATCAGAGACGTACTGATACAGATGCACAACTCAGTTCACTACAGAATTTACATGGAGAAGACAAGAATTTTTTTAGCAACATCTGCTGTCTTGCGTTTGACATGACAATTAAATCAATACAAACCATTTGTCATGGAGATATTAACGTTCAACTTTCCCCTGGAACCTCCCCTGATGATGCCCCTTCTCTGGGCTTGGTTACTATTGACAGTGTACTTAAACGACAAGGGTCTGACAAAACATACTCTTTTCTTCATCTAACCCTCCAGGAATACTTGGCAGCTTTCCACTTAGCTAATCAAGGCAAAAAACAACAAAAGAAGATGATCAAATCTTGTGCTGGACAGCAACACTTGCGAATGTTCTGGAGATTCTATTTTGGCATTGCGAAGTTTGAAAACAAAGTAGATCAAATAGAATTCATCATTCGGTCTGTAGGCACTAGGTCAGAAGAGTCAAACTTGTTTGGAGTCCAGTGCGCGTTCGAATCTCAACAAGCTGTTGTCTGTAATTTTATCGTTGCAAAAAGTTCTGGTGTTCTTTGCTATAATGGCTGTACCATCACACGTGCTGACATGATTTCTCTTGGCTATGTCATCTCGAGTTCTTCTAACCATGTCACAGAGCTATCTATGAATGGGTGTTACTTAAAAGATGACCATGTAAGAATACTACTGCAAGAAATTGACCACAGCAAACTTAACCACATAAAAACACTGCGTTTCTGTCATAACTGTATTGGTGGTGACGGTGCAGCTGCTCTGACTAGACTTGACTCTTGCATTAATCTAGAGACCCTGGAGCTCACTGGTAACAAGATTGATGCTGATGGTGTAGTCAATTTGGTTGCTGGACTTAAATCTTGCAATCGTCTACAAACACTGTTGTTGCACGAAAACAATATAGGTGCAAATGGTGCAACTGCTCTGGCTAAAGAACCAAAGTTTTGTAGTAGTCTACATACACTAGGGCTCAAAGGTAATAACATTTGTGTAGTTGGTGCAGCTGCTCTTGCAGATGGACTCAAGTATTACAACAATCTAGAAACATTGGTGCTCTCTGATAATAATGTTACTGCTGATGGTGCAGTAGCTCTTGTTTGTGGACTGGAGTCTTGCGATAACCTAAGAAATCTGAAGCTTGCTAATAACAGCATCAGTGATGAGGGTGCCGTTTCTCTGGCTAAGAGGCTCAAGTCTTGCAAAAATCTGCAAACATTGGCGCTCTCTAATAACAACATTGGCGATCGT
This sequence comes from Cladorhizidae sp. MBARI D1340-BT2, assembly GCA_028752905.1. Classification (NCBI taxonomy): domain Eukaryota; kingdom Metazoa; phylum Porifera; class Demospongiae; order Poecilosclerida; family Cladorhizidae; species Cladorhizidae sp. MBARI D1340-BT2. Next base: position 35,201,182 of record JAQNBH010000005.1, on the reverse strand, counting down.
GGTGCAACTGCTCTGGGTGATGGATTAAAGAGGTGCCCTAATCTACAAACACTGTGGATCCATAACAACCACCTTGGTGGTAATGGTCGAAAAGCTCTAAAGGATCGTCTACTAAAGTGTCACCTAGACCTATAACTGATGCAACATCTCCACCCAAGAAGGTTTTTCTGATCTACAAAGCAAAGCTCTCTCCTGAACACATGTGCAGTATATTTCAGCATAACTAACTACTTGTTCCACTTCTACTCATGTTGTAATGTGCACCTTCATATTTAAAAAATAGATTGTTTGTTTTTTCTTGTAGCGATAATGAACGTATAAAAGCAGGGGGTGTTAAAGGATCAGCGCAAATGTCCTGATAATGAACACATAAAAGCAGGCGTGTTAATAAGGAATTTCCTCCCAAATAAATCCCCCCCCCCCTCCCCCCGGTTCAAACTGTTGTTCTATATAATGTAGTAGCTATTTCCAAAGTATTGGATTACTCCATTTCTAAGTTATGGGACTGAAGTTTATGCCAGCATATAATGACTTCCACATATACCAGGAAGCTCATTTCTTGCTGAGAGGAAGTAAATTACTTTCTGAGTCTATTCATGACTGTTGCGTAGTGGCCCTGAATATGTTGCTCTACTTACTGTGGGTAACTTCCTTTTGCAGTTCAAAACTTTCTTGGTGGGCATGATGTCTAGACTTTCCAATATCATGCAAACTCAAACATTTCATTGTCCTAACTTTGACAGGTTATTCCCACGATTCATGGAATCCATGTTTTCCATTTTCGATAAGGTCAATAACTTTGCCATGGTTAATTTTTTGGTGTCATTTGAGAGCTCTTTTAGTGCTCTGTGTTATGAGCACATCATATTTTAGTTTACTGCATGCATTTCCAGCCAGGCTCATTAGCAGGTGTGATCTGGTGATTTTGCGCATTTGTTTGAGGAGCCAATTACATTCCATCGATAACATAGTTAAATTTTTCAGGAAGCCTCAGAATAAATTTGTGCCTTTCATCCCACTCCACCACAGATGAGGTGCATTTCATTAGTGACCTTGATGTTGCTGGCTGTATCTTCTAAGAAAATGTGTGTATAGAGATATTCAACGCATCCCTGGAAAGCACACAACAGTACAAGCACTGGGGAAAGGGGAAATGGTTATGGCAATTTCAAATACATTCTCAAGTTTATGTGGTTTTAGGTGTACCTCTTCCTCAAAGGCACCAGCAAATGTGCTGATAATCAATACTTAAAAGCAGGCGTGTCCCACCAAGTCTGACTAGGTGTTTATACCATAACTTTGCACACATGCTCCTGATTGATAGATCAAAATGTAGCCAGTGCAGATGCTTTCTGATGGCATTTTTTTTTGCCATACATCTTAACTGAAGTTGTAATGTGAACTGAAATCACACCTCAAACTCCTTTTACATCACCACTTTCCAGCACCAAGTCTTAAACACCCATAACCTGATCGCGACAGAGTGGTACAAACACTACAGATGGAATCCGAGAAATATATTTTTAAAGTGAACTTATCTTCATGTGGGTCTAAATTATAAAATACGAAAACCTTGTGGTTATGACTTT